>JAVIAB010000047.1:39839385-39869385 GCA_032433765.1 Megaustenia siamemsis
TAGACAACGTTTGAAACTGGCAGAAGTGGAATTAACCAACGTGTAGACAACGTTTGAAACTGGCAGAAGTGGAATTAACCAACGTGTAGACAACGTTTGAAACTGACAGAAGTGGGATCAGAACTTTGTATCTCCGTTAACACCCGAATTGGTACAAAAGAAAACTGGAATAAAAACAATAAAGAATGGATCATAAAAATAAAAAAAAGACATAAGCCATGATGCTAAAGATACTTACACCAGCCAATAAAAAGGAACAAATTCCTGCATCAGCAAATACATTCACGTTTATTTGGCTTGAAATTTAAATGAGTTTCTGTTAGTTCATGCATTAAGTGCCGTCTCCGCATCGAAGTTTGGCCACCATATTTCGCTCTGTCTCTTACTTTGATAGTGCAGGTTGTCATAGGCTGATTTGTCCATCTTTTGATATTACTCGTCCATGTTAGTCTTGATCTCCCTCTGCTTCTTTTACCTTGTATTTTCCATTCCAAAGGAAGGCTCCTACGTATTTTAACATGTCACAAAAATCTGACTTGTCTTGTTTGAATTGCGTTTAGTAGTTCTCTTTTCATTTGTAGTTGTTCTGAGGCTTCATCGTTTCTTTTCTTTTCTTTCCATCCAACTGTCAACTGGCACAAAAGGAACTAGGAACTAGGAACTAAAAACTAAAGGAACTAAAATGACCAAGCAGAAAAGCTTTGATCAATCTCAATCAGTGGATCTCAATATTTATCAACCTGTGACCATTTTCCGACCTCGTTACATAGAAATGTGTGCTTAAAGTATAACGCTTGTAATAATATATATAATAACAATAGATTCATCTGGCAAAATGAAGGATTCCTCTATTGTTGTTCTTGGTTTTCCTTCTTTAGATATCAATTTTGTAGGGAGCAATTAAGCAATTGTCATTTAAATTTGTAGATTTCTGAACGAACTATTAATGATTTTTGTCGCTGTAAGACTGACTGGTTGCATACTTTCATTGGAAAGTGTAATATTGAAAATTCAGTATATTGATTTTTTGTGGTCTTGCAGTGACGGGATAAATCCCTAGCCAAAGATACTCGACTGAGTCTTGTCGACATTTCTACTTTGTCGAAGCAGCCATGACATGATGTGTTCAGTTAATTATGTGTGGGAATGGGGAAACAATTTCTAAACAGATGGAGACAGATTGTGTATGTGTTTGTAACTACAAAATAATAAAAATAACTTTTCCATAAATAAAGCAGCATTAGAACATCCCAAACATAGACAATAAAAACGTATGTTATTGCAAAACTTATATAATTATCTATATACTTTAAGTGTAATGCTATTAATACATTTCATATTTTCAAACCGGTTTTTGGGCCATGTTAAAAGCCACAACAGCCTACTAAAAGTAATCCTGGAGGGGAACATACAAGGTAAAAGAGGCAGAGGCAGACCAAGACTAACATGGACAAGTAACATCAAAAGGTGGACAAACCAGCCTATGACAACCTGCACCATCAAAGCAAGAGACAGAGCAGAATGGCGCTCCATGGTAGCCAACCTTCGTTGCGGAGACGGCACTCGATGATGATGTACTCACAAATGACGGGTTATGTTGGTCACGATAGATGTTTGCGATACTAAGAAGCTAAATACAGTAATCGCGAGTAATTAATAAAATGTCCGTTCTGTAATACTTCGATTTGACAAACTTGTAAGCCTGTTTCATACACCTTCGAAGTTCGCGCACAACATTGTGGCAATGACTAAAGAGATGAGCAGATCTACGTTAAACACTTATCGAGTAACGAAAGGTGGTTGGGGGGGAGGGGGGGTGGAGAGGAGATCAAAGGCGATCCGACCATCGAGGAGAGTCCCTTTTGAAGTCTGTCAAATACTTCTGATATGGGGTTGTCTAAGGTGCCGCTGATGTGGGGTTGTCTTAGGTGCCGCTGATGTGGGGTTGTCTTAGGTGCCGCTGATGTGGGGTTGTCTTAGATGCCGCTGATGTGGGGTTGTCTTAGATGCCGCTGATGTGGGGTTGTCTTAGGTGCCGCTAATGAAACAATTCACTCCTGAGGTTGTATTCTATAATTATCTATATTCCAATTTTATGATTATGAAAGGCCCTGGTATCACTGCAAACGAATTAAAATCCATATTTGCTCAACCGCCCGTGCCAGTGGAATCATACAAATTAATATCTCATCTCCAAAACAAAGAAAGGCAGCTGCAGTCCCCATCATAGCAGTCTCAGCACACGCCAAAATACATAAGGCAAAATCGCACAGAAAGTGAACACAGTCATCTGTTCCCCGTCATACGGTATCATCATTCCTCGTAAGCAATTGGAATATCGAAACACGATAAAAACAGATGAAACGCACAGCTCACAGTGTGCAAAGAGCACTTAACTCAGTAGTTGCGGCAACAAACCGGACTTGGAACATGAGGAAACTGCAACAAGGAACACTTTCCAGACGTAGCCTTTAGCATGCCGCCTATCCGCCGTATTGACCGTAAGTTCACGTCCTCCTGAAATTGTTGATCGTCATATATTTTTTTAATGTATAGGGCTTGATGATGTTAGGAGATCGTTTTTATTCCTATGTATGGTTCTTTAGTCTTGTGCCATGACCCCCCCCCCCCTTCTGCCTCGTGCCATGACCCCCCAACCTAGTGCAGTGGCCCCCAGCCTCGTGCCGTGCCCATCCCCAGCCTCGTGCCGTCGCCCCCACCCTCAGCCTCATGCCCCCCAATCATGCCAATGTTTCCTGTCCCCGTTAGTGATGCTGTGAGGACTACTGATCTAGACAACTAACAAAACTATCTCTACAGCATTGCCATTTATGATTCTGCGGGGGTGGAGGGGGGAGACTTTTTATGACAGAAAAATAAAGACCACTTGTCCAGTGCAGTCGCCACGAGGTGTTCGAGCATGAGTGTTTTTTAAACTCCCGATATTATGGAGAAAAAAAATGTTCACCTACTGGGATTCAAACCCGCATGTTCTCCTGGTTCTGAGCTCGAAAAACTATCGGTTCGGCCACCAGCTCATCAATGTCAACAAGGTTTTTTTTTTTCGTTCGCCTGCCTTTACCTCTGACGAAGTCCCTAGAGACTAGGAACTGAATTTTGCGTGCTAATCCATTTTTCCCTGGCAGCCATGTGCACAGGGGTCCCTCGCCGCACATCAGATAACTCCGACTTCGGAGGCACTCTATTATTTCCTGGAATTTTCGTGGCAAGGCACTGTGCCACTGAGTACGGGTTCGATCCTGCTTTGGTCCATATTTTTTTCTGTTATTGATTATTTGTCAATTTTTCCGAGTGCTGTAAGAATACGTCTTCCTCTGAATTGGTTCGCTGATTATCGCCTCGGAAGTTTCCCTCTATAATAATATTCATTTATTATTATTTGTCTCCAGTCTAAACCACTGGAAACTACTATTCGTGCTGTTTCGTCCTAAATGTTTCCTGCAACAACGCAAGTATTCAGCCCTACCCTATCCGGGAGATACTTGTCTTAACAGGAAAAAATACAGATACACTATGTATTTCCGAGCTGTGATCGTTACCTTAAACCCTGACCCTGAACCCTCAAATAGTTTCTAGTTATTGACAACTACTGTAGTTGTGTTCCACAAATACTAAGGGAAGATCACTCGTTTTTCGCATTAATAATAAATATGACTAAACTAGGACTTTACAGGTGTTTGTTGCTTTATAATGCGCTTTAAAATGATGTACAGATACTTTTGACATCAGTGAAGAAAGAAAGAGAGGAAGAGAAAGAGAGATTTTCCATGCCATGACCCCAAACTATCTATAGTATCTTCTCTCTTTGTCGACCGAGATCTCTCTTTTACTGTATTTTGCCAGTTGTAACCAAATATTCCAACTTTCCTCTTCTCATGATGTGCCAGAAAAATGTTGAATGTTTCTTTCTGATGTTTTTTAGGAGCTCCCTTTTTGTGTTGGCCTCTTTGAGAATTTCCTCATTGGTCTTTTTAGCTGTCCTGGGAACTTTCAACATTCTTCTGAGAAATCCCACCTCAATGGTCTCTAATCGTTTTTTCATTTGTTTGTTTATTGTCCATGTTTAGCCTCCATAGGTCAGAATTGGCTGTATATAGCACCGATGAACTCTCTTTCTCACTTCTATTGACATAGATTTCTTGCATGAGACATTTTTCATTTTCTGAGATGCTATTTTGGCCTGAGCTATTCTGCATTTTATTTTTGTGGTGCATCTTCCATCTGATGTTATTATTGTGCCCAAGTATTTGACGCGTTGCACTTATTTCAGATTTGTCCTGTTTATTTTTATACTGCATGATGGTGAATGTTTCTTCTATATGATTATTACTTCTGTTTTCTTACTATTCAGACTGAGATCTTTTTTGTTGCTTACTTTCACTGTTATGTCTATCATTTCTTGTTGCCTACTTTCACTGTTATGTCTATCATTTCTTGTTCTTACTTTCACTGTTATGTCTATTATTTCTTGTTCTTTCTTTCACTGTTATGTCTATCATTTCTTGTTCTTTCTTTCACTGTTATGTCTATCATTTCTTGTTCTTACTTTCACTGTTATGTCTATCATTTCTTGTTCTTTCTTTCACTGTTATGTCTATCATTTCTTGTTCTTACTTTCACTGTTATGTCTATCATTTCTTGTTCTTTCTTTCACTGTTATGTCTATCATTTCTTGTTCTTTCTTTCACTGTTATGTCTGTCATTTCTTGTTGCTTTCTTTCACTGTTATGTCTATCATTTCTTGTTGCTTTCTTTCACTGTTATGTCTATCATTTCTTGTTGCTTTCTTTCACTGTTATGTCTATCATTTCTTGTTCTTTCTTTCACTGTTATGTCTATCATTTCTTGTTCTTTCTTTCACTGTTATGTCTATCATTTCTTGTTCTTACTTTCACTGTTATGTCTATCATTTCTTGTTGCTTTCTTTCACTGTTATGTCTATCATTTCTTGTTCTTACTTTCACTGTTATGTCTATCATTTCTTGTTGCTTTCTTTCACTGTTATGTCTATCATTTCTTGTTGCTTTCTTTCACTGTTATGTCTATCATTTCTTGTTCTTTCTTTCACTGTTATGTCTATCATTTCTTGTTCTTTCTTTCACTGTTATGTCTATCATTTCTTGTTCTTACTTTCACTGTTATGTCTATCATTTCTTGTTCTTACTTTCACTGTTATGTCTATCATTTCTTGTTCTTTCTTTCACTGTTATGTCTATCATTTCTTGTTCTTTCTTTCACTGTTATGTCTATCATTTCTTGTTCTTTCTTTCACTGTTATGTCTATAATTTCTTGTTGCTTTCTTTCACTGTTATGTCTATCATTTCTTGTTCTTTCTTTCACTGTTATGTCTATCATTTCTTGTTGCTTTCTTTCACTGTTATGTCTATCATTTCTTGTTCTTTCTTTCACTGTTATGTCTATCATTTCTTGTTCTTTCTTTCACTGTTATGTCTATCATTTCTTGTTCTTACTTTCACTGTTATGTCTATCATTTCTTGTTCTTTCTTTCACTGTTATGTCTATCATTTCTTGTTCTTTCTTTCACTGTTATGTCTATCATTTCTTGTTCTTACTTTCACTGTTATGTCTATCATTTCTTGTTCTTTCTTTCACTGTTGTGTCTATCATTTCTTGTTGCTTTCTTTCACTGTTATGTCTATCATTTCTTGTTCTTACTTTCACTGTTATGTCTATCATTTCTTGTTCTTTCTTTCACTGTTATGTCTATCATTTCTTGTTCTTACTTTCACTGTTATGTCTATCATTTCTTGTTGCTTTCTTTCACTGTTATGTCTATCATTTCTTGTTCTTACTTTCACTGTTATGTCTATCATTTCTTGTTGCTTTCTTTCACTGTTATGTCTATCATTTCTTGTTGCTTTCTTTCACTGTTATGTCTATCATTTCTTGTTCTTTCTTTCACTGTTATGTCTATCATTTCTTGTTCTTTCTTTCACTGTTATGTCTATCATTTCTTGTTCTTACATTCACTGTTATGTCTATCATTTCTTGTTCTTTCTTTCACTGTTATGTCTATCATTTCTTGTTCTTACTTTCACTGTTATGTCTATCATTTCTTGTTCTTTCTTTCACTGTTATGTCTATCATTTCTTGTTCTTTCTTTCACTGTTATGTCTATCATTTCTTGTTGCTTTCTTTCACTGTTATGTCTATCATTTCTTGTTGCTTTCTTTTACTGTTATGTCTATCATTTCTTGTTGCTTTCTTTCACTGTTATGTCTATCATTTCTTGTTCTTTCTTTCACTGTTATGTCTATCATTTCTTGTTCTTTCTTTCACTGTTATGTCTATCATTTCTTGTTCTTACTTTCACTGTTATGTCTATCATTTCTTGTTCTTTCTTTCACTGTTATGTCTATCATTTCTTGTTCTTTCTTTCACTGTTATGTCTATCATTTCTTGTTGCTTTCTTTCACTGTTATGTCTATCATTTCTTGTTCTTTCTTTCACTGTTATGTCTATCATTTCTTGTTGCTTACTTTCACTGTTATGTCTATCATTTCTTGTTGCTTTCTTTCACTGTTATGTCTATCATTTCTTGTTGCTTTCTTTCACTGTTATGTCTATCATTTCTTGTTGCTTTCTTTCACTGTTATGTCTATCATTTCTTGTTGCTTTCTTTCACTCTTATGTCTATCATTTCTTGTTCTTTCTTTCACTGTTATGTCTATCATTTCTTGTTGCTTACTTTCACTGTTATGTCTATCATTTCTTGTTGCTTTCTTTCACTGTTATGTCTATCATTTCTTGTTGCTTTCTTTCACTGTTATGTCTATCATTTCTTGTTCTTTCTTTCACTGTTATGTCTATCATTTCTTGTTCTTACTTTCACTGTTATGTCTATCATTTCTTGTTCTTACTTTCACTGTTATGTCTATCATTTCTTGTTCTTACTTTCACTGTTATGTCTATCATTTCTTGTTGCTTTCTTTCACTGTTATGTCTATCATTTCTTGTTGCTTTCTTTCACTGTTATGTCTATCATTTCTTGTTGCTTACTTTCACTGTTATGTCTATCATTTCTTGTTGCTTTCTTTCACTGTTATGTCTATCATTTCTTGTTGTTACTTTCACTGTTATGTCTATCATTTCTTCTTCTTTCTTTCACTGTTATGTCTATCATTTCTTGTTCTTTCTTTCACTGTTATGTCTATCATTTCTTGTTCTTTCTTTCACTGTTATGTCTATCATTTCTTGTTCTTACTTTCACTGTTATGTCTATCATTTCTTGTTGCTTTCTTTCACTGTTATGTCTATCATTTCTTGTTCTTACTTTCACTGTTATATCTATCATTTCTTGTTCTTTCTTTCACTGTTATGTCTATCATTTCTTGTTCTTTCTTTCACTGTTATGTCTATCATTTCTTGTTGCTTTCTTTCACTGTTATGTCTATCATTTCTTGTTCTTTCTTTCACTGTTATGTCTATCATTTCTTGTTGCTTACTTTCACTGTTATGTCTATCATTTCTTGTTGCTTTCTTTCACTGTTATGTCTATCATTTCTTGTTGCTTTCTTTCACTGTTATGTCTATCATTTCTTGTTCTTTCTTTCACTGTTATGTCTATCATTTCTTGGTCTTACTTTCACTGTTATGTCTATCATTTCTTGTTGCTTACTTTCACTGTTATGTCTATCATTTCTTGTTGCTTACTTTCACTGTTATGTCTATCATTTCTTGTTGCTTTCTTTCACTGTTATGTCTATCATTTCTTGTTGCTTTCTTTCACTGTTATGTCTATCATTTCTTGTTCTTTCTTTCACTGTTATGTCTATCATTTCTTGTTGCTTTCTTTCACTGTTATGTCTATCATTTCTTGTTCTTACTTTCACTGTTATGTCTATCATTTCTTGTTCTTACTTTCACTGTTATGTCTATCATTTCTTGTTCTTACTTTCACTGTTATGTCTATAATTTCTTGTTCTTACTTTCACTGTTATGTCTATCATTTCTTGTTCTTTCTTTCACTGTTATGTCTATCATTTCTTGTTCTTTCTTTCACTGTTATGTCTATCATTTCTTGTTCTTTCTTTCACTGTTATGTCTATCATTTCTTGTTCTTTCTTTCACTGTTATGTCTATCATTTCTTGTTCTTTCTTTCACTGTTATGTCTATCATTTCTTGTTTTTTTCTTTCACTGTTATGTCTATCATTTCTTGTTCTTTCTTTCACTGTTATGTCTATCATTTCTTGTTCTTTCTTTCACTGTTATGTCTATCATTTCTTGTTCTTTCTTTCACTGTTATGTCTACCATTTCTTGTTGTTACTTTCACTGTTATGTCTATCATTTCTTGTTGTTACTTTCACTGTTATGTCTATCATTTCTTGTTCTTTCTTTCACTGTTATGTCTATCATTTCTTGTTCTTTCTTTCACTGTTATGTCTATCATTTCTTGTTCTTTCTTTCACTGTTATGTCTATCATTTCTTGTTGTTACTTTCACTGTTATGTCTATCATTTCTTGTTGCTTACTTTCACTGTTATGTCTATCATTTCTTGTTGCTTACTTTCACTGTTATGTCTATCATTTCTTGTTGTTCTGTCTCTGATTGTAAGATTGTGATAGCAACAACTTCTTTAAAAAAAAAGGAGACCGGATAGATAGAGGCAGACAAAGGAAAAAAGAAACTGGATGGTTTGGCGGTGTGGCGCGGAGAGAAAAATGGAAAAAACGGTGGAACTATTGTAGAAGATCGAGAGTTATGGACGATCATGATATCTGCCACATCTCGGCGTGGACCATGTATGGATGAACAAGATGGTTACTGCATCGGCTGGCCACTTCTGTTACAATTTATCACGTAAAATTGTTACTGATTTACAATCCAGACTTTCAATTACAATATTGTGGACGTGAATTCGTGATATTTGTCTGGGCTCAAGGACGAAACCAAATTACTGGTCTTGAGACCACTCGCGTCAGAGAATAACGAATTGCCGATCCTCAAGTGTGGGATTATTTGGCGAGATACCTGTCCAATTGTTGGACTGCACTTTTCATTTGGGAAGTGCGAATAGACGTCCATGTTGATGTAAATGGATTACGGAATGAGAGAACTTCACAAGAAATAATCATGGACACATAAGCGAACACACACCACACACAGACACATACAAAGGATATAGATCGCAATTTGACACTACTTGCCGTGCACCGCGACCACAGTTCAACAATCTGTGGCGTTTACTTGCCCAAACGCTCTCTCTGACAACATCCGCTATAAAGGGAGACAAATAATAATACATGAATATGGTTATGGAAGGAAACTTCCGAGGCGATAGATCAACGAGTCAGTTCCGGGCAAGATCTATGTTTACAACACTCGCAAACAAATCACAAATAAACAACAACAGAAAAATAACAAACAACAATAGACAGGCCGAAGCAGGATCGAACCTGTAGGCTTGCCATCTGGCTTAGTTGACCGTGTCTCTCATGGCAAGACGATGTGACAGGGAGTGTTGCTTTGGTTTTTTCTCTATTGTTGTTTATTTGCCACTTGCTCCTCTATAAAAGTCGCATTGAGCGGTTGCTGTCAGTTGTTCTTATTCCTTCACAATATCCTTATTAAAAAAAAAATTAAAACTACACCAGGTTGTAAGGGTTAACCCCAATACCAGTGCTGCGTTGGGAAGGTCAACTCTGGGCCATTCGGTTTTCTCCACCACATTTTTGGCAGAATCTTGGCCCAGAGTTGTCTGCCCAGTGCTCTCTGCCCAGTGCTCTCTGCCCGGGTGCGTTTCCTTACTTGACCAAATGTCAGATGCCCATTTCTTTTAGCCGGATGACTTGTTTTGAACCCTTTTTAGATGTACTCTTGATAATAATTACTGATTGTCCCCGAACTCAAGACAGACCAATGGTGCTCCCAAACAGATGATTTAGAGAATGCAGGCTATTAGTGTCACATGGTTAGTTGCTTCATCAAGTTAACGTCGACATGTTTAAAGACAGCGATACCAGCACAAGTACAATATGATATTAGATATTCTTATAATAGAATGCTCTCTGAAATTATAACGCTTCTGAATTTGGAATGTTTTTATCTTGATTAGAATGTGTGTGAAGTTTGTTATATTTGAAATGATATTTCTGATGCTTAAATATCTCTGAGATGAGAATGTTTCTGTAATTAGAATGTTTTTAATGTCAGAGCGTCTCTGAAATGTGGACATTTTTTGTGCGAGCAACCAGACCGCACATTGTATAATGAACATTGCCAAGACGGCGAATGAGAGACGAGAATACGCCCGACATGATGTGAGAGAAAAGCTGAGAAGAGAGACCTGGCTGCACGACAACAACCGGTGATAGACAAGCTGTTGCGTACACGTGACGACCTCGGGCTGACAGCCTGATTGAAAGAGGCAATACATCTCTCTATCTCTGTGTATGTGTTTGTGTGTGTGCATATATCGGACCGGGATCGTAGGCAACTAACCATCAAAAAAATATCTCCGAGGTTTCAACGTTTTCTCTTTATTTCTGAGAAAAAGAAACTGCTCTGGATTAATGCTGATCTTCTTGTTCTGGTTCCTCTTCTTCCTCATTTGCCTTTCAACGTTGAGGAGAGATAGATTTTGTGATCTTTCGCCATTCAGTTAGCTCCTGTTGCTGTTATGTTTCTCAGGGTTTCTAACATTCCATCAATCCATCTTTTTCGTGGTCGACCCTTGGGTCTAGTTATCTCATAGTGTTTATTGAAGGATCGTTGTGTTTTATCACCAGACCCAAGGATCGGCCACGAAAAGATGTATCGATGTAATATTAGAAGCACTAGGAAACATAACAGCAGCAGAGGCGAACAGAAGAGTAAAAGACCGTAAATTATATCTCCCCTCGACGCTGAAAGGCAGATGAGGAAGGAAAGGAAAAGGAGTGTTTTATTTTCTATCTTTCTGTCTTATCACATGGCCAAATAATTTTATTTGTTGTTTCTGTATGTATCCATTGGCGGAAATTACTTCTAGCTTTTGTCTCAGTTCATAATTCCTGAACTTATCTCTCATGTTACTTTCTGTCATTCATCTAACATTTTTCACTTCAATAGTTATTATTTTTCTTATTGGTCTTGAGTCTATTGCCCAGGTCTAATGCTGATCACATTACCCAAATTGGTAAAATGGAATGTATTGACGCTAACACCTAGATCCTCATATACTACGGGGTCGCTGAAAGTCAATTGTGTGGCTGGTTTAGATTCACGTGCCTTCATTCAGTCGCACAGTCCAGAACCCGTTTTCACGTTATAGACTGGCCAACTCCAGTCAATCAGCTCTTCGGCTCGTGTTAACACTCTCAAAAAGAGATGGGAGTTAAGAATGGTATAGCCAGAAATGAGAAACTTAGTGGGCGTATAAGAAGACCCCGACTCAGGGGATCTGATCACCTATGGGCATGTTCGGTGTGCAAAGATGACGATCACCAAATAACACAACAATAATAACAATACTACGGGATTTGCCAGGGTTCCTTTTTTGTTCTATCTTCATTCACATCTTGAATGTCTCAGTCAACGGTTGAATGGATGGGCCATGTCAACAAAAAGGGAGAGATCTTTTAGATATATGCCAACGTGAGATCCTTACAACATTAACGACCAACCACTATTTTCAGATTGAGAACCGGTCATGAACCACTGAACAATCCCATCAATAGAATACAACGAAACCAAACTCCAGCATGCCCGCTCTGTGACACCCACATGAAACAGTCAAACATCACCCTTTTCATTTGTCAAAACTCTCCGATATCAGAGTGACTCTATTTTCTCAAAGATCTGATCAACAAAACACCGTGTATGAAACTATAAGAGAACTCAGAAATGCCTGAAGATATCATTACATGGCGTTGGTCATCAGGTCACAGGCCACTGGGTCCGCGACAACAATATATATGGCCTTTAGCGTCTCAACAGACGGTTGGCAGCAAGCAATCATGATAAGTCTTGAATTTGGTAAAATATTGGTGCCCTTACTGAATGCTGTTTTGCTGAACAACTTCTATTGTGGTTGAATCTGTCAATATTGGACAGACAAGATTCGACGGCAGATGCTTGCTAGTGTTCGCCCGATGACTAAAGGAAGACACCGACCACAAGAGGACGTTGAGTGGGCGTGTTTGCGTTGTGTTCTTGTTTGCAATATAACTGTGATATTTGCGCCTTTCGACCCAACACATCCGACTTCAGCATGTTATTTTTGAGTACAGGTTTGTCTTCCCTCTTCGATCCCTAGTCGCTTGGCCAGACTAGACAAGTTAATCTATTACTAGAGGCACCGCGGAGAGGTGGAATCGAGTCTGGGTGGTTCTGTTTCACCGATCCTGTAGCAAACCGTCAGATGTGTGTCCCTGACAACTTTCAGTCCTGCTGCTGGAAGGCGACTTTGCCTCCAACCGCAGAATGAATAACATGTTGTAAGAGGGAGGGTGTAAGGAGGTGGAGAACATCATGGTGTGTTAAGAAAAAGTGAGACGCACGAGATAGTGTACAAATAAGGGTCTTGCATTAAGATTGGAGTGGGCGAGTCGGGGAGAGTGGTCAGTTGGTCAGAGTGACTGGTGAGTAGAGTGAGACGCAGGTAGTTGTCGGGAATATCAAGGGGATCGGGAGACACGAAGCGTAAGTAGAGTTAAGAAAGGGAAGTGATTTCAATGTCTGGGGGAATGACGTAGGGTAATTCTATTGGTAGAAACATGAGATATTTAAGAAGCTGCGCAGATAGAAAATAGCAAGGCATGGCAGGCACATTTTATCTAAGTTATTAGAGAAGTGGATCTATTTTAGTAGTTGTAGGACGAATGCCCATATTAGCTAGCCGTGTGTAGAACAAGACTGTGGACATTTCGCCTAAGGAGAAGGGAATGTAGTTTAAAGGAACGAGTGAGAATGGAACCTCAGTCTAAGAAGCTGTTCTGTAATCATGCTGCAGAGTGACAGTGAGCAGAATAGTGAGAAAGTGTCTGTAATTATATGTTCCATGAGATGGATTTATGACGTGGACATTATGTTGGTTGTTAAGTTCAGCACACTGTTCAGGGAGTGTGGACAGAGATATGTGATTCGGTGTGTGATGAGAGAGCCCTGATATTAATTACGAATAGTTCGCAGGTAACTGAAACTTCCTTAGCATTACTTTTATACCTGAGCGGTGATCCACGCCGCCGTGATGTTGTATTGAGAACCATTGTTTAGTAGACTGTGTAAATAAAGTATTTCTGTTCTTCTGTACAAGAGACTTGTGTGTAGTCGATTTTATGTAGATAGATGTGTGACGTATTACAACCCAACAGACGAACCAGAACACAACGCGAAGTACCAAGATTGAAAGTTTACACCTAACGACTGAGCACATTTAAGAAGGAAAAAGGGACGGTCATAATGTTTCGTGGTGCTTGGCCTTGTCTCGTTTCCTCTGAGCCTTTAGTTTTATGAATTTAATATCAGCACTGCTTCGAATGTTGCTGTGCCATTTTTATTCTTGTTCTCTGTGTGTTATGATCTGCAGCGAGATCATCCCAGCTTTTTTCACTGATAGAGAATTCCCTCAAGGAAACACTGCAAACATCCTTATACCTCAGCACTGGTCTGCTCATTTATTTCTTTTTATCCTTAAGTTTGCTATAAAATATTTATTTGGGAATATGGCTGTTGTCCATTCTTCTTACATGATCTAGCAACCTTTGTCTCCGACTCCTAAGTGTTGCCATGCAGGATGGGAGTTTGGCTCGTTGCAAGACATTAGAGTTGGTTACTTTGTCGTGCCATTTGATGTTTATAATCTTTCGAAGGCAATGCACATGAAAGCTGTTTAACCTTTTCTCATGCCCTACATAGGTAGTCCAAGTTTCTGATCCGTATTGAAGTGTGCTAGGCACAAAACTTTAGTAAATTTAAATCTAAGTTCTGAGTGTTAATTTAGTGTTGGCCCAGGCTCTGTCTTTAAGTTTACCAAATATTGAAGCTCTCTTTCCGATTCGGGAATTAATTTCTCCTTCAAGGGAGATAATGGTTGTGACCATAGGACCGAGATAGGTGAACTTTCTCACAGATTCAATGGGTGTGCTATTTAATGATATAGCTGCGGGACTGGCTACACCTTGTTGAAGCACTACAATCTTCTGGAAACTGCTTGACAGGTAGAATAAATCACATGATCTAGTTAGATTGTCAGTCATTGAATGTCGGAGAGACTCACCGTTAGCAACCAATGCTGCATCATCAGCGAATAGAAGCTCCGTGATTAGGGTCTTTGTTGTTTTAAATGTTGACCTCAGACTTGCGAGATGAAATAAGGAACCGTGAGATCTTGTACGGATGTAGATGTCTCCAGAGATAGCTTCAATCGCATTGTGTAGAAAGGCAGCGAAAAATACTCCAAATTGGGTTGGGGAAAGGACACATTCCTGTTTGACTTTACAATTCATCTCAAAGGCCTGCAAAGATCGAACTGGATGGAGGCAGACATGTAGTTGTGAAATGACTTGATTATCTTGAGTAATGTAGGAAGGCAGCCTTAGTTGTATCTCTGGCCTTGAATGATCATACAGGTCGTCTATGTATCTGAGCTCTTAAATGATGGCCAAGCACGAACAGGTGACGTTGAATGCCCTCAACGATCGTATGTTTAACTCCACTTGTCTATTAGCAAGGATGCTGTTATGAAACTGGAACAATTTGCAACAAACAACATAAAGTAAGTAGGAATAACAACCTTATTGTAAGCTGGGTGTGTGCAGTCCTGTAGGATTCTGGAACCATTAGTTTATGCAATCACTCGCACTTAAACGCGCACGCATGCGCGCGCTACACTGCTTCTTCAGCTGAAAGCGACCAATAGGCACCTGTTGCTATGCCTGAAGTGCTTGTAATGTCAAGATTAGGAACAGGATGGTCTAGTGGCTAGAAAGTCATACCAAAATATGATGCGTCTACGGTTTTGTAAACACAAAGATGAAATCTTCATCATCATCATCACGTACCGGGCCTACAGGCGTAGGTGATCATGTCTCTCCACAACTTTCGATCTCGACAGTTATTTATCATTTCTGTTGTTGACACTCTGCCAAACCCTTCTCTTTAGCTGTCTGGTAACTTTTCTTTTTGCTTCCCTCTACCTCTTCGTCCCTCAATTTGTCCAGTTGTTACAATATATTCCAGTTGTTCTCTTCTCATGACATGGTCAAAAATGATGATTGTTTCTTCCTAATATTGGAAATTAACTCTCTTTTTGCTTTGACCTCTTTCAGAACATTTTCATTACTCTTCTTAGCTGTCCATGGTATTCTCAACATTCTTCTGTAAAACCACATTTCTACAGACTCCTGTGATTGTCTTGTCTGTTGTCCTATTGTCCATGATTCACATCCATATGTTAAGACTAGCTCTACATAACATTTAAGAACTCTCTTTCTTGTTTCTATTGTCAAAAATGGATTGCATAGTATCTTCCTCATTTTTTGGAAAGCTGCTTTTGCCTGAGCCATTCTACATCTCACCTCTTTTGTACATCTTCCGTTCGAGGTTAAGAAAGTTCCCAAATATTTCAATTCATGAGATCATTAATCAGATCGAAATAATGATGCAGAATGTGAATGAACACATGAATGTGAATATGAAATGTTGTGTCACGAAACTGGCTGGACGGAAGAAGAAATGAGGAATTAGATATAAGTAGAAGTCGAAGAAAAATGGAAGGGAAGAAAATAGAAAGGAAGGGAAAGGAGAATAAAAAAGGAGAAGAAGAAATGAATGTGGAATGAGAAGTAAAGAAAATAGGAGAAGAAGAGAAATGTAATGAGAAGTACAGAAAGAATATAAAAAAAAGAAGAAAAGGGACAAAAGATGATTTTGAGAAAGAGGTTGAAAGAGAAAAGAAAAGAAAATGTAAAAAAAAAAAAAAATGTAAAGGTTCCCTTCACGCCCTGCTAGGCGTATGGGGAATATGGTGTTAGTGACCATACTTTTCTATAACCACGGCACATTTTTGGGTGATGTGGTTGGTAACACGCCAGGCCGCCTTCAATTTCCAGAAAAATCTCTGGAACCAATTTTTAGAGACTGGGTGAACCCCGGAGCCTTGTCAGTCCGAAAAAAAATCCGCCACTGCCGAGGATCGAACCCGGACCCTTCTGGTCACAAAGCGAGCACACTAACCACTCAGCCACCGATGCTCCCATATATATACACACACTAACCACTCAGCAACCAAGGCTCCCATATATATATATACACACACACTAACCACTCAGCCACCGAGGCTTCCATATATATACACACACACTAACCACTCAGCCACCGAGGCTCCCATATATATATACACACACACTAACCACTTAGCCACCGAGGCTCTCATACATATATATATACACACACACTAACCACTCAGCCACCGAGGATCCAATATATATACACACACACACTAACCACTCAGCCACCAAGGCTCCGATATATATATACACGCACGCTAACCACTCAGCACAAAGGCTCCCATATATACACACACACACTAACCACTCAGTCACCGAGACTCCCATATATATGCACGCACACTAACCACTCAGCACAAAGGCTCCCATATATATATACACACACACACACTAACCAAACAGGCACCTAGGCTCCCATATATATGCACACACACTAACCACTTAGCCACCAAGGCTCCCATATATATACACTCACACTAACCACTCAGCCACCGAGGCTCCAATATATACACACACACTCTAACCACTCAGTCACCAAGGCTCCCATATATATACACACACACACTAACCACTCAGCCACCAAGGCTCCCATATATATACACACACAGTAACCATTCAGTCACCAAGGCTCCCATATATATACACACACTAACCACTCAGCCACCAAGGCTCCAATATATATACACACACACTAACCACTCAGCCACAAAGGCTCACATATATAGACACACACACTAACCATTCAGCCACAAAGGCTCACATATATACACCACACTAACCATTCAGCCACCAAGGCTCACATATATACACCCACACACTAACCATTCAGCCACCAAGGCTCACATATATATACACACACACTAACCATTCAGCCACCAAGGCTCACATATATACACACAAACACTAACCATTCAGTGAGGCTCCAAGGAAAATGACAACAGCAAAAAAATAGAGAAAGAGGAAATAGAAGAAGCAGGTTTCAACAGTAATCAGTGTTTGTTGTTCTGCAAAGACTTGTGATTGATGCTCCACGTACAGACTTCTAATTAGTGTTTCTAGCTCTGTTGTAAAGACCTGTGATTAATTTGTAATGCGTTGTAGAGGCTTCTAATTAGTGTTTGATGCTCTGTATAAACTTACAGAATTCTAATTAATGCTTCATGCATGATAGACTTCTAATTAGTGTTTGATGCTCTGTATAAACTTACAGAATTCTAATTAATGCTTCATGCATGATAGACTTCTAATTAGTGTTTGATGCTCTGTATAAACTTACAGAATTCTAATTAATGCTTCATGCATGATAGACTTCTAATTAGTGTTTGATGCTCTGTATAAACTTACAGAATTCTAATTAATGCTTCATGCATGATAGACTTCTAATTAGTGTTTTTAGTTCTGCCTAGATTTCTTGTTATTGTTTCACGTATTATACAAACTACTAATGAATGTTTAAAGCTTTATATACACTTCCAATTAATTCTTTATGCATGTTGGAGACTTCTAATTTATGCTATGTATAGATTTATGTTTAACTCTTTCCATACGTTTCTCCGCACTGTGCGTCACTCTCAATTTTATTAGTGTGAACCATCATCAAACCATATTCTTTTTACAAGCTTTGTATCATCTTGGTATTTGTGAAATCTAATTCCTTTTTCAATTATCCATAAAATAATATACAGTATTTTATATGTTAGTTATATATATATATATATATATATATATATATATATATATATATATATATATGTAGATTTATTGTTAAAACAACGAACAATTTTGTCTCTGAAATCTCTTGCGTGGCATTGATAAAATAAGCTTCCGTACGGAAAGAGTTAATGCAAGATGCACGATAGAAATCCCTAGTTAATGCTGCTCTCTATAGTAATTAATTACTGTTAACCAGTACAATGTGTAGAAACGATGTAACACGACAGTATAATGTGTTAACGTCACGTCTGTGGCATTCTAGCAACGCCCTCCACAAAGCACTTTTTTCTAAAACCTGTACCATAATCTGGTCAATCTTTGTGTACTCTAAATTAACAAAGACCTCTATTACAACACTCTTTAGACGGTTAACTGTCCAAGACATCAATCTTTGTATACTCTAAATTAACAAAGACCTATATTACAACACTCTTTAGACGGTTAACTGTCCAAGACATCAATCTTTGTGTACTCTAAATTAACAAAGACCTCTATTACAACACTCTTTAGACGGTGAACTGTCCAAGACATCAATCTTTGTGTACTCTAAATTAACAAAGACCTCTATTACAACACTCTTTAGACGGTTAACTGTCCAAGACATCAATCTTTGTGTACTCTAAATTAACAAAGACCTCTATTACAACACTCTTTAGACGGTTAACTGACCAAGACATCAATCTTTGTATACTCTAAATTAACAAAGACCTCTATTACAACACTCTTTAGACGGTTAACTGTCCAAGACATCAACAATTCACAGAGTTCTAATCAATGTTGCCAGCACTCAAGAAACTTAAGTTCCGAGTTACCATTGTTGTAACCAGTTTCGATCGATGTTGTTCACACTCTAAAGACCCCTGATGATTCTTTCATTCCTCTTGAGACCTTCTGCTGGTGTTGTTATCACTTTCTGAAACCGGTGTTGATAAGACGTGGAATTCTCTAAACAGTGTTTCTAGTACATGCGACATGTAATACCTCTAATCAGTGTTGCTAATACAAACCACATGTAATGCCTCTAACAGTGTTGTTAACACATGTAATGCCTCTAACTAGTGTTGTTAACACATGTAATGCCTCTAACCAATGTTGCTAACACTTTAAATGTCTCTAACCAGTGTTGTTGACACATATTATGCCTCTAATCATTGTTAGTAACAAATGTAATTCCTCTAACCAGTGTTGTTAACACATGTGATGCCTTTAACCTGTGTTGTTAACACATGTAATACCTCTAACCAGTGTTGCTAATACATACCACATGTAATGCCTCTAACCAGTGTTGTTAACACATGTAATGCCTCTAATCATTGTTTTTAACAAATGTAATGCCTCTAACCAGTGTTGTTAACACATGTAATGCCTCTAACCAGTGTTGTTAACACATGTAATGCCTCTAACCAGTGTTGTTAACACATGTAATAACCCTAACCAGTATTGCTAACATTTGTAATTCTTCTAACCAGTGTTGTTGTAAAAAATTGTCTTAATTCTCTTCGCTGATGCCGTTTAATGATCTATAGTCGGCCTTGATCTTTGTGGACTTTTAACCTTTTTTACTAGCAGCTTTAGGCCTAAAATGGTATTTTTAACCCTTTTAAACTGTAACCGGTATTTTCGACACGTTTCAGACAGCTAACAAGTATTTCAACACTTTTTCGATATCTAACCAGTATTTATAACCTATTTCAGACATCTAACCCGTATTGCTAACACGTTTCAGACATCTAACCAGTCGTGCTAACACGTTTCAGACATCTAACCAGTATTTTTAACACGTTTCACGCATCTAACCAGTATTGCTAACACGTTTCAGACATCTAACCAGTATTGCTAACACGTTTCAGACATCTAACCATTATTTTTAACACATTTCAGACATCTAACCAGTATTGCTAACACATTTCAGACATTTAACCATTATTGCTAACACATTTCAGACATCTAACCAGTATTGCTAACACATTTCAGACATCTAACCAGTATTGCTAACACATTTCAGACATCTAACCAGTATTGCTAACACGTTTCAGACCACAATTCGATTCTGATAGTACAACTCTACACGTACTATCGTTATCTATTTGTGAACTGCCCAAATTTGGCGGGAAATTATTGACCATCAAGTGACCTCTACCTCAGAAAATTGACACAGGATCGATTCCTGGCGCTCATCAGATTACGATGCTTGATACTGGGCAGCACACTGCGCATGTCGATAACAGCAGCGGAGACTGACCGCTGGCCTACCTCATTATTTTCTACAAACGGCGGGAGGGGCAAAGACATTTATACGCTTCGGTTGATGAGAGCTTTGGATTTGACTGGGCAGGATGGAGAGTATGAAAGTAGAAACCCTCCTGCCACGTTAATACTGTCTGCAACAATAAGGGGAGGTAGTGGTTGGGAGCGAACGAAAGAAAGAGAACGAGAATTAGAAGGGCAGAGAGGGGAGTTTAAAGAAGGAAGAGAGAAGAGAATGGAGAGTAATTGGGACAGAAAATGGAATAGATAAGATGAATGGAACCAGCACATATACGACTGTGGAGAGAGAGAAAGAGAGAGAGATAGAGAGAGAGAGAGATAAATATAAGAATTGGTAGTAACTGGGACAATAGAGGGAGGATACACAGTGAGGTCAATGACAATATTATATCTTAGGAGAGAAATGAAAGTAAGAAATGCTGAGTGAGGAAGAAATAAAATGAAAGAAAGAAGGGAGAAGGGAGTGGGACCCAAAAAAATGAGAGAACGATGGGGGAGGAGGAGCCGCGATAGCTCAGTGGTTAATGAACTGGACTACCACGGACAAGGGGTAGGGTTCGATCCCAACCGACGGCTTCCAGGTTCACCCAGCCTTAAATGGGTACCGGATTTTTTTATGGGAAAGTAAAGCAGCACGGGCGTAATACTGACCACATTACCCCAAAAATCATGTGCTGAAGGTCTGTAAAATATAGGGTCAGTAACACCATATTTCCCTATATGCCACTTGGCGTGATTGGGGTTCTTTACTTTTACTTACTTATGGGGGAGGAGATTGAGAAAGCTAAAAGAAGACTTATTTTGTGAATGTGAGGTCGATCGTGGCAGTAAGGGTTAAATAGGGTAGGAACGATGAGTGAGAGATGGCTAAGGAAAGTAAAAAAGAGGAAGAGTAGAAAATGAGATAGTTACATGTGAGTGTGGACAGATAGATAATAAAGGAGGATAGTAGAGATGAAGATTAGAAAATGAGATAGTTATATGTGAGTGTGGACAGACAATTAATAAAGGAGGATTGTAGAGAGGAAGAGATGATGGTTAATATTGTTACTTGTGGCGCAAACATGGAAGCAAAGAAGGAAAGCATGGGAGTGTATGATTCTGGAGATGAATAAAGAAGGAATAGAGAGAAAGAAAGTGTGAGAGGTAGTGAGACCTCAAAATCTATCTTTCTTCACTTGGAGATGGAAAGAGAAAGAAAGAGAAATAGACAACCGAGATAACGAACGATTTATTAATAGTTTAGAGTCCACACGTTTCAATCCACAACCGAGGGAAAGGCAAGGGTCTGACATTAATGGGACGAGTGTGCTCAACTTGGGGAACAACTGCAGACTTGAAATAACTCAATCATGACGACGGCAGACAAGCGAGCGAGCGTGACAAAGGGAAAACTGGCGGAAACAGAGAATTAATGGCGGATATGCTGGCACGTGATACACGATGTTTTGATTGGGTGTTGCTGTGCGTGCAATAGTCACGTGAGTTCCGGTCTCTATGCCTACAGTATGGAGGCTTTTCCCGTGACAAAAAGTCATATACTCTATGTACACAATAAGTAAAGTTCCCTCAACGCCTTAAGGCGTATGGGGAATATCGTGTTAGTGCTCATATTTCTCAATAACCATCGCGCATTTTATGGATGATGTGGCCGGTTTCACACCAGGCCGCCTAATTTTCAATAAAAATCCGGTACCCATTTAATGCTGCATGAATCAAAGAGCTGTTTATGAGGATAGAACTCGAGCTTAAGTCCTTTAATAGACCCTCCCTCCTTCCCAATCTTGTAACCCTGAGGGTTGTCTGGACACTGCTAGACTTCATCAACTTTCTCCATTCATCTATCTTTAGTCATTTTTTAAGGATTTTATTTATTTTTTTTAGCGGGGGGGAGGGCGTTCGCCTGCTTTCACCTCTGGCGAAGTCCCTAGAGGATATGAACTGAATTGTGCGCGTTAATCCGTTTTTCCCTGACATTCGAGTGTTCAAGGATACCTCGTCGCACAGGCAGAAAACTCCGACTTCGGAGGTATTTTTTTTAGGATTGTAAATTTGAAATTTGTCCATGCATTAATGTTATCTTCCCATCTCTCTTTCTCTATCTACCTTCCTTCTACTTTGTTCACAGTTCCTTGCAGAATGCTCTTTGCCAGGTCAGATTATCAACGTGACCAAACCATTTTATTTTGCCTTTCTTCATTATAGATCAATAAAGATCATCATGTACACCGATTGCTCGTTCTGTCCTTCTGTGACATTTTTCATTTGTGAAACGATGTAAGTAAGAGATGCACAGAATCTTACGATAACATTTGTGAAACGATGTAAGTAAGAGATGCACAGAATCTTACGATAACATTTGTGAAACGATGTAAGTAAGAGATGCACAGAATCTTACGATAACATTTGTGAAACGATGTAAGTAAGAGATGCACAGAATCTTACGATAACATTTGTGAAACGATGTAAGTAAGAGATGCACAGAATCTTACGATAACATTTGTGAAACGATGTAAGTAAGAGATGGACAGAATCTTACGATAACATTTGTGAAACGATGTAAGTAAGAGATGGACAGAATCTAACGATAACATTTGTGAAACGATGTAAGTAAGAGATGGACAGAATCTTACGATAACATTTGTGAAACGATGTAAGTAAGAGATGGACAGAATCTTACGATAACATTTGTGAAACGATGTAAGTAAGAGATGGACAGAATCTTACGATAACATTTGTGAAACGATGTAAGTAAGAGATGCACAGAATCTTACGATAACATTTGTGAAACGATGTAAGTAAGAGATGCACAGAATCTTACGATAACATTTGTGAAACGATGTAAGTAAGAGATGCACAGAATCTTACGATAACATTTCTGAAACGATGTAAGTAAGAGATGGACAGAATCTTACGATAACATTTGTGAAACGATGTAAGTAAGAGATGCACAGAATCTTACGATAACATTTGTGAAACGATGTAAGTAAGAGATGCACAGAATCTTACGATAACATTTGTGAAACGATGTAAGTAAGAGATGCACAGAATCTTACGATAACATTTGTGAAACGATGTAAGTAAGAGATGCACAGAATCTTACGATAACATTTGTGAAACGATGTAAGTAAGAGATGCACAGAATCTTACGATAACATTTGTGAAACGATGTAAGTAAGAGATGGACAGAATCTTACGATAACATTTGTGAAACGATGTAAGTAAGAGATGCACAGAATCTTACGATAACATTTGTGAAACGATGTAAGTAAGAGATGCACAGAATCTTACGATAACATTTGTGAAACGATGTAAGTAAGAGATGCACAGAATCTTACGATAACATTTGTGAAACGATGTAAGTAAGAGATGGACAGAATCTTACGATAACATTTGTGAAACGATGTAAGTAAGAGATGGACAGAATCTTACGATAACATTTGTGAAACGATGTAAGTAAGAGATGCACAGAATCTTACGATAACATTTGTGAAACGATGTAAGTAAGAGATGCACAGAATCTTACGATAACATTTGTGAAACGATGTAAGTAAGAGATGCACAGAATCTTACGATAACATTTGTGAAACGATGTAAGTAAGAGATGCACAGAATCTTACGATAACATTTGTGAAACGATGTAAGTAAGAGATGCACAGAATCTTACGATAACATTTGTGAAACGATGTAAGTAAGAGATGGACAGAATCTTACGATAACATTTGTGAAACGATGTAAGTAAGAGATGCACAGAATCTTACGATAACATTTGTGAAACGATGTAAGTAAGAGATGGACAGAATCTTACGATAACATTTGTGAAACGATGTAAGTAAGAGATGGACAGAATCTTACGATAACATTTGTGAAACGATGTAAGTAAGAGATGCACAGAATCTTACGATAACATTTGTGAAACGATGTAAGTAAGAGATGCACAGAATCTTACGATAACATTTGTGAAACGATGTAAGTAAGAGATGGACAGAATCTTACGATAACATTTGTGAAACGATGTAAGTAAGAGATGGACAGAATCTTACGATAACATTTGTGAAACGATGTAAGTAAGAGACGTCAAAAAAAAAAAAACACTGGGACAACGTCCTGTATCAAAACACATAAAAATAATTGTTAAAAATTAATTAATTGGACCATCTCATGAGAATACAGTCTAATAATTAACTGGCACTGGAGCCGACCAATTAACTTGAAGGCAGCAGAGGGAGCGTTATTAAGATAAATAGTCGATATTGTAATGACACTGCAGCGGTACGGAAAACAGATAATGCTGGTGACATGCATGATCCAGATAATAAGATTGCAGCTCCTCACGCTTCTTTGCAGCAAATAAGTGGATAAGATTAAGAAACGACACACAGATAGTCAGGTCATGTATTTCCATGATTGAGACCACTCAACACAAACTAGATTTTCATATATGTAGCGACGTACATAACTGCTCTAGGAAACATGGAAATCCAAAGAAATTAGATCAAATGCAAAAATACACATTTTCAACGCCAATGTCAGACATATTTTATAGCTGTGAAACACGGAGAAAAAAATGACAATCATGAAGATACAGACCTTCGTTAATGGATTCTTGTGCATAATAAAATGATGGAAAAAGGCAGGACAAAATCGCTGACATAGAATTATGGAAAAGTGCCAGTCAGATACCAGTGGACAAAAAGATACAACAAAGACGATGGCTGGATAGGAAGCACACTGCGGAATGAGCTGAGGGTATTACACCACAACAACAACATGCCCTTTTTGGAATACCCAAGGAAAAAGACAAAGAGGAAGAGCAAAATGTTCTCGAAGAAGATATATGAAAGCAGAGATGAAGATGGTGGGGAAGACATGGAATGATCTTAAAAGAATGGCAAGAAACAGAACGGCTTTGAAAGTGTTTGTTGAAGACCTGTGCTCTACAGGGAGCTGAAAGTGTTTGTTGAAGACCTGTGCTCTACAGGGAGCTGAAAGTGTTTGTTGAAGACCTGTGCTCTACAGGGAGCTGAAAGTGTTTGTTGAAGACCTGTGCTCTACAGGGAGCTGAAAGTGTTTGTTGAAGACCTGTGCTCTACAGGTAATTGAACGATATAAGAAGAGGAAGAGGCAGAAGAAGAAGAAGAAGATAACTGCATAGTTGGAGTGGTTCTGTCTTCTCAATCTGAAATTGAATGCAGTTTGTATACAAATTTTCTATAAATTGGTACCTGACTATTAAGACTGTTTAGTGAAAGGTAAAACAGTGAGAAAGTGTACCGACTACCTTGTGAATGCTGAACCAATAGATTATCACATTTATATTGCCTGTCCTCATATCACATTTAATCATTGATCATTGTTGGTAGAGTTGGTGTCACAGCATTTCTGGCAAAATCACATTTACCCACTCGCCTTAATGCATCCACTCTTCAAATGATTATTTTATTCAATAATCAAAATTGCTCGGCCAAATTCTTGAATCTTCTTATCCCTCTTCTCATTTATTTACTTTTTTCTAATTCTTTTCCTCCTTCTTCATCCTATTCTTAATCTTCTTCTCACTCCTGTCTCTTTTCAGCCATATCCAATCTCATCTTTCTCCACTTTCTCTTCTACCCGCTCGGATGTCGAGGAAGGAACAAAGTTCTGGTTCTTGCCCCTTTTGGCGGCTTCAGCCATTGAAAATCGATGCCCTAGAAGTGTTTCGTCAACAACAGAACTGACACGATGCACTGTAGATAGAAGATTGTGGAGGGACATGATCACCTACGCCAACCGGTATGGCACATGATGATGATGAGAAGTGTTTCTTTGATCTTGTCTGCCCATCTCACTCTGGGTCTGCCTCTTGCTCTTCTCCGGTCTCATCTTTTAACATATGCCTTAACCTCTCCTATAATCATCATGTGCCATACCGGTTGGCGTAGGCGATCATGTCCTTCCACAATCTTCTATCCGCAGTGCATCGTATCAGTTCTGTTGTTGACTGTTTTCCATGCCATGACACCAAGCTATCCAGTATTTTTTCTCTTTGTCGTCCGCAATCTCTCTTTCCTTTTATTTTGCCAGTTGTAACCAAGTATCCCAACTTTCCTCTTCTCATGATGTGCCCAAAAAATGTTGATTGTTTCTTTCTGATGTTTTTTAAGAGCTCCATTTTTGTGTTGGCCTCTTTGAGAACTTCCTCGTTGGTCTTTTTAGCTGTTCAGGGAACTTTCAACATTCTTCTGAGAAATCCCATCTCTGTGGCCTCTAATCGTCTTTTCATTTGTTTGTTTACTGTCCATGTTTACCTTCCATAGGTCAGAATTGGTTCTATATAGCACCGATGAACTCTCTTTCTTAGTTCTATTGACATACATTTTCTGCATAAGACGTTTTTCATTTTCTGTAATGTTATTTTGGCCTGAGCTATTCTGTTTTTTATTTCTGTGGTGCATCTTTCATCTGATATTATTGTTGTACCCAAGTATTTGATGCGTTGCACTTGTTTCAGATTTGTCTTATAGCCTCTCCTATAGCCAATGTGCTTTTGACTTCTATAACTAATAGAATATAACTGTCAATTCGTTGCAAATATTTTCGGTAATCCTTCCATTTTCCTTCCAACATTCGTAACCAAGTCTTTTGTGACGTTACGGTTATGGTTATGGTTATGATTATTCAAAGGCCACTGTATCCCTGCAAACGAATGGAAATCCATAATTGCTCAACAGCCGGTGCCAGTGGAATCATTCAAATTAACATCTCATCGAATATCCAAACAAAGAAGGGCAGTTGCAGTCCCCATCGTAGCAAACACAGCACATGTCAAAAGACATAAGGCGTATTATAGCACCGACAGTGAACGCATCTGAACTGTCCTTCGTCGAACGATATCGTCGTTCATCGCAAGCAATCTAAATATAGAAACACCATCCGAATGAAATACACAGCTCACGGTGTGCACAAAGCACTATTCAGTAGCTCCGTCAAAAAGCCGGATTTGGAATGTGAGGAAACTGCTACAATGAACACTTTTCAGATGTGCCTCAACGGCTCCCTATCGCCTATCCGCCATATTGACCGTAAGTCACTGTGACGTCGAGTGTTTGTCTTTTGAGTATTCGTGACGTTGAGCTGCTATTCTATGAGTTCCAGGATCAAACTTTAAAATACAACCGATATTACAACATACATCACGTGCAACACACAACCCTTAGGTTATTGAAGTATTACTGTCTCACAACTGGCTACCTCATCGCATTCTTCTCATGCTACATAACAAAGCAGCAACAAGCATGAGATGATAAAATGGACCTTATCTTCAAGAATGAACTTCTATCAAAGAGACCTGAAAACATTATCATTACCGCTATGCACTCAACCAATGCTTGTAAATCTACTTTTTATTCATCAATTTTTTTTTTACAGTATTCTTGTTACAGTTTCTAAGGATGCGAATCGTGGACAATAGGACAACAGACAAAAAAAATCACTGGAGTCTGTGAAAATGTGGTTTTACAGAAGAACGTTGAGAGTACCATGGACAGCTAAGAAGAGTGATGAAGATGTTCTGAGAGAGGTCAAAGCAAAAAGATAGCTAATTTCCAATATTAGGAAGAGCAATCATCATTTTTTGGCCATGCAATGAGAAGAGTACAACTGGAATGTATTGTAACAACTGGACAAATTGAGGGACGAAAAGATAGAGGGAAGCAAAGAGAAAAAATAACAGACAGCTTAAGAGAATGGCGTGGCAGAATGTCAACAGAAATGATAAATAGCTGCCGAGATCGAAAGTTGTGGAGAGACATTATCACCTACGCCAGCAGGCCCGGTACTTGATGATTATGATGATGATGTTAGAGTTTCAATACTTCCATGTTTATGCGAACAAAAAAAAAAACAATATCTGTCGCTCTTCGCTTGCAGTGTTTCATTGAGAGCTGCTCACAAGGAAATCTTCGTTAATTGATTATGATGTTTGTTGCTAGCTTCAATGTTGTTCAATGAATAATCGAATGTTCATTCTGTAACTATTTGAATTATGTGTATGCCTAGTAACATCCACAACATATGATCAGCTCGAAAGTTTCATTTCTCCGCGTTCAGCATGATCCGGCGCCATTTTCATATTTAATAGATTAGATAGAACATGTCTGGATGAAGACATACACATTTTAGCAAGACAATTCTATCACCGTTGAAGCAACTAGGTGTATGTGGTCTTGTGTGTCTCACAGACGGCTGGAAACAGGCAGATGTTGTTCTACAATAGTACCTGCCTGGCTGTGCTCGAGCAACTTCTCTCATGGCTGGTCTTGCCAAGATTGGAATGGAAGACACGACAGCAGAATGAGCAAGACAGTTTTATGTCGAGGGGTCTAACTTCATTTCATTATCAGATGTTATCAAACCACTTTTAGTATATTTCATTATCAGATGTTATCAAACCACTTTTAGTATATTTCATTATCAGATGTTATCAAACCACTTTTAGTATATTTCATTATCAGATGTTATCAAACCACTTTTAGTATATTTCATTATCAGATGTTATCAAACCACTTTTAGTATATTTCATTCACCAAGGGCTGCATTGTTTTGTTTCTTTGTACCTCAGTGTTTGTCTATCTGAGGTTGTACCTCAGTGTTTGTCTATCTGAGGTTGTACGCCGGTGTTTGTCTATCTGAGATTGTACGCCGGTGTTTGTCTATCTGAGGCTGTACGCCGGTGTTTGTCTATCTGAGGTTGTACGCCGGTGTTTGTCTATCTGAGGTTGTACGCCGGTGTTTGTCTATCTGAGGTTGTACGCCGGTGTTTGTCTATCTACAACAGTACCCCAATGATTGTCTATCTACAACAGTACCCAAGTGTTTAGCTATCTACAACAGTACCCCAATGTTTGTCTATCTACAACAGTACCCCAGTGTTTGGCTATCTACAACAGTACCCCAGTGTTTGTCTATCTACAACAGTACCCCAGTGTTTGTCTATCTACAACAGTACCCCAGTGTTTGTCTATCTACAACAGTACCCCAGTGTTTGTCTAACTACAACAGTACCTCAGTGTTTGTCTATCTACAACAGTACCCCAGTGTTTGTCTATCTACAACAGTACCCCAGTGTTTGTCTATCTACAACAGTACCCCAGTGTTTGTCTATCTACAACAGTACCCCAGTGTTTGTCTATCTACAACAGTACCCCAGTGTTTGTCTAACTACAACAGTACCTCAGTGTTTGTCTATCTACAACAGTACCCCAGTGTTTGTCTATCTACAACAGTACGTCACCGGTTGTCTATCTACAACAATACCGCAGTGTTTGTCTATCTAAAACAGTACCCCAATGTTTGTCTATCTACAACAGTACCCCAATGTTTGTCTATCTACAACAATACCCCAGTGTTTGTCTATCTACAACAGTACCCCAATGTTTGTCTATCTACAACAGTACCCCAATGTGTGTCTATCTACAACAATACCCCAATGTTTGTCTATCTACAACAGTGCCCCAGTGTTTGTCTATCTACAACAGTACACCAATGTTTGTCTATCTACAACAGTACCCCAATGTTTGTCTATCTACAACAGTACCCCAATGTTTGTCTATCTACAACAGTGCCCCAATGTTTGTCTATCTACAACAGTACCCCAGTGTTTGTCTATCTACAACAGTACCCCTATGTTTGCCTATCTACAACAGTACCCCAATGTTTGTCTATTTACAACAGTACCCCAGTGTTTGTCTATCTACAACAGTACCCCAGTGTTTGTCTATCTA
>JAVIAB010000047.1:40629385-41044385 GCA_032433765.1 Megaustenia siamemsis
CACTAGGTCCCAATGAACACGCTAAAACGTGTACAAAAATGTGTCAGACAACATTCACAAGGTCCAAATGAACACGCTAAAACGTGTACAAAAATGAGTCAGACAACATTCACTATGTCCCAATGAACACGCTAAAACGTGTACAAAAATGAGTCAGACAACATTCACTAGGTCCCAACGAACACGCTAAAACGTGTACAAAAATGTGTCAGACAACATTCACTAGGTCCCAACGAACACGCTAAAACGTGTACAAAAATGTGTCAGACAACATTCACTAGGTCCCAACGAACACGCTAAAACGTGTACAAAAATGTGTCAGACAACATTCACTAGGTCCCAACGAACACGCTAAAACGTGTACAAAAATGTGTCAGACAACATTCACTAGGTCCCAACGAACACGCTAAAACGTGTACAAAAATGTGTCAGACAACATTCACTAGGTCCCAACGAACACGCTAAAACGTGTACAAAAATGTGTCAGACAACATTCACTAGGTCCCAATGAACAAACGTGTTAAAAAATGTGTCAGACAACATTCACTAGGTCCCAACGAACACGCTAAAACGTGTACAAAAATGTGTCAGACAACATTCACTAGGTCCCAATGAACAAGGGTGTTAAAAAATGTGTCAGACAACATTCACTAGGTCCCAATAAACACACTAAAACGTGTACAAAAATGTCAGACAACATTCACTAGGTCCCAATAAACACGCTAAAACGTGTACAAAAATATGTCAGACAACATTCACTAGGTCCCAATAAACAAGGGTGTTAAAAAATGTGTCAGACAACATTCACTAGGTCCCAATAAACACGCTAAAACGTGTACACAAATGTGTCAGACAACATTCACTAGGTCCCAATAAACACGCTAAAACGTGTACACAAATGTGTCAGACAACATTCACTAGGTCCCAATAAACACGCTAAAACGTGTACACAAATGTGTCAGACAACATTCACTAGGTCCCAATAAACACGCTAAAACGTGTACACAAATGTGTCAGACAACATTCACTAGGTCCCAATAAACACGCTAAAACGTGTACACAAATGTGTCAGACAACATTCACTAGGTCCCAATAAACACGCTAAAACGTGTACACAAATGTGTCAGACAACTTGGTTGATCGTTCTTGACAGAACTTGGGTGTTACTTTTAATCACAATATTTCTTTGCAAGTTGCAACAGTGATCGTTCATATCGGGCTTGACCATTCTTGGTGGCTTTGTAGCAAATCTGCAGATTAAATAAGTACCTGGCATTGTCGTGTGTAATTTATTATGTTAGTTCCTGCTCCCGACAGGACGTAGTTTTTATCGAAGTATCGTGTTTTCAGTCTCGTGTATACATCCACAAAGCTGCAACGTACATCGTTAATGGTTGTTTCTTCTGTCTAGCAATTATCATATTGAGTTGCTTATGTTATGATGCAGATAGGTTGATCGGCAGAATAGAAAAAATAGAGAGTACACAACTGGGGCTGAGGATACATGTTTGACTGTGCCGTCTGTCTGTTGCGGATTATGGGCTGGGTATTCTGACACAATAGCCTGTGTGTTACCGGGGCCTCATTATGAGGGAGTAAAGAATAGTGTCACTGTGACCTTTCAGGCCTGTCGTAAGAGGCGACTAAGGAGATTGATCGATGGCTTGACAAACTGTCATTGTAAAAAGTATTGTTATGGAAACAGATTTTAGAAGCAGTAATCTCTGCAGTGCCATTTTGGCACGCAAGGTTTCTGTTTTTAAGAGTGCGGTTCTGCCCTATGTGCCGTCTTCGGCTCGAAAGGACAAAAGATAGATAGATAGATAGATAGATAGATAGATAGATAGATAGATAGATAGATAGATAGATAGATAGATAGATAGATAGATAGATAGATAGATAGATAGATAGATAGATGGATGGATGGATGGATGGATGGATGGATGGATGGATGGATGGATGGGTGGGTGGGTGGTGGATGGGTGGATGGATGGATGGATGGATGGATGGATGGATGGATGGATGGATGGATGGATGGATGGATGGATGGATGGATGGATGGATGGATGGATGGATGGATGGATAGATAGATAGATAGATAGATAGATAGATAGATAGATAGATAGATAGATAGATAGATAGATAGATAGATAGATAGATAGATAGATTCAGACACAGCCCAGCCCACGATGTGAACGGATAGAATGTACCATGAATTCAGCAGTAAGAATGGTTCTATAACGTACGCGGTGGAGAGATGTGCTTTCCTAGTGATACCGATAACACATCTACAAGTATGGCCAGAAGAACGTCAAAGTCAGGCAGGTTGGCAAGAAGTCATAAATTATAAACACATGTTGTATACTGTGAATTTTTTTTGTCTAATTATGTTGGCTTTTGTTTTATAATCTTTTATACTAATTTTATTTTTGGCGGAAAGGAAAAAATATAATATTGACTTCGATGACCAAATTTGTAAACCTCTAGGGTAAAGTTTTTTTAGGTCCAGAGTTTTTCATTTTTAGAAAACGTTAAGCACTTTTTAGATGTCAAACCTTATTTATGACCTCAAGTGCTTGTCTTCATAAAAATAAACAATTTCACGAATTAATTTCACTTGATCAAAGTGAAGTCAAATTAGCATTATACTACCAAGTGAGGACATTACATGCAGCACGACAAATGGGTGTGGGTTTCACAACAGTTCCCACGTAGTTAAAAAACAAATAAGTCTCACATTACAACATTTTCTAATGACAAATTGCAAGCACATTAACGTAAGTGCTTAGAAATATCTACAAGAGCAACCAACAGAGAAAACACGTCTCCGAGTCACATGCCAATGGCTATGTAGAAAAGTGATCTTCATTCAAATATTTAAAAAAAGTAAGGAGCTGCGTCACGCCAAATGGCGTATCGGGAATTTGGTGTTCTTCTTTTCTCTTTTCACTGATACCTAAAAGGTGTCGTGGTTATATCATTTATTGTTCTTGAGCTGCTCGAATTGTCTGAATTTGTGATTTTCCTTTGTTGTTACATGTCTCTGTCGCTGCATCTATCCATCTTTTTCTGGGTCTTCCTCATGGTCTTTTCCCATGCATTTTCGAGAAGAACGTCCTTGATGGTGAATGGTGAGGATTCATTCTGACCAGGTGGCCAAACCATTTAAGTTATTGTTGTTCTATATATTCTTGGCAGGGTTTTGCTCCTACCATTTTTCAATATGGTGTTAGTGGCCATAATTTTTACAGACCTTCGGCAGACAATTTTTGGGGTAATGTGGTCGGTATTACGCCCGTGCCACTTTACTATCCCAGAAAAAAATCCGGTACCCATTTAAGGCTGGGTGAATCCGGAAACCGTCTATTGGGATCGAACCTTTACCTCTTGTCCTTTGTAGTCCAGTTCACTAACCACTGAGCTATCGCCTTCATTCAAATAAGTCTGCATAATTGTATTAACACTTGCTATAAAGTGTTACTTCTGTAGGAAAATCATTAGAGAAGGTCGGACATAAAGCACAAATAATTAACAGACATCGTTGTTGCTGCTGTTGATAGAACACTGATCTGATGTGTCTATCGAATCCGCATCGATTCCTGTTTGCTGTTTTCTGATTTGCCGATGAATCAAATTCATGAATGCCCCTTTTTGAAGCATCAATCATGGGCAAGGTCTCTCCATACATCCATATTCTTGGACACTTTCTCTACTTCTTTCAAGACTAGACCAATGTTCTTGACTGTGTCCATAACTTCTCTTCTCCATGTATCCCTGATGCTTCCCTGTTGGTTCCACATCATGCTATCTTGCTATGCTGTCTTCAGGTTTACTTAGCGTGGTGTCCAATCTACTTCGATTTTCTATTCATTGTGTCTAGCTCTGTTGATCATTGTTTTTTTCCCTCAGATATCTTCAATTCTCATCTTGTGATACTATCTATAACAATTCTTTATAAATGTCTGTTTCTGATCTGTTTTTTTTTATTCAAAAATTCTCATTTACAAAGTTCTAATTTACAAAGTTCTAATTTACAAAATTCTAATTTTCCAAATATTCTACTTGTTTATATTCTCTTACATAAATTAACCTAATGACTAATGGGTGTGATTTTTACAGTAATTTCAAGTAGTGTGGGTTGGTTGAAATGAAACCACCACCCCCTTTGATTTCCTTTCCCCTCCTAACGACACGTCGAGCAGAAGTCACAGAGAAAATCATCTGTCAGCAGCCCGTCCTGGAATATGGACCAGAGAATATGACCGACATAAGGTTGTGTCATAAATCAGGAACGTGACAATGAAATGACACAATTGCAAACGTTTATATACTTATTTCATAGTCGACAATAAAGGGGGGACACTGTAGTGTGGAAGTTACGGTGCCCACTTCATGTTTAAAATGTCACAGTGCCCCTTATGTATAAAGCAGATTGATAATGGTGTGAATGGTCTCTACTTCTTCTGAGCACGTTTTTCATGGGATACTCGACCCAGTGGTCTCAGCGTGTACTTGGTGCTCTCCTTCTTGGACGTAGGTCAGGGTACCCACTTATTTCCAGCTGTGGGTCTGGAAGGCAAAGTTCGATGTTAAATGTTACCACTGACAAGCAAGAAGTTCAACGGTGACGGACTGGAACACCAGGTGGGAGGATCGAAATCTTTCCCTAGTGTGGGGATCGTATTTTTTCCTTAGTGGGAGGATCGTATTCTTTCCTTAGTGGGAGGATCGTAATCTTTCCTTAGTGGGAGGATCGTATTCTTTCCTTAGTGGGAGGATCGTAATCTTTCCTTAGTGGGAGGATCGTAATCTTTCCTTAGTGGGAGGATCGTAATCTTTCCTTAGTGTGAGGATCGTAATCTTTCCTTAGTGTGAGGATCGTAATCTTTCCTTAGTGTGAGGATCGTAATCTTTCCTTAGTGGGAGGATCGTAATCTTTCCTTAGTGGGAGGATCGTATTCTTTCCCTAGTGGGAGGATCGTATTCTTTCCTTAGTAGGAGGATCGTAATCTTTCCTTAGTAGGAGGATCGTAATCTTTCCTTAGTGGACGGATCGTAATCTTTCCTTAGTAGGAGGATCGTAATCTTTCCTTAGTGGGAGGATCGTAATCTTTCCTTAGTGGGAGGATCGTAATCTTTCCTTAGTGTGAGGATCGTAATCTTTCCTTAGTAGGAGGATCGTAATCTTTCCTTAGTAGGAGGATCGTAATCTTTCCTTAGTGTGAGGATCGTAGTCTTTCCTTAGTGGGAGGATCGTAATCTTTCCTTAGTGTGAGGATCGTAATCTTTCCTTAGTGTGAGGATCGTAATCTTTCCTTAGTGTGAGGATCGTAATCTTTCCTTAGTGTGAGGATCGTAGTCTTTCCTTAGTGGGAGGATCGTAATCTTTCTTTAGTGGAAGGATCGTTTTCTTCCTTAATGGAAAGAATCGTATTCATTCCTTAGAAGAAGGATCGTTTTCTTTCCTTAATGGAAAGGATCGTCGTCTTTCCTTAATGGAAGGATTGTGCTCATTTTTTTAGTGGAACGATCGTTTTCTTTCCTTAGTGGAAGAATCATCTTTTTTCCTCACTGGAAAGATCGCCTTTTTTCGTTACTGGAAAGATCGTCTTCTTTCGTTACTGGAAAGATCGCCTTTTTCGTTACTGGAAAGATCGTCTTTTTTCGTTACTGGAAAGATCATCTTTTTTCGTTACTGGAAAGATCATCTTTTTTCGTTACTGGAAAGATCGCCTTTTTTCGTTACTGGAAAGATCGTCTTTTTTCGTTACTGGAAAGATCATCTTTTTTCGTTACTGGAAAGATCGCCTTTTTTCGTTACTGGAAAGATCGCCTTTTTTCGTTACTGGAAAGATCGTCTTCTTTCGTTACTGGAAAGATCGTCTTCTTTCGTTACAGGAAAGATCGTCTTTTTTCGTTACCGGAAAGATCGTCTTCTTTCGTTACTGGAAAGATCGTCTTCTTTCGTTACTGGAAAGATCGTCTTCTTTCGTTACTGGAAAGATCGTCTTCTTTCGTTACTGGAAAGATCGTCTTCTTTCGTTACTGGAAAGATTGTCTTCTTTCGTTACTGGAAAGATCATCTTTCTCCGTTACTAGAAAGATTGTCGTTTACTGGAAAGATCGTCTTCTTGCGTTACTGGAAAGATTGTCTTCTTTCGTTACTGGAAAGATCGTCTTCTTTCGTTACTGGAAAGATCGTCTTCTTTCGTTACTGGAAAGATTGTCTTCTTTCGTTACTGGAAAGATCGTCTTCTTTCGTTACTGGAAAGATTGTCTTCTTTCGTTACTGGAAAGATCGTCTTCTTTCGTTACTGGAAAGATCGTCTTCTTTCATTACTGGAAAGATTGTCTTCTTTCGTTACTGGAAAGATCGTCTTCTTGCGTTACTGGAAAGATCGTCTTCTTTCGTTACTGGAAAGATTGTCTTCTTTCGTTACTGGAAAGATCGTCTTCTTTCGTTACTGGAAAGATCGTCTTCTTTCGTTACTGGAAAGATTGTATTCTTTCACAGTTGATGGATCGTGTTCCTTTCTCAATCGTAGGATTATGTTCTTTCCTCACTGGAAGGATCGTATTCTATCCTTGACGAGCGTCTTTTTTCATTGGAAGGATTGTGTTCTTTCCTCAAGTAAAGGATCGTGTTCTTTTCCCAACGAAAGGATCTTTTCTTTCCTCAAGTAAGGGATCGTGTTCTTTCCTCAAGTAAGGGATCGTGTTCTTTCCTCAAGTAAGGGACCGTGTTCTTTCCTCAAGTAAGGGATCGTGTTCTTTCCTCAAGTAAGGGACCGTGTTCTTTCCTCAATGAGAGGATCATGTTCTTTCCTCAATGAGAGGATCATGTTCTTTCCTCAAGTAAGGGACCGTGTTCTTTCCTCAAGTAAGGGATCGTGTTCTTTCCTCAAGTAAGGGACCGTGTTCTTTCCTCAAGTAAGGGACCGTGTTCTTTCCTCAAGTAAGGGATCGTGTTCTTTCCTCAATGAGAGGATCATGTTCTTTCCTCAAGTAAGGGATCGTGTTCTTTCCTCAATGAGAGGATCATGTTCTTTCGTCAAGTAAGGGACCGTGTTCTTTCCTCAAGTAAGGGACCGTGTTCTTTCCTCAGGTAAGGGACTGTTTTCTTTCCTCAATGAGAGGATCATGTTCTTTCCTCAAGTAGGGGATCGTGTTCTTTCCTCAATGAGAGGATCATGTTCTTTCCTCAAGTAAGGGATCGTGTTATTTCCTCAAGTAAGGGATCGTGTTCTTTCCTCAAGTAAAGGACCGTGTTCTTTCCTCAATGAGAGGATCATGTTCTTTCCTCAAGTAAGAGATCGTGTTCTTTCCTCAAGTAAGGGATCGTGTTCTTTCCTCAAGTAAGGGACCGTGTTCTTTCCTCAAGTAAGGGATCGTGTTCTTTCCTCAAGTAAGGGACCGTGTTCTTTCCTCAATGAGAGGATCATGTTCTTTCCTCAATGAGAGGATCATGTTCTTTCCTCAAGTAAGGGACCGTGTTCTTTCCTCAAGTAAGGGATCGTGTTCTTTCCTCAAGTAAGGGACCGTGTTCTTTCCTCAAGTAAGGGACCGTGTTCTTTCCTCAAGTAAGGGATCGTGTTCTTTCCTCAATGAGAGGATCATGTTCTTTCCTCAAGTAAGGGATCGTGTTCTTTCCTCAAGTAAGGGACCGTGTTTTTTCCTCAAGTAAGGGACCGTGTTCTTTCCTCAATGAGAGGATCATGTTCTTTCCTCAATGAGAGGATCATGTTCTTTCCTCAAGTAAGGGACCGTGTTCTTTCCTCAAGTAAGGGACCGTGTTCTTTCCTCAATGAGAGGATCATGTTCTTTCCTCAATGAGAGGATCATGTTCTTTCCTCAATGAGAGGACCATGTTCTTTCCTCAATGAGAGGACCATGTTCTTTCCTCAATGAGAGGATCATGTTCTTTCCTCAATGAGAGGATCATGTTCTATATTTACTGGAAGGATCGCGTTCGTTACGTAATGCATGAATTGTGTTCTCTCTTCACAGAAAGGATTGTTTTCTTTCCTCAATGAAAGGAGCGTGTTTTTCCTCAGTGGAAGGTCCGGTTCTTCTCAGTGATCCTTGTTCTGTTATACTATCGGAGACAGACGATATAACTAACTAACTGTGGTCAAGTTGAGCATATTACTTATTGTTTATTATTATTGGTTATTTGTTATGGAAGGCCTCGGTATCACAGCAAACGAATTAAAATCCACAATTGCTCAACCGCCCGTGCCAGTGGAATCATTCGAATTACTAACACATCTCCCAAACAAAGAAAGGTAACTGTAGTCCCCATCGTAGCAGTCTCAGCACACGCCAAAAGACATAAGGCGAAACCGCGCAGAAAGTGAACACAGCCAACTGTTCCCTGTCATACGATATCATCATTCATCGTAAACAAGCGGGATATCGAAACAGGATCAAAACGGATGAGACACACAGCTCGCGGTGTGCACAGAGCACTTAACTCAGTAGCTCCTGCAACAAGCCGGACTTGGAATATGAGGAAACTGCAAGAAGGAACACTTTTCAGACATAGCCTTCCATGGTTCCTGCCGCCTATCCACCATATACCATGGAAGTTCGCGTCCTCCGGAAAATGATGATCGTCGTAGCACTTGATGATGTTAGGCCATCGTTGATGACTCCAATTCCAAACATATAGACATACAGTGGTGGTAAGTTATCATTTCCAATCCAACAGAAGCCACATGACCTGTAGTTAGTAAAACCACAGAGAGAATATGATTTTGTGACCTTCACTGATTCACTCTTGGATGTGATTGTGTAGTTTACACAAGAGGAGAAGTTTTCAACTACAGTGATCCCATTTAAGGCAATTCTGGGATAGCAAGGCAAGCCTCCTTTATAGCAGCAGAACTTGATGTTCTCTGCTCCCTTCTTGTAGCTGCTGCCACACGATTCTGATGTCTCATTAACTTGGACATCATTCAAGAACAATGTCAGATTAACATTCCATAGATCTGGCTCTGTTGATGAAGTGTTTGGTGCAACAGTTGTATCAATCATACAGGCGGCTGCTGGTTTGTGGTCATTAATATCACAGACGGCATATGAAGTTGTTATATTCAGTATTCCTTTCTGGGGTGTAGATATGTGGCACACACATGGAGAGTGGTTTGTGGTCACAGTAATCCCATTAAAGGAAATTTAGGGTAGCATGGCATAGCTGTTTCAGAACAGCACAATCCTATGATGTTTTCTGTGTTCGCTATAAAGCTGCTGCTGCTACACAATCCTGACCAATTATAGATAGGTGTGGACATTATTCACTTGCAATGACAAAACTGCTTTGTTTACATCATAAATCCTCTGGAAGCGAATCATTTATGGGACTAATAGTACAATTTATTCTTCCATCGGGGATATCTTCCTTGAGTCCCCCAAAAAAGGTCTTTGGTTAAAAAGCACATATGCTTTTGAGTTAAACACAAAATGAGCCCACTTCATAGATTCAAAATGATCCTCGCCAATGCCATCCGTTTGCACAAGTTAGGTCCTTAGCTACCAAGGTCACAAACGAAGTCATCAAATTAAAGACTTTATCTACAGCGAAGGTTAACGAACTGTGAACAAACATTTATGTTCAAACCCTTGAATACATTTTCAAAAATCTGCCAACTCGGTGCAATAACAGATATCGTGGTGTTCAAAGTAAACATTGCTTAGTCCATGGCTCGAATATAAATCATTACTTACTACCAATTACACTATATGCATTTTTAATATAATTTTTTGCTAACAACTTTTTAATGAGTATTACAGCCTAATATAACTTGTAAGACATAGTATGGGGTTGAACGAGCCGTGCCTCGTCAAGGAGAAAGCAACAACATCAAGGTCAACCAGTCAGGCCAAGATAAGCAAGTCCTAGAATGGCGGTTGTAAATCACAAAGGGGAGAGATCATATAACTACGCTCACACTCCCTCTATTGCTCTCTCTTTCTCTCTTTCACTCTCTTCACTTCCCATTATTCCTCCATTGGTGTCGAGGGAAATACAAAGTTCTAATTCTTGCACTTCTGACATCCTCAACCATTATCTATTTATTCTCTGATGTGTCTCGAATGCTCTTAGTCCATCTTACTCTAGGCCAACCACGGGCTCTTATTTCCTCTCCTCTTATATGTTTTGTGTTGCACAAAATCTCTTGGCTTTCTTATTAATTAGATTATCAAACCATTTCGTTTGTAGTCTCCGTATGTTTGTATTTAGAATTGATTAAATGCCCAAAAAGAGAGCTAATTTCCAACATTTGGAAGAAATAATCATCATTTTTTGGCTATGTAATGAGAAGGGAACAACTGGAATATATTGTAACAACTGGAAAAATTGAGGGACGAAGAGATAGAGGGAAGCAAAGAGAAAAGATACCAGACAGCTTAAGAGAATGGCTTGACAGAAGGTCAACAACAGAAATAATAAATAACTGCCGAGCTCGAAAATTGTGGAGAGACATGATCACCTACCCGGCAGGTATAGTAATTGATGATGATGATGATGACGATGATAATGATGATGATGAAATGCCCAATATCTGCTTTACGACATTTCTAATTATGTCCCTTCTGGTCTTACTAACATTTTTATAAAATCAAACATTCTTCCGTCAACGAGATAATGTTCATCAACTTGGTGGAATTATTCCAGGGACCCCTATTGGTACTTCAAAGTTATGCATTCACCCGGTATCTTGTGATCAGGCAAACATACTGGAGTAAGTACAGAAAATAGTCACACGCAAATGAACAAGATTAAGCCAACTAGGACGTACGTCTATAGAAGTCATGTTTAGGTCAAGAATGATTCTACTAAAGACTGTCAGCTATCACTGTTGCATGGACACAACTGAGAATTTGAACATCTAGCAGTCATAAAACTTGACACAATAGACCTCGCATATGTTGGAATCATCGATCTGGAAGCTAGGGATACAGATATTGGAAATCTAGAAACAATAGATTTAGAAACGATGAATGTAGAAACAATAAATTCAGAAACCATATTCCAGTTGTTCCTTCTCATATTCAAGTGGTCACAAAATGCTATGACTGTTTCCTCCTGACATTGGTAACAAACTTCATTTTTTCTTTTGCTTATTGCACAATATAATCATCACTCTTATGCCTGCCCATATTCTCAACATTCTTCGGTAAAACTGCATCGCTGTATCCTCAAATGATTTTCTAGTTTTTGTCAGACTGTTCGGTATTAACTTCCTTGAATGTCAAGACTGGCTACACACAGGACACATAACACGCTTTTTCTTTATCTTGTTTAAAAGAGAAAAAATTCATTCATTAGAATTCAGCGCTTCCCTATGCTATTCTGCAGCCTAACTCTGCTCTACATCCACGATTTGATTTCGTCTGGGAAGTGTATCTAGTTTCATGTGCTACAGACGATATACAACTGTCAACATGTTACAGAAAGCACAATAAGAACACAAGAGATTGCACTCAAAAAAAAAAGGAATGAGTCGGGTTGGCGAACCCATATTATGCTGATCCATGACTTGCTGGCGTGTTGACAGAAACAAGATTTATAGTTCAAGGTTACGTTTTATAAGACTAGGTTCGTGCCTGTTTGTCCTCTCTTAACTTCAGGGGAAAAAAAACGCTTTGGAAAAGATAATGGCTGCCCTGAAATAAAATTAAGCAATAAATGAACACGTAAATCATTCTCCTTATAAAGAAGGATCTATTTATTACGTATAGTACCGGCATCATATTTGTCTACGTGTACCAAGAACGGACATTCACTGCTGATTTGAAAAAGGGTGCTGGAAATGAAATACTAAAGACAAATTATGCGCATATCACATCTCAGAGAGATTATATCACATCTCAGAAGGTCACATCACATCTCAGAGAGGTCATATCACATCTCAGAGAGATTACATCACATCTCAGAAGGTCATATCACATCTCAGAGAGGTCATATCACATCTCAGAAGGTCATATCACATCTCAGTGAGATCATATCACATCTTAGAAGGTCATATCACATCTCAGAGAGGTCATATCACATCTTAGAGAGATCATATCACATCTCAGAGAGATCATATCACATCTCAGTGAGACCATATCACATCTCAGAGAGATCATATCACACCTCACACATCACATCTTAGAGAGATCATATCACATCTCACACGTCACATATCAGAGAGATCCCACACATCATATCTCAGAGAGATCACACACCATATTTCAGAGAGATCACATATCATATCTCAGAGAGATCACACATCATATCTCAGAGAGATTACATATCACATCTCAGAGAGATCACACATCATATCACAGAGATCTCACACATCACATCTCAGAGAGATCACATATCACATCTCAGAGAGATCACACATCATATCTCAGAGAGATCACATATCACATACCTGAGAAATAGCACATGATATCTCAGAGAGATCACACATCACATATCAGAGAGATCACACATCATATTTCATAGAGATCACACATCATATCTCAGAGAGATCACACATCACATCTCAGAGAGATCACACATCACATCTCAGAGAGATCACATCTCACATATCACATCTCAGAGAGATCGCATCACATATCAGAGAGACCACATATCAGAGAGATCATACATCACATCTCAGAGAGATTATATCAAATCTCACACATCATATCTCAGAGAGATCACACATCACATATACGAGAGATCACACATCATATCTTAGAGAGATCACACATCACATCTCAGAGAAATCATATCACATCTCACACATCATATCTCAGAGAGATCATACATCATATCTCAGAGAGATCACACATCACATCTCACACATCATATCTCAGAGAGATCATAACATATCTCAGTGAGACCAAATCACATCTCAGAGAGATCACATATCACATCTCACACATCATATCTCAGAAAGATCACACATAATATCTCAGAGAGATCATATCACATCATACACATTATATCTCAGAGAGATTATATAACATCTCAGTGAGACCTTATCACATCTCAGAAAGATCACGTCTCACACATCATATATCAGAGAGATCACACATCACATCTCAGAGAGGTCATATCACATCTCACACATCATATCTCATAGAGATCACACAGCATATCTCAGAGTGATCACACATCACATCTCACACATCATATCTCAGAGAGATCATATCACATCTCACACATCATATCTCAGAGAGATCATATCACATCTCAGTGAGACCATATCGCATCTCACACATCGTATCTCAGAGAGATCATATCACATCTCACACATCATATCTCAGAGAGAACATATCACATCTCAGTGAGACCATATCACATCTCAGAGAGATCACATATCACATCTCACACATAATATCTCAGAGAGATCACACATCACATCTCAGAGAGATCATACCACATCTCACACATCATATCTCAGAGAGATCATATCACATCTCAGTGAGACGGTATCACATATCAGAGAGATCACATATCACAACTCACATGGTTTCCAAGATGGCGGATCTAGTCCACGTCCTCTCGATCGCTGCAGAAAATGCACCCAAGGTCTGATTAATTTCGGATCTTCATTGCACTTTTCTGCGTAAAAGTCAAAATGATGATATGCTTGATACATCTGTGTCGCTAAGACGAGGTCGTAGGCCGACAACAGTCCGTTTTTGACGAATCAAGTGTTGTGAGTGAGACATTCCACCGTCCAGACTTCATCTGTGCTTTACGTCACATTAGTGCTGTTCAAGACCGTTATTGGGATTCTTTGACGCAAGTTATTTCCATGTTACACATTAATGTAAACTACTTCGTCAGTCGCAGTTTTGTCTCTTTGGGGAAGTTGCTTCGTGTATTGTTCGTCGTAGACTGTTTACACTTGAGTAATCAGACATAAGTCTAAAGGTATCGAGATTATGAGTTTGGCGACATTGTGTCCTACGTCATCGTATTGGTTCCCTAAACCGGCCGTGCGCAAATCTTACGGTCTGCTGTTTGATGTGCAACAAGAATAAATTGACGACTGACTGTGTGTCTATATGTTCGGAATTGGAGTCATCAACGATGGCCTAACATCATCAAGTGCTACGATGATCATCATTTTCGGGAGGACGTGACTTACCGGTATATGGGGATAGGCGGCGGGAACAAATGGAGGCTATGCATGAAATGTGTTCCTTGTTGCAGTTTCCTCATATTACAAGTCGCATGTCTGTGTTAGTCACCTCTAGTGACTCGGGCAGATGGTGCTCGTAAACCTGGGAAGGCCGACCATCTAAGGGCAGAATCCCCGACAGAAAAGATCAACTGCTGCCTTGCAGGAAGATTGGGGACAATCAAAGGCTAAGGAAAGCAAACCTGAAAAAATGCTGGCTGAAATCGGATGCACTGGGCCACTGGCGCAGAACACAGTGCAACGTATTAACGGGTGTTCAGTCAGAGTGGATCTGACAGACTCTAATTGTGATGTTCTGTCTGTGGGGGCGATCAACACACTTAGCCTGACAGCTGACCTCATATGAGAGTCTGGAATCCTTACTCTGATTGAGTCCTGAACGCAGAGAGAGAGAGAGAGAGAGACAACTCACATAGCATATCTCTGAAAGATCATATCACATCGCACACATCACATCTCAGAGAGATCATATCACATCGCACACATCACATCTCAGAGAGATCATATCACATCACATCTCAGAGAGATCACACGTCACATCTCAGAGAGATCATATATTATATCTCAGAGAGATCACACATCAGATCTCACACTTTATATCTCACACATCACATCTCAGAGAGATCACACATCACATCTCACACATCATATTTCACATATCACACATTACATCTCGCACATCACATCTCACACATCACATCTCACACATCACATCTCAGAGAGATCACACATCACATCTCACACATCACATCTCACACATCACATCTCAGAGAGATCACACATCACATCTCACACATCACATCTCACACATCATATTTCACATATCACACATTACATCTCGCACATCACATCTCACACATCACATCTCACACATCACATCTCAGAGAGATCACACATCACATCTCACACATCACATCTCACACATCACATCTCAGAGAGATCACACATCACATCTCACACATCACATCTCACACATCACATCTCAGAGAGATCACACATCACATCTCACACATCACATCTCACACATCACATCTCACACATCACATCTCAGAGAGATCACACATCACACATCACATCTCATACATCATTTCTCACACATCACATCTCACATCTCACACATCACATCTCATACATCACATCTCATACATCATATCTCACACATCACATCTCAGAGAGCGGTACCTAAACGTGAAGGTTGGAGGAAAACTGTCACAACGTCATTAAGAGCACCAAAAACGAAGGCAAAGGTTACGGAACTGATGATGACGATGATGATGTTGATGATGATGATGACCACGATGGCGATGAACCTAACTAATGTACGAGTATTGTTACCTTTAATATACAGAAGACTTGCCAGTGTTCAACACAAGCATTTCCATCAGGAAGGGTGGCGTCACAAACAAAAATCTACACTCATAACTCCATGAGGGAGCCGCGATAGCTCAGTGGTTAGTGAACTGGACTACAAAGGAGAAGAGGTAGGGTTCGATACCAACCGACGGCTTCCGGGTTCACCCAGCCTTTAATGTGTACCGGATTTTTTTCTGGGAAAGTAAAGTGCCACGGGCGTAATACCGACCACATTACCCCATAAATCATGTGCTGAAGGTCTGTACAATTTATGGTCACTAATACCATATTCCCTATACGCCACTTGGCGTGACGGGGGTACTTGACTTTTTACATAACCCCATGGGTGCTTGCTATAGGGGTTACTAGTTATAAGTTTAAATATTCGACATCACATCATCTAAAGTAGTTCCACAGATACTCATTCTCTATAAATAAATGGTACAAAGTGTAAAGGCTCGTTGCACACCTACACCTCATGAGTACTATTGCTGTCGATGCTGGTTTCTGCCTTTGTTATCATGAAAACTATCCCTCTCAGAGATGAGATTTTCAAGCTTCAACAAGCAATGATGACAAAGAAATCTCAATATTTTTGTCTCTATCAAACTCAACATGTACTGTTGTCTCCACTACAAGTGACCTTGAAACAACAACCCAGTCAACGCTCTCATTGTCGAGAACATTTCGTTGTTAGGGACAGCTGACCTTCACACGCTCATGGGAGAAAGCAAGCGGTCTTAAATTGTTCTGTCCACTAGTAGTAAACCACAGTTCAGAGTCGGGCATAACTGCATTCTGAAGTGGGATCTTAGAAAACCAACCCAGAGCAGCAATGACTACTGCCTCAGTCTCCATTCTCATGTTGAAGAGCCAAGTTTGATTCGGTAGTCAACGTCTCCTTTTGTAGCGAAACAATCCCAATTCTGATTTCAAGACTCTCCTCATAGTCCCATTAATGTACATAAATGTATCAGCAATCTCACAAGCATAAACATTGGATTAATTTCCAGATCTGTTCTCACGTACCACTATTTCTTTATTTAATCCCACCAGAAGATGTACGTTATGTGTGTATGCAAAGCAAATTGTCGCAGATAACCGTGCAGTTAGACCAGGTTTGTCAGTATCTGAGACACTTGTGTTGTATGCATTTACAAGTTGTCATGTGTATATCATTAATTACATGTGTAAGCTTTTTTTGTTTAATTGTGTATAGAACATTTGCAACATCGGCCTCAGTTACTACACTAGTTTCAATTTACAACATCAATGCCTCAATTATAACATCGGCGTCTCAGTTACAAAATCAGTGCCTCAATTACAAACATCGGCGTCTCAGTTACAACATCAGTGCCTCAATTACAACATCAATGTCTCAATTACAACATCAGTGCCTCAATTACAACATCAGTGCCTCAATTACAACATCAGCGTTTCAGTTACAACATCCGACCCTCAATTACAACATCAGTATCTCAGTTACAATATCAGTGCTCCCGTTAAAACATCCGTGCCTCAGTTACAAGATCAATGCCTCCGTCACAACATCAATGCCTCCGTGCTAACATTATATGATTTCATTGATATCCCTAACACTCTATCAGGCTAACTTATCATCTCTACTTGTTATAGCCACGCCTCTCTGAAGGATTCCTAGTCCGTTCTTCACTGAAGTCGTCTTGACTTTGCCTTGAAGTAATGTATGCTAGTCATGGACAGGACAGCCTTGAACTCATTCTGTTCCTTCCAACATTATGGTCAGACATTATCAACTAAATGTTTCTATATGAACAGTCAGATCATAAACTGTAGCAGGAGATAACGGGAAATTAATAATTTAGTCTTGTGTACCCTAGATATGCTTCAAATGTCATAAAATTGTACCTTTCTTTACATAGGTAAGGGTAAGCTGAAAGAAGCAGCGATTGCTCTAGCGATAACAATATGTAACTTGTCTAGACTTTATTATAATCTTATCTTTATGAATCTGGATTCCAGACACTAGTGACGAATTTTGTTATATCAGTCACTGATCGCATAGGTAAAAAAGAATAATTTTTGTAAATAAATGGCTACATTTAAACTGTGCAGGGCTGGATTAGTCGCATTCCAGATAGTGGAGACTGTAGTAGTGATCGCCAGGATTTGCTGGTTGTATGATACCTCCAGTTTGTGATTCTTCTATTGAATCTTATTTATTTAGACCAGTGGTTCCCAAACTGTTGATACTGGCGGCTCTCTTACCCTGCTGATCATATACAGGCGGCTCTCTTACCCTGCATTCTTATACAGGCGTCTTCAGTTCCCTGCTTATCTTTTACGGGCGTCTCCCTTCCCCTGCAATCTTATACAGCTAGCTCTCTTGCCCTGCTGATCTTATACAGGCGGCTCCCTTACTTTGCTGATCTTATACAGGCGGCTTCCTTCTCTTTTGATCTTATACAGGTGGCTCCCTTACACTGCTGATCTTATACAGGCGGCTCCCTTACCCTGCTGATCTTATACAGGCGGCTCCCTTACCCTGCTGATCTTATACAGGTGGCTCCCTTACACTGCTGATCTTATGCGGGCGGCTCCCTTACCCTGCTGATCTTATGCTGGTCGCACACTTACCCTGCTGATCTTATACCAGCCGGTCCCTCAAGGCAGTTATAATCATGTAAGTTTTGATAAATTCTGATTTCCTGATAGAATTTATAAAATGATGACTGACGAGAGAGTCCGTTACACATACATGAGCTTCTTTAACAAATAGCGTAGCTTTGCACTCTTCTAAAGAGAACAAATTGGAACTTAATATGTGCATTGTTGATCACTCCGACCTTAATCAAATATATTTGCCACTTTGAAAATAAATCTCCAGTAGGGTTTTTCTCATTTAAATTATGTAAAAATTGATAGCTTTTCAAAAAATGATAAAGATACTGTGCAATCCAGTTTTGATAATAGAAACAAGAAAAAGAGTTCTTAAATGTTATGTAGAGCCAGTCTTAACGTATGGAAGTGAATCATGGACAATAGGACAACAGACAAGGAAATCACCGGTGTCTGTAGAAATGTGGTTTTGCAGAAGAATGTTGATAATATTATGGGCAGCTAAGAAGAGTACTGTATAGCATCGTTCTGAAGGAAGCCAAAGAAAAAAGAGAGCTATTTTACAATATTAGGAAGAAACAATCATCGTTTATTTTGGCCATGTAATGAGTAGAGAACAGTTGGAGTATATTGTAACAACTGGAAAAATTGAGGGAGGAAGAGATAGAGGGAAGCAAAGAGAAAATATACCAGACAACTTAAGAGAATGGCTTGCCAGAAAGTCAACAACAGAAATGATAAATAATTGTCGAGATCGAAAGTTGTGGAGAGACATGATCACCTACGCCAGCAGGCATGGTACTTGATGATGATGATGAAAAATTGCTAGTGTCCGTCGGGAGAGACATTTCTACGTTGACTAACTTTTCAACCCTTCCGTTCAAGACACACCACTTTCAGTGAATATTAGCTGTGTAACCGATTTTGTTATATTGTGTGCTGTCACCAGATTTGTTTAATATGTACAGTGAGATTATTTTAAGATCCATAAAGTGCATGCCTAGAATAACAATTGGAGGTAATAATATAAATAATCGAAGGTATGTTGATGATATAATCTTAATCACTAAAAGTGAAAATGAGTTACAAGAAATGTTGGACATTATAGTGAAGGAAGCAAAATAAAGGACTGAGCCTCAATAGCAAAGAACAGAAGTAATGATAACAACAAAGAAAAAAACACCACCTCAGTGCAAAATAAAGACAAGTGGAACAATATTAAAGCAGGTAAATGAATTTAAATATCTGGGAACAATGTCAACCTTAGATGGTAGATGTACAAAAGAGATGAGATGCAGAATGGCTCAGGCAAAAGCAGCTTTCCAAAAAATAAGGAAGGTACTACAATCAATTGTTGACAATTGAAACACAAAAAACAGTTTTATATGTTATATAGAACGAGATTAACGTATGAATGTGACTCATGGACAATAGAACAACAATTTAAAAAATCACTGGAGGCTGCAGAATTGAGTTTGTACAGAATAACGTTGAGAATACAATGGACAGCCAAGAAGAGTAATTAAAACGTTCTGAAAAAGGCCCAAGCAAAAAATGAATTAATTTCCAATATTAGGAAGAAACAATCATCATTTTTTGGCCATTTTATGATAAGAGAATAACTGGAATATATTGTAACAACTGGGAAGATTGAGGGACAAAAAGATAGAGGGGAGCAAAGAGAAAAAATACCAGACAGCTTAAGAGAATGGCTTGACAGAGGGTCAACAACAGAAATGATAAATAGCTGTCGAGATCGAAAGTTTGTGGAGAAACATGATCACCTACGCCAGCAGGCATGGTACTTGATGATGATGACGATTTTGTTTAGGCGTCTTTAGTTCACCGTAAAGTAATATCGCCCATCCAAGAAATAAAGAATAGCATATTCAAGCAGTCCGGATATTCCGGATAAAAATTAATTCTCATGAAATATGTCGGATATGATGATCTCTTCTTTACTATCTTATTTTAACTTCAAACACTGACAATTGTGCTAGAGTGAAAGCTGGGAAAACCTTCAAGGTTTCTGTCCGCGATCTTTGCCTGTTTAGATGCTTAGCAAAAGCAAACAATTGAGTGTAGAAGAGGAGGGAAAGAAAAAGATCAAGAAGACAGAGTAGTAGAAGAAGAGGAACGATATCTGAATATAATTTAATAGATCCATTACAGAGAATGCGTCATGACGACGGCTGAAGAGAAATATATATATATATATATATATATATATATATATATATATGAACTGTTTTTTCAGCAAGTTACATTTATCCGGAATATTCTAGTCCAAATAATCACATTGTCGAATTTCTTCTGAGAGAGCAATGGGAAGGGAGAGGAGAATGCATTGTGACTGTGAAAGTGGAACGCGGTGAGCAGTCTCATTGATAAAAAGCTGAAGTACTGATTGCTAGCTTCAATTACAGCTTTCATCACAACAAAAATCAAACACGTTGTCATAAAGTCTACATATATACGGCATATTTGTTTCATTAACATTACACACAGAGCAGACCCATCCCTATCTACTGAACACATTGTCTTTAGATTGCACTACATGTCTGCTACGTTGAGCGTTATGCTTGAATAAGACGCACTTTTGGTTGCAGTATTTGTTCATGTTGCTTTAGTTCCTGACCACAGTGGTGAACTTCTTGATATGGCTATGTTCTTCTTGTCTTTTGTCTGAAAACTGATATATGTCTTCTGTTGCATTGACACAGTGGAGGACAACTTGTATAAACCGCAGCGTTGCATTGACAAAGTGGAGGACTGTTTGTATAAACTGAAGCGTTGCATTGACACAGTGGAGGACTGTTTGTATAAATCGAAGCGTTGCATTGACAAAGTGGAGGACTGTTTGTATAAACCGAAGCGTTGCATTCACACAGTGGAGGACTGTTTGTATAAACCGAAGCGTTGCATTGACAAAGTGGAGGACTGTTTGTATAAACCGAAGCGTTGCATTGACAAAGTGGAGGACTGTTTGTATAAACCGAAGCGTTGCATTGACAAAGTGGAGGACAGTTTGTATAAACCGAAGCGTTGCATTGACAAAGTGGAGGACTGTTTGTATAAACCGAAGCGTTGCATTGACAAAGTGGAGGGCAGTTTGTATAAACCGAAGCATTGCATTGACAAAGTGGAGGACTGTTTGTATAAACCGAAGCGTTGCATTGACAACGTTGAGGACTGTTTGTATAAACCGAAGCGTTGCATTGACAAAGTTGAGGACTGTTTGTATAAACCGAAGCGTTGCATTGACAAAGTTGAGGACTGTTTGTATAAACCGAAGCGTTGCATTGACAAAGTGGAGTACTGTTTGTATAAACCGAAGCATTGCATTGACAAAGTGGAGTACTGTTTGTATAAACCGAAGCGTTGCATTGACAAAGTGGAGGACAGTTTGTATAAACTGAAGCGTTGCATTGACAAAGTGGAGGACAGTTTGTATAAACCGAAGCGTTGCATTGACAAAGTGGAGGACAGTTTGTATAAACCGAAGCGTTGCATTGACAAAGTGGAGGACAGTTTGTATAAACCGAAGCGTTGCATTGACAAAGTGGAGGACTGTTTGTATAAACCGAAGCGTTGCATTGACAAACTGGAGGACTGTTTGTATAAACCGAAGCGTTGCATTGACAAAGTGGAGGACTGTTTGTATAAACCGAAGCGTTGCATTGACAAAGTGGAGGACTGTTTGTATAAACCGAAGCGTTGCATTGACAAAGTGGAGGACTGTTTGTATAAACCGAAGCGTTGCATTGACAAAGTGGAGGACTGTTTGTATAAACCGAAGCGTTGCATTCACACAGTGGAGGACTGTTTGTATAAACCGAAGCGTTGCATTGACACAGTGGAGGACTGTTTGTATAAACCGAAGCGTTGCATTGACAAAGTGGAGGACTGTTTGTATAAACCGAAGCGTTGCATTGACAAAGTGGAGGACTGTTTGTATAAACTGCAGCGACAAAGAGAATGTGAAGAGGGAGAAGAAAAAGAGTTTCAATAATACGCGATCAGGCTCCATGCTCTGTTATTTCCTTTTTTCTCTAGGTCAAGTTTTGGATGCTGTTATACATTCTCAAAACTCATGAAAACTCAGGCAAAGATGGAATTCCAAAGAGTAAACAAGGTATGATTCAATCCATTTTTGTAAATGAAAATAGAAACCCAGAGTTCTTTAGCATTATGTCGAGCCAGTTTTGACGTATGAGAGTCCCGGACAACAGGACAAAATCATTGGAGGCCACAGAAATGAAATTTTACAGACTACAAGAGAGTAATGAGGTCGTTCTAAAAGAGACCTAAGCAAGAAGAAAGCTAATTTAAAACATCAGAAGGAAACACTCATTAATTTTTTTAGAAAAGACAGAGAAAACATAAAGAAGAGATACACGACAATTTGTATGCGAGTGATTTGGCAGGCAGTCAACAAAATAAATAACAAACTGTTGAGATAGAAAGTTGTGGAGAGACATATCTGTAGACACGGTACTTGATTATGATGATACAGATGGTGATGATGATAATGGTGATGATGATGATGATGATGGTGGTGATGATAACGATGATGAAGGTGGTGATGATAACGATGATGAAAATGGTGGTGATGACGATATAGACAATCCTGAAAGCTTCATCTAACATTTCCTGCACACAGTTTTGTTTTTTTTATTTAAAGTGGCTGTTGTCTGCATCCAATTTTTTACCAGCTTTTTTTTTTTTGCCGATATTTACTTCTTTCCTCAACATTGTCTATCTTCAACGTTCATTTGATCCTTCTGTTCATGGTAAGACCTAGACACGTTAGACTTTACTCTATTGAGTCTAAGTGATCTCCAGCTTTTAGTTTCGCTGACGGAATCACGTCAGACAAGTTGATGATAATGTAACGGAATTTGTTTCTATGTTTAAATCTAGGATAAGTCGACTGTTTCCTTTTTAACTTTTGGTCTCAAACCGATTATGTCTTTTGGTTATTGATAAAAGCAACATGTCTTCCTATAAATACATCTGTCACCATATTTTAAGTGCATTTTATTAATGCTTAATAATTCAGTGGGACATGGGGCCATTTCTACAGATTCTAACATAACTCAGATAAATAAATAATAACGCGCTACAGTCCTCTCATGAAACATCTTACACCTTTCACAACTATTTACATGCTACAGTCGTCTCTTTGAAGTATCTTACATCCTTCACACTTAATTACATGCTACAGTCGTCGCTTTGAAGCATCTTACATCCTTCACACTTAATTACATGTGACAGTCGTCTCTTTGAAGCATCTTACATCCTTCACACTTAATTACACGTGACAGTCGTCTCTTTGAAGCATCTTACATCCTTCACACTTAATTACATGTGACAGTCGTCTCTTTGAAGCATCTTACATCCTTCACACTTAATTACATGCAACAGTCGTCTCTTTGAAGCATCTTACATCCTTCACACTTAATTACATGTGACAGTCGTCTCTTTGAAGCATCTTACATCCTTCACACTTAATTACATGTGACAGTCGTCTCTTTGAAGCATCTTACATCCTTCACACTTAATTACATGCTACAGTCGTCTCTTTGAAGCATCTTACATCCTTCACACTTAATTACATGTGACAGTCGTCTCTTTGAAGCATCTTACATCCTTCACACTTAATTACATGCTACAGTCGTCTCTTTGAAGCATCTTACATCCTTCACACTTAATTACATGTGACAGTCGTCTCTTTGAAGCATCTTACATCCTTCACACTTAATTACATGTGACAGTCGTCTCTTTGAATCATCTTACATCCTTCACACGTAATTACATGCTACAGTCGTCTCTTTGAAGCATCTTACATGCTTCACACTTAATAACATGCTACAGTCCTCTCATGAAACATCTTACACCTTTCACAACTATTTACATACTACAGTCGTCTCTTTGAAACATCTTACATCCTTCACACTTAATTACATGCTACAATCCTCCCTTGGAGGTTCTTATACCTTACAGGTTAAATTACTTAATAATTCTCTATTCTGTATCTAGAATCATAGGTCACATTTAAATATCGTCATGGGCCCCACATGTTTACTCTCAAGCACATTTAGATAACACACTTTAAGTGTGAAACTCGAGCAGCTCTCACGGTAACACTGTGTAATACATAATAGGCCTGTGCAAATAAATGATAAGAGGTCATTATTCTCCTGCCTCTAATCTGTACTTTTTCGTGCAGGAATATACTGTGTCATAGTGCCATGTTATAATATTGTTAATATCGTTAGATATATCGGCAGTATCGTTCATTGGTGTCTTTGCTTAGTTATGAAACCCCTTTGGCCGCCGCATCGCTTGTCAAGGTCAATGTTTCTCTAACATAACATGACCACTGTCCCATTTGATAAGCAAGAATCACAGATGTCTCGTTTAGAAAGTAGTTAAATATCATTGACAATTGGTAATAGTCAGATGTCACGTTTAGAAAGTAGTTAAATATCATTGACAATTGGTAATAGTCAGATGTCACGTTTAGAAAGTAGTTAAATATTATTGACAATTGGTAATAGTCAGATGTCACGTTTAGAAAGTAGTTAAATATAATTGACAATTGGTAATAGTCAGATGTCACGTTTAGAAAGTAGTTAAATATCATTGACAATTGGTAATAGTCAGATGTCACGTTTAGAAAGTAGTTGAATATCATTGACAATTGGTAATAGTCAGATGTTTGTTTAGAAAGTAGTTAAATATCATTGACAGTTGGTAATAGTCAGATGTTTGTTTAGAAAGTAGTTAAATATAATTGACAATTGGTAATAGTCAGATGTTTGTTTAGAAAGTAGTTAAATATCATTGACAATTGGTAATAGTCAGATGTTTGTTTAGAAAGTAGTTAAATATTATTGACAATTGGTAATAGTCAGATGTTTGTTTAGAAAGTAGTTAAATATCATTGACAATTGGTAATAGTCAGATGTCACGTTTAGAAAGTAGTTAACTGTTATTGAGAATTAGTGATAGTCAGATATCATGTTTAAAAAGTAGTTAACTGTCATTGACAATTACTAATAGTCCGATGTCACGTTTATAAGGTAATTAACTGTCATTGACAATGAGTGATAGACAGATCTGCTCTATTCTGGTCTGGCCGGATAATTGTACCTGCTACTGTATGCAGTAGACAGTAAAATCTGCGGCTGCCCTGCTGCCTTGCAAGTATACTCGGGAGAGTAAAAGGCATAGAAAGGGTACCCTGACGTAAAACAACCCCACTGCCTTGTGGGTGAGACTTTTTAGTCAAAGGCCAGTGGAGCCATCCGTTAACAAACCGACGGAAGGCAACAGAAAACTACCGTCGTAATTTCTTTGCGCAATCATGAATCGCCACATCGGCGGTCATAATTTAAATAATCTAAGGCATGATGATAATACAGTCTTAATCGTTAACAGTGAAAATGAGTTACAAGAAATGTTACACATTATAGTGAAAGAAAGCAAAAATAAAGGACTCACCCTTAATAGCAAAAAGACAGAAGTAATAGTAACAACAATGAAATAGTCATCACCGCAGTGCACGATAAAGGCAAGTGGAATAATATTTAAACAAGTAAACGAATTTAAATATGTGGGAACATTGTTAACCTCAGATGGTAGATGCACAACAGAGGTGAGATGCAGAATGGCTCAGGCAAAAGCAGCTTTCCAAAATATGAGGAAGATAATGTGCAATCAATTTTTGATAATAGAAACATGAAAACCAGTTCTTAAATTGTATGTAGAGCCAATCTTAACATATGGTTTTGAATCATGGACAATAGGACAACAGTCAAGAAAATCACTGGAGGCTGTAGAGATATTGTTTTACAGAAGAATATTGAGAATACAATGGACAGCTAAGAAAATTATGAAAATGTTCTGAAAGAGGCCAAAGCAAAAAGAGAGCTAATTTCCAATATTAGAAAGAAACAATTATCATTTTCTGGCCATGTAATGAGAAGGGAACAGCTGGAATATATCGTAACAACTGGAAAAATCGAGGGATGAAGAGATAGAAAGAAACAAAGGGAAAAGATACCAGACAGCTTGAGAGAATGGCTTGGCAGAAGGTTAACAACTGAAATGATAAATAACTGTCGAGATCGAAAGTTGTGGAGATACATGATCATCTATGCCAGCAGGCACGGTACTTGATGATGATGATGATGATGATGATGATGATGATGATGATGATGATGATGATGATGAGTCAGGTGTGACGTTTAGAAAGTAGATACTTATCACTGACAATTAGACTCAGATGGTAGATTAACTATCACTAACAATTAACAGGAGTCAAACGTTATGTTTAGAAAGTAGTCAGCTCTTTCACTGATCCTTTTTATTTTAAAGAAAACGTTTTCTATCAATGTCAATATATTTGAGAATTACAGCTGTCACTTTTAGAAAGTAGTTGGAGTAATAATTTACATATTAAGTTTAGATCGGGTTCAATTATTCAAAATAAATCATCTTTCAATTTCTCTTAGAGATCACAGATTATCAAAGAATATCATTTTCTTATTCCATTTACATAAAATAATGTCAGCCCTTATTGTTTGTAACTCTCAAGCTTCGTGCAAGTATTTGTTATCATTTTATTTGGACAATAACACCAACCAGTTTAATCCAGAGAAAGCAGATTCTCAATGGGACAATTAAGTTCCATTAATGTGATAAAATCGATCAGTTTAACTTAGTGATAGCAGATAATAAAGTTGTCCTTGTCAAACTATAATATTTCCAGATATCATATTGAGAAAGACTTCACTATTTAATAAGCTTGATACCAGAATCCGGAAAGCAAATTACACAAACCAGCAAATAGCGCCGGTACTGAAACATCCAAATATTACTATGGCGTACGTAAAAGGAAATTATCCTTGGACAGTTTTTTAAAGACATGAGCGTAAAACAAAATAATTTGAAATTAGATGTACATAAGACCACCGCAAACAAAATAAGGTGTAATTGGGTTTTTAAAAATTGAAACATAACCGGAGGGATAGTCAGGTATATGATTATATGAAATATCCAAGCGTCGGTCTCGAGACAGAAACGTTGTGAGTTCAAATCCCGGTTGCACCAGTTGGGATTTTTATTTGTGATTTCTCTCTGCGGCAACCACCCCTGCTCTCAGCACCGAGGCCCGACTTGAAATGATAATTACGCATCAACGGTGAAAAATATGAGTACCTCCGAAGACGGAGTTATCTGCCTGTGCGGCGAGACTTCGCTGCATACGACTGCCAGTGAAAAAGGACGATGACGTAAAAATGTTGTTCCTAGTCTCTAGTGACTTCGCCACAAGTGAAAGATGTTGTTCCTAGTCTCTAGGGACTTCTCCACAAGTGAAAGATGTTGTTCCTAGTCTCTAGGGACTTCTCCACAAGTGAAAGATGTTGTTCCTAGTCTCTAGGGACTTTGCCACAAGTGAAAGATGTTGTTCCTAGTCTCTAGGGACTTCGCCACAAGTGAAAGATGACAAAAGGCAGAAACAAATCCAAATATTCAAGAATGAAATTGTTTGGACCTAAGATCAGAATAAAAGTATAAGATCCTGCAACAACATACAACAATATCAGGCCACTGAGATACATGTCCGCCAAGGAAATGTTGGATATGTGGAATCAGTCACCAGTGACTAAGTAAATCCAAGATGACAATTCAGCTTAATCATGTCCAGATAATGAAACATGCCTTTTAAAGTAATCAATTTTTTTTTAATCAATTATTTAAAAATTAACAAATTTGTCATTCTCGTGGCACATGAAATAGTTTATATATAGTTTATTGACACCATGTTATGTTATATTATGTTGTGTTATATTGCATTTGACGTCTTGACAGACGGTTGGTAGCAAGCAATCATACGTCAGCAGTTTGATAAAAAAATATTAGTGTCTTTTTCTGGATGCTGCTTTGCTGAACAGCTTCTCTCGTGGCTAAATCTGCCAATATTGAACAGACAAATCCATCTGCAGAACGAACAAGATGTATTCGTGGTGCCTGGCTTCGTCTCCTTTCTCCTGCGCCTTTTGTCTTCTGAATTTATATCTGCAGCCATATTTTCCCAGTTTCTTTCACTGATTGAGAATTCCCTCAAGGAAGCCCTGAAAATATCTTTATATCTCAGCACTGGTCTGCCCTTTGGTTTTTTCCGGACCTTAAGTTAAAAAAAAAATATGTTTGGGAAAACGAATGTTTGCCATTCTTTTTACATGACCCAGCCACCTTAGTCTCCAGCTCAAAGTGTTGCCATGATGGATGGAAGTTTTGCTCGTTGTAAGGCATTACAGTTGGTTACGTTGTCCTGCCACTTGATTCTCATAATCTTTCGACGGCAAAGATATGTTGTGTTATATTATTTTACGTTATGTTGCGATCATCGCCTAGCTGCAAGTCTCACATAACCGCAGATACTTCGATCTTCTCCAAATACTGGGAGCGTTCGATGAGCAGTCTGGTCCACGTGTACGAGCACTGTCGCACGGCCTGGAATCAACATCATCCATACTTAACGAACAATCACGTCATATACTTAAGGAACAATCACGTCACATACTTAACGAACAATCACGTCACATACTTAACGAACAATCACGTCACATACTTAACGAACAATCACGTCAATAAAATACAACGATATAAAACTCCAGCATGTCCATTAAGTGAACACCCACATGAAACAGTAAAGCACCACCACTTTGACTGTCTAAAGCTCACCGCTATCAAAGCAACTCTACTTCATGTAAAAGTTGATCAATGAAACACCTTGTACGGAACATGAAGGGAACTTAGAAATACCTGTAGAGATATCATTACCGGGCGTTAGACCGAAGAGTGTCAGCTCCCCCGCCACCGCTGGATCCATTACAACAACAAGAAATGGCGAATATAAATATTACTTATAATTGTCATGTTTGTTATCTAAAGAACAGCATAACCTTGACGAGCATTGAATTAAAATGCTCTAAATATTGTTGTGTACGAATTAACTACAGAACTAAAAAAAATCATTAATATAATTCAAGTAGTATCCTTTAGTTACGCCCAGCTCATTTTAATGACCTTTATTGGACCAATGTTGCGATATACCTAGTCGCAAAAATTAACATTCATTATTGTATGTAACCCACTTTATATCCCATACAGATATGTTACAGTCTACATATCATCGATGGGGGATTTTTCCCCCCTTTTCCTTTATGTTTCTTTGAATTATTTTGCCTAATTAAGGAACATAACAATGTGTACTCTTGTAAAAGAAATAACTGTGGGGGCTATACACATTTTTGTGTGTGTGGGGGGGGGGGGTAAATTATATTTAGCAAAAATCAATTACTATTTATACATTTTAATGACAAGTAAACGTTTAATAATTTGAGATATTGCAAATAATAAACAAAATGTTATAATTACCATGTGCATTTACCTATTTAAAATTAATCTCTGTGGGCTTTACCCAAATTCTTTCGATTTAGTACAGATTTGATATGCGAGGCTGAATACGTTGCGTCTGCGCACATTGGATTACAATACTATAGACCTTTAGACTGGAATCTGCATTGAAGTAAGGCTCCCAACTACTGAATAATTTGTTATTTAAATAAGGCAAGTGCCCACAGCCCAACATATTTCTCATCTTATTCATAGGCTCCTTTCCGTATCCAATTTGAGCAAGGGATATAACTGCTAAACTATGCTGAAATATTTTCCCTAATGCACAAAATAATCATGATAATAAATAGCAGTAAATTTTTTTTTAATGACGTCGCCATTTCGTTGGTAAAATGACGTTTAAAGTGGTCACTTGAGCGAAAAATAAAATAATTGGTACAATCCTTAGAGTTTAAGTAAGGGAAATTGATGTCATTTTGCCACTAAATACGTCACTTTTAACGTTTGATGCAGCATGGCACCAACAAGCCCCAGAAGACTGGCAACAGGCAATCATCATACCAATATGGAAAAAGAAAGGTAATAAAAGAGACTGCAATCAATATAGAGGTATATCTCTTCTCAGCCATGTAGGAAAGCTATACGCCAAAATCTTGAAAAAAAGGCTGAGACCAATAATAGAACTACAGTTAAGCGATTCTAAAATGGGGTTCCGAAAAAAAACAGAGGATGTACCGACGCACTATTCACATTAAAACAGCTTGCAGAAAAACGACAGAACACAATCAAAACTTATACATAGCCTTCATTGACCAGGAAAAAGCATTCGACAGAGTAAACAGAAAACAACTGTTGGAGATACTAACAACATACGGAGTAAGCCAACATCTAACCAACCTTATTAAAAGTTTCTACGTCAACAGCAGCTGCAGGGTCAGAACAGCAGCAGGCTACACAGACCACTTCGAAGTTAGATCAGGTGAAAGACAGGGGTGCGTACTATCCCCCATACTGTTTATTACATACATGGACTATATATGCAAGCTAGCCAACCCATCAGAGACAGAGGAGATCAACCAGCTTTTATTTGCAGACGATCAGGCACTAATACATGAAACAATAGAAGACCTACAAGAACACTTAAACAAACTCAACAGGTCAGGCACAACATACAACATGAAAGTCAACATCAACAAAACAGAAGTCATGAATGTCGCCAAAAATAAACAGAACATCAACATAACTATAGAAGGCAGACAACTAAAACAAGTAGAGGAATTCAAATACCTAGGAAGCCTAATGACAAACGATAATTCTCAAACAGCAGAGATAGAATCAAGATGCAACAAAGCTTGTCAAATCATCGGACAGTTATCACCACTATTGTTCAACAAGGAAATAACTCTGGAGGCAAAACGAGCACTATACAATACAATCTTCATCCCAACGTTGTGCTACCAATGCCAGACCTGGACCCTAGATGCAAGAACAATAAGAAAATAACCTCTACAGAGATGAAATGTGTTAGACGAATGACAGGAAACAGTCTGAGAGATAAGATCAGAAATGAAGAACTGAGAAAAAAGCTAGGAATAGCCCCCGCCATAGAATATATAAGGAAACAACAGATAAAATGGTTTGACCACGTGACAAGGCAGAAAGAACAAAACACAACACAACGAGCCTTCAACAAACGTTGTGAGAACACCAGACCCAAGGGTCGACAACGAAAAAGATGGGTCGATGGAATATTAGAAACACTAGGAAATATAACAGCAGCAGAGGCGAACAGAAGAGCAAAAGACCACAAATTATATCTCCCCTCGACGCTAAAAGGCAGATGAGGAAGGAAAGAAGAAGAAGAAGAATACGTCACTTAATGATGATAACACTTGCAATAATGATTTTATTTCCCTGCTAAATTATGTGCAATTTGATTTAGTAGTATCACTTTCGGTAGTTCTCATGTTGTACTTAGTTTGTGTAGTTTGATTTATTAGTACCACTTAAGACAGTCCTCATTTTGTACTTAGATGTATAGTTGGTTTGAAATGCTATACTTTTCCCCCATTTCAATCGATTATATATTACAAAAGGAGCAATGGAGACTGCGAAATATACAGAGACATGTCACTACTAAGCCGTGCAGGGAAGATGTAGGCACAGTTTTAGGTGAAAGTACAGGATATGTTTAATAATTAAACCACAAATAGGCAATAGTCGGTTTGGTTTCTGTAACAACAAAAGCTGCACTGATGTTATATTTGAGGCAGTCAAACGAGAAGACAATTTTTGAATATAAAAAAGTCATGAAATGCATGTTCATAGATCAGGAGAAGCATTTGATCAAGTCAGGAGAAGCAGGTTAACGAATGTACTACAAGAGTACGGAGCGATAGGATAACTACTAGAAAACATAATAACACAGTACAAGAATAGTCAAAGTTCAGTTAGAACATAACAAGGAATGTTAGATTGGTTCCAAATCACTTCAGGAGAAGGCAGGGCCGTGTCATTTTAACCTTGTTATTTATAAATAAAAAAAAAAAGAGTAAAGAACCACGTCACGCCAAGTGGCGTATAGGGAATATGGTGTTAGTGACCATAATTTGTATTGGCCTTTGGCACATGATTTTTAGAGTAATGTGATCGCTAATACGCTCGCGAAACTTTACTTTCTCAGAAAAATTCCGGAACCCATTTAAGACTGAGTGACCCGGAAGCCGTCGCAGGATGGTATCTATTGTCCTTTGTGGTCCAGCTCATTAACCACTGAGCAATCGCGGCTTCCCTTCTTATGTATGACCTATATGAATTAGGGTGACCATTCGTCCCCGATTTCCGGGGACAGTCCCCGGAATGTAGAAGTTGTCCCCGAAAGAAATTTGTCCCCGATTTCAGTGAATAAATAAATGTTCATACACGGAATCGGCCCTCTTTTAAAGTAATCACTAGGACTCAGGACGTTACTGAGTTGTGTTTCTTTATCCCAGACTGAGCGGCATTAACAGGACGATAAAAGAGAAGACTTTGGCGCGTTGTGTCGGAGATAGCTCTTTGAACTCTTGAAGCGCGGTGCTACGTCACCTCTATTCCCAGCACTCACTTCTATTGGGATGGGTTTAATTTTTTTAAAAAGCAGACTCTCCGGACATCTCCCGCCAAAGTCCCCCCACCCCTGCCTTTCCGGACATCTCCCGCCAAAGTATCTTTCCCAGCCAATTTTCAAATCAGTCCAAGTGTAATGACAGTACAGTGCAGTCGTGTAAATATATATATATAATAAATATATATATGTACACACACACACACACGCGCACGCGCACGCACACGCACACGCACACGCACACACACACACACACACACACACACACACACACACACATATATATATCGTTCGTCCCCGATTTTGTGGGACAGTCTCAGAAATAAGCAATAAAAATCCTCTGAAATGTAAAAAATATGACAAATGTCCCCGGAAACAATGGGAAAAAAATGGTCACCCTAATATGAATATGATCTCTAAAGTCTAAAGAGACACAATTACAATTTCACGACAAATATCAAATAAAAATCAAAGAGCTACTTTTTTGCAGACGGTCAATGCTTAACAAATGTAGGTGAGAAAAGCTTATAACAACATTCAACAGCTCTAATAAATGTTTATCAAGAATATAATATACAAATGAATGTAACGAAAACAGAAATAAGGAAAATATATAACAGATTAGACTTAAATATTATTTGGAATATCATCATCATCATCAAGTAGCTATTTATCATTTCTGTTGTTAACCTTCTGCATGTGCCTTATGGATCTTAAATATCACTATAAATATTAAACAAATCTGGTGACAGCACACAACCTTGTCTAACACCCTGTTTTATTTGTTGAAACATTCCCAATTGGTTTCCAGTTCTTATGGCCGCTGTTTGTTGCCAGTACATGTTCTTTATTATACTTAGATCTTTGCTGTCTACGTTTATGCTTTCTAAAATTTTTATTATTTCTTGGTGCTTTACTTTGTCAAATGCCTTGGTGTAATCTATGAAACATAGGTGTAGATCTGTTTTCACCTCTATGGCTCTTTCTACTAAAGATCTTGTGATATAAATGGCATTGCTTGTTCCTTTATCTCTAACAAAACCACACTGTTCATCGCTAATTTCTAGACTGATTTTGCTTCGCACTCTTCGCATGATGATTCTTAGTAATATCTTAGTCATATGACTCATAAGGCTTATTGTGCGATGATCATCGCATTCAATCGCACCCGATTTCTTTGGTAGGGCTATGAATATTGATTTGAGCAGGTCGTCTGGTAATGTCCACTGTTGTAGATATAATTCAATATTTTTGTTATTATTTCTATTCTAAAATCACCCATGGCTTCAATCTCTTCTTTAGTTATATTATCTGGTCCAGTAGCTTTGCCTGCTTTCACATTGCGCAAGGCATCTTCCACTTCTTCTCTGAGCATTTCTGGTTCTTCTCCATTATCCTTAATATTTACTTCCGTTCGTTCATCATTATAAAGATCTTTAATGTATCCTGTCCTTCGTCCCCTTATGTTTTCTTGATCAATCATCAGTTCTCCTTCCTTTGATCCTAGTTCCAGTAGATCCATTTTTTTATTGCGTTTTTCTTCCTGTTAATTCCTCAATTTGTTTGTATATAACTTTAGCATCTCCTTTTTGTTGCATTTCAATCTCTTTGCATCTCTTTTTTAGCAATGCTTCTTTTGCTTCATTGCATTTTACTACAATTTCTTTATTTAATATCTTATACTCATCTTTATTTATTCTTCTTGTATCCATTAGCTGCAAAATGTCGTCTGTCATCCATTTCTTTCTTGAATTTGTCCTCACTGGTGGTATGAACTCTTTTGATGTTTGTTGCATTGATTCTTTTAGCATTTGCCACTGTTCATCAATACTTTGTATCTTCTCTATTGCATTGTATCGGTTCTGAATTGTGATTTTATATTTGTCTTGCAGCTTCTTGTCTGATTTTAGTAAATCTAAATTTAACTTGATGTTAACTGAGGCTCGTTTTGTTGTTTTGTTTTTAATTTTACTCTAAGCTTTCCCACAAATGGTACATGATCACTATTGCAATCTGCCCCTGGTCTAGTTTTCACACATACCAGACTGTTTCTAAATCTATTGCTTATCATTATATAATCAATTTGATTATGTGTGTTGTCCCCTGGGCTTTTCCATGTCCGCAGACGTCTTGGATGTTGCTTAAACCAGGTATTTCCTATCATCATGTTGTGTGTTCTTGCGCAATTAATAAGTTTCTCACCTCTTTCATTCCTCTTGCCTAAGCCATAATGACCAACCACTTCCTCAACTCTTTCCTTTCCTACTTTTGCGTTAAAATCCCCTAGAACTATGGTGTTTTCATGTGGTTTGCATTTATGAAGTGCCTCATTTAACTCATTGTAAAATTTATCAATTGTTTCCTCTAGACTGTCTGCTGTTGGTGCATAAACTTGTATAAGATTTATGTCTATTGGCTTTCCATTCAATTTCACTAAAAGGACTGTCAGATTTTGGGTAAAAGCTTTTCACTGTTCTTGCTCTTTCTGCATCCAAGATGATACCTACTCCTCTTTGGTGTTCAGTACCTCCAGAATAGATTATTTTATGTTTATCAGAATACATCTCCCCTAATCCGGTGTATCTCATTTCGCAAAGTTCCAGTAATTGTAAACCCATTCTTTTCATTTCTTGTATGATGTTTTCTAGTTTACCCTTCTGCATGAGTGTTCTCACATTCCAAGTACCTATCTTTAGAGTCTGTTTTATCTTTATTTTGCATACAGTAGCTTAATGATGACGATCGGGTGTCACCTGTAGCACATGATGTCCCCTACCGAATGAGGGTTTTCCATTGGAATCCCGCTTAACGTTGTTGTCGTTATTTCTATTGTTGTGGCGATTCATGATTGTACAAAGAAATTACGACGGTGGTTTTCTGTTGCCTGGAATATACAAACAATAAATGAAATGAAATTGTTCGGAACCTTGGTAAGAAAGAAACCAGACCAAACAACATCAAAAGCTTCCTGTCTCTAACACCAAGATAGAGAGCTACATTGAGAACAAGAAAGTGGTGTAAAGACAGAATAAAGACATAGTCGAGGTTCAACCCATTTCTATCCTAATGACGTCCAGATATGCCAAAGAACGACGTTATATTGGTTATGGAAGGCCTTGGTATCATTGCAAACGAATTAAAATCCATAATTGCTCAACCGCCCGTGCCAGTGGAATCATCCGAATTACTAACTCATCTCCCAAACAAAGAAAGGTAACTGTAGTCCCCATCGTAGCAGTCTCAGCACACGCCAAAAGACATAAGGCGAAACCGCGCAGAAAGTGAACGCAGCCAACTGTTCCCTGTCATACGATATCATCATTCATCGTAAACAAGCGGGATATCGAAACAGGATCAAAACGGATGAGACACACAGCTCACGGTGTGCACAGAGCACTTAACTCAGTAGCTCCTGCAACAAGCCGGACTTGGAATATGAGGAAACTGCAAGAAGGAACACTTTTCAGACATAGCCTTCAATAGTTCCTGCCGCCTATCCACCATATACCATGGGAGTTCACGTCGTCCCGAAAATGATGATCGTCGTAGCACTTGATGATGTTAGGCCATCGTTGATGACTCCAATTCCAAACATATAGACACACAGTGGTGGTAAGTTATCATTTCCAATCCAACAGAGGCCACATGACCTGTAGTTAGTAAAACCACAGAGAGAATATGATTTTGTGATCTTCACTGATTCACTCTTAGATGTGAATGTGTAGTTTACACAAGAGGAGAAGTTTTCAACTACAGTGATCCCATTTAAGGCAATTCTTGGATAGCAAGGCAAGTCTCCTTTATAGCAGCAGAAATTGATGATGTTCTCTACTCCCTTCTTGTAGCTGCTGCCACACTATTCTGATGTCTCATTAGCTTGGACATCATTCAAGAACAATGTCAGATTAACATTCCATAGATCTGGCTCTGCTGATGACGTGCTTGGTGCAACAGTTGTATCAATCATACTGGAGGCTCCTGGTCTGTGGTCATTAATATCACAGACGGCATATGATGTTGTTATATTCAGTATTATTGTTCACTTGCAATGACAAAACTGCTTTGTTTACATCATAAACCTCTGGAAGCGAATCATTTATGGGACTAATAGTACAATTTATTCTTCCATCGGGGATATCTTCCTTGAGTCCCCCCAAAAAAAACGTCTTTGGTGAAAAAGCACATATGCTTTTGAGTTAAACACAAAATGAGCCCACTTCATAGATTCAAAATGATCCTTGCCAATGTCATCCGTTTGCACAAGTTAGGTCCTTAGCTACCAAGGTCACAAACGAAGCCATCAAATTAAAGACTTTATCTACAGCGAAGGTTAACGAACTGTGAACAAACATTTATGTTCAAACCCTTGAATACATTTTCAAAAATCTGCCAACTCGCTGCAATAACAGATATCGTGGTGTTCAAAGTAAACATTGCTTAGTCCATGGCTCGAATAGAAATAAGCTGCCATTTTGGTGCCTAACGACGTTATATCTAAAAGGGAACTTTGTTTCTTGGGGCAAAGGCGCGCCTGACAGCAGCAGAGCTGGAAGTTGCAAGCTACCCATAGCTGATGACTTGCGCCAGGATCGGTGAACCAGAACCATCCAGACCCTGCTCCATCTCTTCAATTTCCTGTACAGCAGTTTTCACAATCATAAAGAACAAGCACATTTGTTTGTCGAATTTAAAAGTCAGAAAAACACCAAATAAACTAACAAATTCTTTAGACAGCAAATACTTTGAATAAATTAGATTTTTAAAACTTCCTTATTAAAAAAAAAGCCAAATTGTTTATCTGTATTGTATATGTTCCACTGTATTGTCCATGTTCCAGTTTATTGTCTATGTTCCACTATATTGTCTTTATTCCACTGTATTGTCTAGGCTCCACTGTATTGTCTACGTTCAAGCGTATTGTCTATGCTCCAGCGTGTTGTCTATGTTCCAGTGTATTGTCTATGATCCACTGCATTGTCTATGTTCCAGCGTATTGTCTATGTTACAACGTGTTGTCTATGTTCCAGCGTATTGTCTATGTTACAGCTGACAGACAGACCTAAGTCTACATCTTATCGTTTAATGTCGTCATTGAATACCTCAAAGCTCCTCTAGCTATACCAATTTTTAAACGTGTTTGTTTATTCCCAGAAATGGCAAACTTTCTAAGCACAAGCAGAATGGCAACAAAATGTATTACATTTTTTAATGCTGGATAGGATTCATAAATGTTTCTTTTTCTTCACATTATAAAACCCGTTATGCATTAGCTATAAATCACCGTTAATAAATGTGAAACTTCTAAAGTAGACTAGTAAGCTGATCGCACTAAAACGTTTCACAAAATCGAATGTTAAGAAAAAGTAGCTTCAGGGATTTTATTCAGAGTACCAGTTATTCAGTAGTAGAAAGATGTATAATTGCTATCGACATTTAATAATTTGCTACAAACATAAATACATTTAAGATGTGTTGAGACGGAGACAGTGGCGAGTATTCAGAGAAAGCAACGGAGACCACGACTCCTACAATACTTTAACATAATACAATCACACTCCAGCGCAATGAGTTAAATGGTAGTGTACAAACAGCCACAGCATTCCAGGTCTGCCATGATATAGCTCAAGTAATTCGAGCCGTTAAGAATAGATAGGCTTCAATGGCTGTGGAAATCAAATCTATTACAACCCTACAAGACATATAACGACCTCGCTATGTTTTTATGAACTATTTTATAAATCACCTCCCGCGTTGTCATGACAACAGTGGTTCAACTAATAAGATGACTTTCTTTATCTTTATCGTGATATAAAAGATCAGGCAGAACTGAGACCCCTCCAAAAAAACTAACCTCTTGTTAAATCATTGCGCTGCATCTTTATATAAAAAACGTAAACAAAACTGTAACAGATGTTACTTAACTGCAAAACCATGTTTTTTTTTAGAACTTACAATGCAAATAACCAAGATATAATTTTATTATGTAAGCAATTTTTATAATTTAGGGCAATAATTGAACGAATTATTTTACATAGCGTAAAATGTCGCAATTTTTATGCCTCAAATTATCATATTAAAGGTCAACATGAAAATTCGGTCTCATCTCATGGCCTCCTCAAGTTTCGAACTCACCGTTTGACGCTGCAACAAAGCCTTTAATTTAACAATTAACAATGACATTTTACAGAAAGTAACAATTTCACCAACATGTGTATTAAAATATCCAAAGACAGATACAAACCAAATAATCATCACATGCGTCGCACTAGCGTCAAAGAAAAGGGTAAGAGCAGAACACTTTCGAGTTGTGTAAAAACGTTGAGAAATCGTATAACTTAAGAACATCTCCCAGCACTGGCGTGTCTATCAATAGAACACTTTCAAAGCCAGCCCACCTGGCACGATGATCTTAGTGACAGATTTGCAGAGAAAAAAGATCGACAATTGAATTTGTTGTACAAGTAATAATTCCATGTAAGCATACGTGTAAAAAGTCAAGTACCCCCATCACGCCAGGTGGCGTATAGTGAAATATGGTGTTAGTGACCCTATATTTTACAGACCTTCAGCACATGATTTTTGGGGTAATGTGGTCGGTATTACGCCCGTGCTGCTTTACTTTCCCAGAAAAAAATCCGGTACCCATTTAAGGCTGGGTGAACCTGGAAGCACAGACTTTCATTAATGGATGCTTACGCAGAATAAAGGGATGGAATGGCAGGACAAAGTCACTAACGTGGAATTATGGAAATGTACCGGTCAAATACCAGTGGATAAAGAGATACAGCGAAGACGATGGCGATGGATAGGACACACACTACGGAAGCCAACTGAGAGTATTATACAACAGGCCCTTTTTGGAATCCCCAGGGGAAAAGACAAAGAGGAAGACCAAGAAATTCTTGGAGAAGACAGATCGAAGCAGAGATGAAGATGATGGGGAAGACATGGAATGATCTTAAAAGAATTCCAAAAAACAGAACGACTTGGAAAGTGTTTGTTGAAGACCTATGCTCCACTGGGAGCTAAAAGGTAGGAGAAGAAGAAGAACCTGGAAGCCGTCGGTTGGGATCGAACCCTACCCCTTGTCCTTTGTAGTCCAGTTCACTAACCACTGAGCTATCTTGGCTCCCAAGCATACGTGTAGGCTATGTATTTTTTCTAATACATGTATGTAATGCGACCACTCATCTCGTTTTGTTCGAACTCAGTCATCTGCTGATCGGAGGGTACTTAAAAGGCTCCTTCATCTACCTGAAACAAGATGGCGTAAATGTTAAGCTTTGCTTTTTTTTATTTTTAAGATGAACTTAAGTATCGCAGAATGTTTCTCGAGTATATTGTTATTTGACATGATGAGGTGTAATTTAGACATAACGCATAACTGGGCACATTATAAGAGAACTCACTGTACCTTGCAAGTACTTGACAAGTGGTACTCTTCTCTGAGTTTTTGTGTGAATCAAAAGAGTAATTTGTAGGCCTAAAACAAACATGGCCTACTATTTCAAAATGGCGTTGCTACAGTTTGAAAACAAGGCCAGACAAAGCACCCTGCGGTACATTTAATGAACCTTGTTGAACGCTCAGCATTAATCAGCACATTAACAGCTACAATCATGTGTTTGTTCCTTGAATGTGCTTGTCAAACAGGTTTTTTTTATTGTCTGCCTCCCAAAACAATCTTCTATTGAACCTACCAGTTCTGCAAGGTTGATCAGTGCACATGAGAACAACTTTGATGTTCACAAAAACAGCAAGTCATCTGTTACTTTCATCTACTCACTTGGGAAAAACAGCCATAAGCTTTATATTATTTTTCACTTGTTTTTTTAGGCTAAATGTATTAAAATTAATCGTGCTTTTGCTCCAATGACATTCATCATTATTGTGTGCCGTATCGCTTCAATATTGTATTAGGCAAGGTGGTGTGCAGTCACCAAATTTAATATGTACAGTGAGATTATTTTAAGATCCATTAGGGGATGCCTTGAATAACAATCTATCTATCTATCTATTGACCTTTCGAGCCGTAACCGGCCCATAGGGCGTAGACCAAGATACACCTTCTCCTATATGAATTTTTGTTCTAGCAGTTTTCTTTTAAAGATATTTTATCAAATCTCGCCATCTGTCTCTGTTCTGTGCAAGCAGTTCTATCTCATTGAGGGAGCCGATTCCTGCTGCTCTTGCCTCTCTCATCAATGTTCTTCTCAGTGTCTCCCTGGGTCTTCCTCTTTTTCTTTTACCTGTTGTTTCCCATATGAGGGCTTGCTTTGCTATTCGATTATTATCTCTTCTCATCACATGTCCAACGTATGACCATCGTCTTTTCTTTATTACTGAAGATATTAGTGGTTGATTGGCGATTTCTCTAATTTCCTCGTTTGTTTTGAATTCGTTCCATTCTATACCAAGTATTTTCCTTAGACATTTATTTTCGAATGCGTTCAACTTTGTTTCTATATCTCTTGTTGTTTTCCAGCTTTCACACGCATACGTAAGGGTTGATAGTACATTTGATTTGAATAGCCTAAGTTTTGTGTTTGTGCTAATGAGTTTTGATTTCCACAACTTTTCAAGGCTTCTGAAAGACATTGCTGCTTTAGCCAGTCTGATTCTAATTTCTTTGCTCGTATCCCCTTCTCGATCAATGTGACTTCCAAGATAGATGAAGTGATCGATCTCTTCTACTGGTTTGTTTTCCATGTATATTTTGTCACTTGTTGGAATTAAACTTTTCATGACTTTAGTCTTTTCATGATTGACCTCAAGCCCAATTTTGCTGGCTATTGATGATAGTTCATTTGTGTTTTCCTGCATCGTTTTTATCTGATTGCTGATGAGAACTATGTCATCAGCAAAGTCCAGGTCCTCCAAATGGTCTCCTTGTATCCATTCGATGCCTTTATTACCAGTGCAGCATTTCTTCATTATGAAGTCCATAACAATTCCAAATAACATGGGCGATAAAATACATCCTTGTTTAACCCCAGTTTCTATTGGGAAACATTCGCTCAGTCCTTCCTCTGTTCGAACTGCACATGTGTAACCATCATACATGTCTTTGATAATATTTATGATTTTTGATGGTAAGCCATATTGCTTCAGAATTTTCCACAAAGAATCTCTATGAATACTATCAAATGCTTTTTTGAAGTCGATGAAGTGAAGTACAAAAGGTTTTTGCTTTTCAATGTGTTCCTCCAATATAAGTCGTAGAGTGAAAATGTGGTCAAGACAGCTTCTCCCTTTTCTAAACCCAGCCTGTTCTTCACGCATTACTGTATCTATTGAATCCTTTATTCTATTTAGGATGATTTTACAGAATAATTTTGAGGCAACTGACAAAAGTGTCACGCCTCTCCAATTGTTACAATCTCTAAGATTGCCCTTTTTGGGATCTTAACAATGATTCCTTTTTTCCATTTATGAGGCGTCTTCTCTGTTTTCCAAATGATGTTGAACATTTTTTGGAGATAACAATAGGAGGTCATAATACATGTATAAATAATCTAAGGTATGCTGATGATACAGTCTTGATCACTAAGAGTGAAAATGCGCTACAAGAAATGTTAGACATTATAGTGAAGGAAAGCTAAAATAAAGGACCCAGCTTTAACAGCAAAAAGACAGAAGTAATGGTAGCAAGAAAGAAAATGACTTCACCGCAATGCACAATAAAGACAAGTGGAACTATATTAAAACAGGCAAATGAATTAACTAAATGAATTACTTATCCAGGAGCAGATATTAATTCAGATAACAATTCTGTAATGATTAAAATGAAAATCAAACTAAAGAGAAACAAACAAAAGTCTAATTCATCAATACCAATAGATATAACAGCTTTAAGTCAAAAAGACGTTAAAGATACTTATTCAATACAAGTAAAAAGCACATATCAGAAGCTGCTAGAAGAAGGGACTGAGCAAAATAGAAGAGAAAATTCTCAATAAAAAGTTACAACTAAATGGCAATGCATAAAGAAAAGCGGAAAATGTGCAAAAAGACAAAAAAAGACTGGCTCAGACAAAGATGTCTAGAAGTCGAAACTATGGAAAGTAAACAAAATTTAAGAGGGATGCACACAGAAATAAAGAGAATGACTAATAAAAAAAAACCTAAAGGAACTGGATGTATTGCAAATAAAGAAGGGAGAATGCTAACAGACAACAAAAATATAATCGATATGTGGCAGGAACATATAACAGAATTATTTCATGACGAAAGAGACAAAAATAAACAATCACAAAATGTACGTCAAGCTATAAAATCTTAAAATCTGAAGTGGAAAAGCTATACAATCAATGGAAAAAGGAGAAGCAGCAGGACCTGACAATATACATATAGAGATGATACAGGCACTAGATTTTGGCATTGAAGCGATCACAGACATATGCAGTGAAATATACCATACAGGATTCATACCAAATGAACTAAAAACATCAACTTTCTTTGCTTTGCCTAAAAAGAATTGTGCACTTGAATGCAGTGACTTTAGAACAATAAGCCTAATAAGCGAGGTAACAAAATTCTTGCTAAAAGTCAAACAAGGAAGGATTCAGAATAAAATTAATACCGAATTAGAGGAGCAACAATTTGAATTTAGGGAAAACAGTGGGTACAGTAATGTATGCTCTAATTGTATACACTATTGAAGTGTTGGTGATTATTTTCAGGTTTAACAAGCAAAGATAAACATCATGGGTGTCATGATGTCATACAACCTGCATAGGGACATTTTCCAGAATATTTTAGTCAGAAACATTTTGGCTGTCATAATGTCATACAACCTGCCTGAGGACCATTCCACACTATTTTAGTCAGAAACATCATGACTTTCATGAACTGTTCAATGTGGGCAAACAAACTGAAATGCATACAGTGATGGATTGTGGGAGACCGCTGGAGAAAGAATTAGAGATGGTTTCAGCTCATACGCACAAACTTGCTAGCGCTCGAGAAAGAATTAGAGATGGTTTCAGCTCATGCACACAAACTCGCTAGCGCTGGAGAAAGAATTAGAGATGCTGTCAGCTCATGCACACAAACTTGCTAGTGCTCGAGAAAGAATTAGAGATGGTGTCAGCTCTTGCACACAAACTCGCTAGCGCTGGAGAAAGAATTAGAGATGGTTTCAGCTCATGCACACAAACTCGCTAGTGTTGGAGAAAGAATTATAGATGGTTTCAGGTCATGCGCACAAACTTGCTTGCGCTGGAGAAAGAATTAGAGATGGTTTCAGGTCATGCGCACAAACTTGCATGCGCTGGAGAAAGAATTAGAGATGGTTTCGGGTCATGCGCACAAACTTGCATGTGCTGGAGAAAGAATTAGAGATGGTTTCAGGTCATGCGCACAAACTTGCATGTGCTGGAGAAAGAATTAGAGATGGTTTCAGGTCATGCGCACAAACTTGCATGTGCTGGAGAAAGAATTAGAGATTGTTTCAGGTCATGCACACAAACTTGTTTGCACTGGAGAAAGAATTAGAGATGGTTTCAGGTCATGCACACAAACTTGCTTGCGCTGGATAAAGAATTAGAGATTGTTTCAGGTCATGCGCGCAAACTTGTTTGTGCTGGAGAAAGAATTAGAGATGGTTTCAGGTCATGCGCACAAACTTGCTTGCGGTGGAGAAAGAATTAGAGATGGTTTTAGGTCATACACACAAACTTGTTTGCACTGGAGAAAGAATTAGAGATTGTTTCAGGTGATGCACACATTGTTTCAGGTGATGCAAACAAACTTGCTTGTGCTGGAGAAAGAATTAGAGATGGTTTCAGGTCATGCACACAAACTTGCTTGTGCTGGAGAAAGAATTAGAGAGTGTTTCAGGTGATGCACACAAACTTGCTTGCGCTGGAGAAAGAATTATTATAGATGGTTTTTGCTCGTGCGCACAAACTTGCTTGCGCTGGAGAAGGCCTTGAACTCTGAACTGTTACAGTTCAAGACATAGTCTGATTACTGAACCTTGTCTGTTTCTTCATCGTAGATCGCTGAATCCAGGCTTCATTTGCTTGAGTAGCAATTCATTGTAGTGATCAACTGTATTTGAGAGGTGTGAGCTGTTCATAAGTCAAAGTAATATTCTGTTTTGTGTCTCTTATGCTGTTAATTATTTAAAACTGTTGATGGCTTTATTGTAAAGTATTGTAAAGTCGCTTTGTATATTCAAATCCACATAACTAATGTCCAGGTGGTGGCGAGTTAACCTCCACATTATTAATGTCCAGGTTGTGGCGAGTTAACCTCCACATTACTAATGTCCAGGTGGTAGCGAGTTAACCTCCACATTACTAATGTCCAGGTGGTAGCGAGTTAACCTCCACATTACTAATGTCCAGGTGGTAGCGAGTTAACCTCCACATTACTAATGTCCAGGTAGTGGCGAGTTAACCTCCACATTACTAATGTCCAGGAGGTGGCGAGTTAACTCCCGCATTACTAATGTCCAGGAGGTGGCGAGTTAACTCCCGCATTACTAATGTCCGTGAAATAGTGAGTTAACCCCCACATTAATAATTTTTGTGGGGTAGCGAGTTAACCCCCCACATTACTGACAGTGGAATAATGAGTTCAGTCCCACAATACTAATGCCCGTGTGGTAGTGAGTTAACCCCCACATTACTGACAGTGAAATAATGAGTTCAGTCCCACATTACTAATGCCTGTGGGTTAGCGAGTTATCCCCCACATTACTGACAGTGGAATAATGAGTTCAGCCCCACATTACTAATGCCTGTGTGGTAGCGAGTTAACTCCCACATTACTGACAGTGGAATAATGATTTCAGTCCCACATTACTAATGCCCGTGTGGTAGCGAGTTAACCCCCACATTACTGACAGTGGAATAATTAGTTCAGCCCCACATTTACTAATGACCATGGAATGCTGAGTTGACCCCCCCTTAACTAATGACCGTGGAATACTGAGTTGACCCCACATTACTAATGACCGTGGAATACTGAATTGACCCCCACTCAACTAATGACCATGAAATACTGAGTTGACACTCACTTAACTAATGACCGTGGAATACTGAGTTGACCCCCACATTACTAATGGCCGTGGAATACTGAGTTGACCCCCACTCAACTAATGACCATGGAATACTGAGTTAACCTCCACTCAACTAATGACCGTGGAATACTGAATTGAACCCCACTCAACTAATGACCATGGAATACTGAGTTAACCTCCACTCAACTAATGACCATGGAATACTGAGTTGACACCCACTCAACAAATGACCATGGAATACTGAGTTGACCCCCACTCAACTAAAGACCATGGAATAATGAATTGACCCCCACTCAACTAATGACCGTGGAATACTGAGTTAACCCCTACTCAACTAATGACCGTGGATTACTGAGTTAACCCCACTCAACTAATGACCTTGGAATAATGAGTTAAACTCCACTCAACTAATAACCGTGGAATACTGAGTTAACCTCCACTAAACTAATTACTGTGGAATATTGAGTTAACCCTCACTCAACTAATAACCTTGGAATAATGAGTTAAACCCCATTCAACTAATGACTGTGGAATAGTGAGTTAACCCCCACTCAACTAATGACTGTGGAATATTGAGTTAACCCCCACTCAACTAATGACCTTGGAATAATGAGTTAAACCCCATTCAACTAATGACTGTGGAATAGTGAGTTAACCACCACTCAACTAATGACTGTGGAATACTGAGTTAACACCCACTCAACTAATGACCGTGGAATATTGAGTTAACCCCTACTCAACTAATGACCTTGGAATAATGAGTTAAACCCCACTCAACTAATAACCGTGGAATATTGAGTTGACCCCCACTCAACTAATGACCGTGGAATACTGAGTTGACCCCCACTGAACTAATGACTGTGGAATATTGAGTTAACCCCCACTCAACTAATGACCGTGGAATATTCCCCCACTCAACTAATGACCGTGGAATACTGAGTTGACCCCCACTGAACTAATGACTGTGGAATATTGAGTTAACCCCCACTCAACTAATGACCGTGGAATATTGAGTTAACCCCCACTCGACTAATGACCTTGGAATAGTGAGTTAAAGCCCACTCAACTAATGACCGTGAAATAGTGAGTTAATCCCCACTCAACTAATGACCTTGGAATAATGAGTTAAACCCCACATTACTAATTCCCGTGTGGTAGCAAGTTAACCCCCACATTACTAATATCTAATGGGTTAAACAGCTCCTTAGACTACACTAAAACAACAGTGGTTGAGTCGTTAGTGCACCAGCTGCAAATCAGAAGGTTTTAGATTATACTCTAAATGTAGCTTTACTATTCACCTAATATCTGATTATAGGTACCATAGATTTTTTTTCTGGGAAAGATTCTGACCACCTTACTCATAAAATATATTTTTCATTGCACAAAGTCGGGCACTAACACAATATTCACATATGCCTTGAGAGAATCCTGTATTTGTGCTGTCCACTTGTTATGTGAAGCTTTAACTATATAATTGTTTATATATATTTTTTTCATTTATCCCAACCCTGTATTACTTGTTTAAAGCTTTCCTCCGTGTGTGGTACTTCTAATGAGTTTGGCATTTTTATTTTCTTGATTTCTGTGAGATCATAGTTTTTGTCTCTTTTCTTTATTCTTTTCTTCATTTTTTAAATGAAAATTCTCATATAGTTATTCATTCATTATTCATAAACAAACTCTACAATTATTATCCACTAATAACTCTGCATTCATTACCCTCTAATAATTCTGCATTCATTACCAACTAATAACTATGCAATCATTACCCACTAATAACTCTAAAATCATTAGCAACTAATGACTCTGCAATCATTATCCACTAATAACTCTGCAATCATTAAAAACTAATAACTCTGCAATCACTATCCACTAATAACTCTGCAATCATTACCAACTAATAACTCTACAATCATTATCCACTAATAATTCTACAATCATTACCAACTAATAACTCTGCAATCATTATCCACTAATAACTCTGCAATCATTATCCACTAATAACTCTGCAATCATTACCAACTAATAACTCTGCAAACATTATCCACTAGTAACTCTACAATTATTATCCACTAATAACTCTACGATCATTATCCACTAATAACTCTGCAATCATTATCCACTAATAACTCTGCAATAATTATCCACATATAGCTCTCAAATCGTTATCCACTAATAATTCCAGAATAATTACCAACTAATAACTCTCCAATCATTATACACTAATAACTCTCAATCATTATCCATTAATAACTCTCCAATCAGTATCCACTCATAACCCTACAATCATTATCAACTAATAACTATTCAACCATTACACATAAATAATACTCCCATCATAATCCACTGATAACTCTCCAATCATTTTCCACTAATAATTCTGCAATTAGTATCCACTAATAATTATACCATCATAATCCATAATTAACTCTCCAATAATTATCATCCAATAATGTTACCATCATTACTCACTAATAATTATCTGACCATTATTCACCAATAACTCTTCAATCATTATCCACTAATAGCTGTCCAATTATTACCCACTAACAACTCTCAACCATTATCCATTAATAACTCTCGAATCATTATATAATTCTCTAATGCTTATCCACTAATAACTCTCCAATGATTACCCACTAATAGCTCTCCATTCAATATCCACCAATAACTCCACAATTATTATCATCTAATAACTTTCCAATCATTACCCATCAAAAACTCTCAATTATTATCCACTAATGACTCTCCAATCACTACTCACTAATAACTCTACAATTATTATCAACTAATGACTCTCAATCATTATCCATTAATAACTCTCCAATCATTATCCATTAATAGCTTTCCAATTATCACCCACTAATAACTCTACTTCTTTGTAAAATTGAAGAAAGAAAGAACAAGAAAGCAGACATAAATAAAAGCAAAACGAGAAGTAATAAAGCCAAGACACAGGAAGCTTACACAGAGGTGAACAAAGAAGTGAGAAGATGCATTAAAAGGGATAAGAGGAAATATATAGATGAACTAGCTAAAGAGGCAGAAGAAGCAGCAAATAAAGGGAATATGAACTGTACAACAGCACAAAGAAATTAGGTGGAAAATACAAACAGATCAACGCCTTTATTAAAGATAAGAAAGGAAATCTGCTTAGTAATATAAGGGAACAAATGGAGAGATGGAAAGAGCACTTTGAAGAACTTTTGAACAGACCCGGCTCAAATAATCCTCCAGATATACTACCAGCAGAAGAAGAGTTACACGTTAACTGCGGAAAACCAAGCAAAGAAGAAATATTGAAAGCCATCAAACTATTAAAAGATGGTAAAGCCACAGGACCAGATGAAATTCCTTCAGATGCCATCAAAGCAGATATTAACACCTCTACCAAGATGTTACATGATCTATTGGATAAAATTTGGGTGAGGGAAGAAATACATAAAGACTGGAGAGAAGGTTATATGATCAAACTACCAAAGAAAGGAAGTTTACAGGAGTGCACAAACTATAGGGGAATTATGCTACTATCAGTGCCAGGAAAAATATTAGGCAGAATCATTCTGGAGAGACTAAAGGAGGCTATAGAGAAACACTTGAGAGATGAACAAGCAGGTTTTAGAAAGAACAGATCATGTGCTGATCAAATAACTACTCTACGTATAATAGTTGAACAAAGTTTAGAACTAAAATCCCCACTTTATATTGGATTCATAGATTACGAAAAGGCATTTGATAGTTTAGACAGAAGAATGCTTTGGAAGTTGCTGAGTCATTACGGAATCCCCATAAAGTTTATTAACCTGATAAAAACAATGTATGAAGGAACGAAATGTAGTGTGGTGCATGAAGGACAGCTTACAAAAGCATTTGAAATAAGAACAGGAGTAAGGCAAGGATGCCTTCTGTCCCCATTTCTCTTTCTACTGGCCATAGATTGAATTATGAAAATAACTCAAAACAACAGAAATGGGATCCAGTGGTCACTGACCAAACAACTTGATGATTTAGACTTTGCTGATGACATAGCTCTCCTATCACACAGCCATCAACAGATGCAGGATAAAATGAGTATATTAGATGAGAGATCACAACAGCTAGGACTAAAGATTAATAGAGATAAGACCAACATTATGAGAATTAATGCAGTTGGCAATAACCAAATAAAACTAGGAGAAATACCTCTACTAGACGTACAATCTTACATATATCTGGGCAGTAATATAGATAAAGAGGGAGGAACAGAAAATGATACCAAAATAAGGATATCAAAAGCAAGAGGAGCTTTCATTGCACTGGGAAACATATGGAAATCCAAAGAAATTAGGCTAAATACAAAAATAAAAATTGTCAACTCAAATGTTAAGTCGGTCCTATTATATGGCTGTGAAACATGGAGAATAACAAAATTGACAATCACGAAGGTACAGACTTTCATTAATGGATGCTTGTGCAGAATAAAGGGATGGAAATGGCATGACAAAGTCACTAACGTGGAATTATGGAAATGTACCGGTCAAATACCAGTGGATAAAGAGATACAGCGAAGACGATGGATAGGACACACACTACGGAAGCCAACTGAGAGTATTACACAACAGGCCCTTTTTTGGAATCCCCAGGGGAAAAGACAAAGAGGAAGACCAAGGAATTCTTGGAGAAGACAGATCGAAGCAGAGATGAAGATGATGGGGAAGACATGGAATGATCTTAAAAGAATTCCAAAAAACAGAACGACTTGGAAAGTGTTTGTTGAAGACCTATGCTCCACTGGGAGCTAAAAGGTAGATAAAGAAGAGAATAACTCTACAATCATTATTCACTAAAATAACTCTCGAAATTTTTCCCCTGTTCCTACTTTAAAATCATTGCCTTGCATGTGTATGTTTGTAATGCATTCTTCTTTCCTATTGATTTGTTACACACTCAAATTGATACACTGGTCACTAAATTATGGAGTTAGCTATGAAGACACACAAACCAATTAGCATAATTTAACTTCAAAATAAAAAGCAAAATATATTAAATGTATGTGATTATTTTATTTGGAACCTCATTCTTTTTGTCTTATCTTTGTCGTTAAGCAGCCATTTCTTTTCTTCACAATATTATTTGTCAATATTATTATTTATAATATTATTTTAATATCTAGTTGTATCCATGCTCCAATATTTTAATTCTGCTTTTACTTGCTTTAACATATGCCATATTTATTGTATTTTATAAATCTTATACTATCTGTGTTCTTTTTTTCTCTTTTAGAGCAGTTGTTTCATCATTTTGGCCTTCACTTTGTAAGTGCTGTTTTATTGACAAATTTTTAGTAATTTCTATATCATTTTTATGATTATCTTGTTGTCTGTTTATCACACTAGATCAGTACTTGTATCCCCTACATTCAATTCTGATCTCTCTCATTGTCTGATCGATACTTGTATCCCCTACATTCAATTCTGATCTCTCTCATTGTCTGATCGATACTTGTATCCCCAACATTCAATTGTGATCTCTCTCATTGTCTGATCGATACTTGTATCCCCAACATTCAATTCTGATCTCTCTCATTGTCTGATCGATACTTGTATCCCCAACATTCAATTCTGATCTCTCTCATTGTCTCATCGATACTTGTATCCCCAACATTCAATTCTGATCTCTCTCATTGTCTGATCGATACTTGTATCCCCAACATTCAATTCTGATCTCTCTCATTGTCTGATCGATACTTGTATCCCCAACATTCAATTCTGATCTCTCTCATTGTCTGATCGATACTTGTATCCCCAACATTCAATTCTGATCTCTCTCATTGTCTGATCGATACTTGTATCCCCAACATTCAATTCTGATCTCTCTCATTGTCTCATCGATACTTGTATCCCCAACATTCAATTCTGATCTCTCTCATTGTCTGATCGATATTTGTATCCCCAACATTCAATTCTGATCTCTCTCATTGTCTCATCGATACTTGTATCCCCAACATTCAATTCTGATCTCTCTCATTGTCTGATCGATACTTGTATCCCCTACATTCAATTCTGATCTCTCTCATTGTCTGATCAATACTTGTATCCCCAACATTCAATTCTGATCTCTCTCATTGTCTGATCGATACTTGTATCCCCAACATTCAATTCTGATCTCTCTCATTGTCTCATCGATACTTGTATCCCCAACATTCAATTCTGATCTCTCTCATTTCCTGATCGATATTTGTATCCTCTACTTTCAATTCTGATCTCTCTCATTGTCTCATCGATACTTGTATCCCCAACATTCAATTCTGATCTCTCTCATTGTCTGATCGATACTTGTATCCCCAACATTCAATTCTGATCTCTCTCATTGTCTGATCGATACTTGTATCCCCAACATTCAATTCTGATCTCTCTCATTGTCTCATCGATACTTGTATCCCCAACATTCAATTCTGATCTCTCTCATTTCCTGATCGATATTTGTATCCCCTATTTTCAATTCTGATCTCTCTCATTGTCTCATCGATACTTGTATCCCCTACATTCAATTCTGATCTCTCTCATTTCCTGATCGATACTTGTATCCCCTACATTCAATTCTGATCTCTCTCATTGTCTCATCGATACTTGTATCCCCTACATTCAATTCTGATCTCTCTCATTTCCTGATCGATACTTGTATCCCTTACTTTCAATTCTTATCTCCCTCATTTCTTATCACACTATTTTTTTTATATTTCTTGCAAATAAAACGTGTCTATATCTACTTTAAACATTCATTCTTTCAAAATTACTCATTGTACTAGTGTAGAAAATAAGATTCAAAATATGAATTATATCAAATGTTAATGATGCTTCACATATCATGTTAGATAGAACAGAAGGCACATGCATCAAAACAATATCTAGACAGTGAACACCAATCAAAACTTAATATGCCACTATCATCATCAAGTACCATGATTGCTGGTATAGGTGATCACGTCTCTCCACAACTTTCTATCTCTACATCTATTTATCATTTCTCTAGTTGACTTCCTATCAAACAGTTCTATTGAACTTGAATCTTTCCTTCGTTCCTTTCATCTCTTCCTTCCTCGGTGTTTCCTGCTGTCAAATTCCATTAACTCCATTCTCATTACAAGATAAACACATAATCATATCATCTGAAGTTAACACAATTCCATTAATTCCATTCTCACTACAAGCTAAACACATAATCATACCATCTGAAGTTAACACAATTCCATTCTATTGAAACTAATCATACCATCTGAAGTTAACACAATTCCATTCTATTGAAACTAATCATACCATCTGAAGTTAACACAATTCCATTCTATTGAAACTAATCATACCATCTGAAGTTAACACAATTCCATTCTATTGAAACTAATCATACCATCTGAAGTTAACACAATTCCATTCTATTGAAACTCACTGCTCTGTTGTAATACTGTTCCATTTACTTCAATTGTACACATAGGAGAAGACTTTTGTCAACCATTAATTTTGTATTTTAGCTGTTGACTGAAACATTTGTTTATATCTACCATCACTTTATAACAAAGTGTACAACATAAATGGAATCCAGTGGTCACTGACCAAGTTACTTGATGATTTAGACTTTGCTGATGATATAGCTCTCCTATCACACAGCCATCAACAGATGCAAGATAAAATGAGCATCAATTCAGAGGAAGAAGTATGTTTACAGCACTCGGAAAAATTGACAAATAATCAACAACAGAAAAAATATGGATCAAAGCAGGATCGAACCCGTACTCAGTGGCACAGCGCCTTGCCAAAAAAAGCACAAACGCTAGGGAACACTGCCACTCAGCTAACTAAAAAAATTAGCTTCGTAGGCAATGTCTTTTGCGCAGGTGTTCTCATGACTATAGAATAAGGTTGCGATCACAGCTCAGAAATACATAGTGTATCTGTATTTTTCCTGTTAAGACAAGTATCTCCCAGATAGGGTAGGGCTGAATACTTGCGTTGCAGACAAACATTTAGGACGAAACAGCATGAATAGTAGTTTCCAGTGGTTTAGACTGGAGACAAATAATAATAAATGAATATTATTATAGAGGGAAACTTCCGAGGTGATAATCAGCGAATCAATTCAGAGGAAGAGGTATGTTTACAGCGCTCGAAAAATTGACAAATAGTCAACAACAGAAAAAAATATGAACCAAAGCAGGATCGAACCCGTACTCAGTGGCATAGCGCCTTGCCATGAAAAGCCAAACGCTAGGGAACACTGCCACTCAGCTAACTAAAAAAATTAGCTTCGTAGGCAATGTCTTTTGCGCAGGTGTTCTCATGACTATAGCATAAGGTTGCGATCACAGCCTGGAAATACATAGTGTATCTGTATTTTTTCCTGTTAAGACAAGTATCTCCCGGATAGGGTAGGACTGAATACTTGCGTTGCAGACAAACATTTAGGATGAAACAGAGCATGAAAATGAGCATACTTGATGAAAGATCACAACAGCTAGGACTGAAAATAAATAGAGGCACAAAATTATGAGAATTAATGCAGCTGGCAATAACCAAATAAAAATAGGAGAAATTCCTCTACTAGATGTACAATCTTACAACATATATATATATATATATATATATCTGGGCAGTAATATAAATAAAGAGGGAGGAACAGAAAATGATTAAAAAAATAAGTATATCAAAAGCAAGAGGAGTTATTTTGCACCTGGAAACATATGGAAGTCCAAAGAAATTAGGTTAAATACAAAAATACAAACTTTCAACTCCAATGTTAAGTCAGTCTTATTATATGGCTGTGAAACATGGATAACAACTAAAATGACAATCATGAAGATACATACTTTCATTAATGCATGCTTACACAGAATAAAAGGATGGAAATGGCAGGACAAAATCACTAATATAGTATTTAAGAAATGTATCAGTCAAATAAGAGTGGATAAAGAGATACATCGAAGATTATGGCGCTGGATAGGATACACACTGCGGAAGCCAACTGAGAGTATTACACAACAGGCCTTTTTTGGAATCCCCAGGGAAAATGACGAGGAAGACCAACAAATTCTTGGAGAAGACAGATAGAAGTACTATCTTCCACAGGGAGCTGAAAGTATTTGTTGAAGACCTATGTTCCACAGGGAGCTGAAAGTGTTTGTTTAAGACCTATGCTCCACAGGGAGCTGAAAATGTTTGTTGAAGACCTATGCTCCACAGGGAGCTGAAAGTATTTGTTGAAGACCTATGCTCCACAGGGAGTTGAAAGTGTTTGTTGAAGACCTATGCTCCACAGGGAGTTGAAAGTGTTTGTTGAAGACCTATGCTCCACAGGGAGTTGAAAGTGTTTGTTGAAGACTTATGCTCCACGTGGAGCTGAAAGGTAGAAGAAGAATAAGACCATCACTTTAATGTCCATCATTTTCTGTAACTCGTTCTTGCTCTTTGAATAAAACTGTGTCATACCTTAAGCATATCACAGGTCGTTTATATTATGACCACCAGTTGATATTCCAGGTATGTCCCTTATCTATCATAGTATAATCTCATTTCATTTATTAAATCTGGATATAGTATGCACCCTTGACTAGCGCAGTGTTGTATTTGTAGTAGGCCCATTTAACCTATTGTTAATAATATGTTCTTTTTTCATTATCACCATGTGCTATACCGGTTGACGTAGGCGATCATGTCCTACCGCAAGCTACTATCTACCGTGCATCATATCAGTTCTGTTGTTGACTGTTTTCCATGCTATGACACCAAGCTATCTAGTATTTTCTCCCTTTGTCACCCGCGATCTCTCTTTTCCATGTATTTAACCAGTTGTAACGAAGTGTTCCAACTTTTCTCTTCTCGTGACGTGCCAGAAAAATGTTGATTGTTTCTATATGATGCTTCTTATGAGCTTCCTTTTTGTGTTGGCTTTTTGAAAATTTCCTCATTGGTCTATTTAGCTGTCCAGGGAACTTTCAACATTCTTCTGAGAAATCCCATCTCTGTGGCCTTTTATTGTCTTTTCATTTGTTTGGCCACTGTCCATGATTGGTTTCTAAAGGTCAGAATTGGCTCTATCGCACCGATGAACTCTCTTTCTCACTTCTATTGATATAGATTTATTGCATAAGATGTCACTTTCATTATCTGAAATGCTATTTTGGCCAGAGCTATTCTGCTTTTTATTTCTGTGATACATCTTCCATCTAATATTATTATTGCACCCAAGTGTTTGAAGCGTTGCACTTGTTTCAGATTTGTCCTGTTTATTTTTATGCTGCATGATGGTGATGATATGCTGCATGATCGGTAATATATTTTATGCTGCATGATGGTTCTTTTTCAGATATTTCTTAATCAACCCACTTTATATATTTCGTTTATTCAGTGACATCAATGTGTGTATGTTGTCCATTGTCCCTGCTGAAGACCTACTGAGCCACAACGTTATTTTAATTGTGTGTTATCCATCAACTACAAAAAGTTGTAACCATGCCACTTTTTCATTTTTTTTTTATTTATTTGTTGAAATATTCCAATTTGATTTCCTGATCTTATCGTTGCATTTTGTTGCCAGTACTTGTTCTTTATTATTCTTAAATTTTGCTATCAACTTTTATGCTTTCTGTTATATTTTTTTATATTTTATGCTTTAATATTAAAACAGGTAAATGAATTTAAATATTTGGGAACTTTGTTAACCTCAGACGGAAGATGTACAAAAGAGGTGAGATGCAAAATGGCTCTGGCAAAAGCAGCTTTCCAAAAAATGAGGAAGATACTATGCAATCCATTTTTGACAATAGAAACAAGAAAAAGAGTTCTTAAATGTTATGTAGAGCCAGTCTTAACATATGGATGCGAATCATGGACAATAGGACAACAGACAAGAAAATCACTGGAGTCTGTAGAAACGTGGTTTTACAGAAGAATGTTGAGAGTACCATGGACAGCTAAAAAGAGTAATGAAGATGTTCTGAGAAAGGTCAAAGCAAAAAGAGAGCTAATTTCAAATATTAGGAAGAAACAATCATCATTTTTTGGCTATGTAATGAGAAGAGAACAACTGGAATATATTGTAACAATTGGAAAAATTGAGGGGCGAAGAGATAGAGGGAAGCAAAGAGAAAAAATAACAGACAGCTTAAGAGAATGGCTTGGCAGAAGGTCAACAACAAAAATGATAAATAGCTGCCGAGATCGAAAGTTGTGGAGAGACATGATCACCTGCGCCAGTAGGCCCGGTACTTGATGATGATGCTTTAATTATCAAATGTCGCCTCTTGAACTTTTTCTACTAGTGACATCATGAGATATAGGTGTTTTTTATACATTTACCTGCAACAAATTCACACTGTTCATCATTAATTTCAGCTCTGATTTTGTTTCTCACTCTTCACATGATAATTCTTAGTAATATCTTAGTCATGTGACTCATTTAGTCGTGTGACTCATTTAGTCATGTGACTCATACAAAACTATCAAGATACAACAATGAACAAGAAAAACACACCCACCCTCCACTCCACACAAAATGGACAAACTTCAGCATTACACACATTATTATTTATGGAAAAAATTGAACTCTAACAAACCTATCTCCCCCACCCAGCAGTATAGACCTAAAGCATAAGAGGGGCAGTACCTATTTATAAGAGGGGCAGTACCTATTTATAAGAGGGGCAGTAACTATTTATAAGAGGGGCAGTAACTATTTATAGGAGGGGCAGTAACTATTTATAAGAGGATCAGTAACTATTTATAAGAGGATCAGTAATTATTTATAAGAGGGGCAGTACCTATTTATAAGAGGGTCAGTAACTATTTATAAGAGGATCCGTAACTATTTATAAGAGGATCAGTAATTATTTATGAGAGGATTAGTAACTATTTATAAGAATCTCAGTAACTATTTATAAGAGGATCAGTAACTATTTATAAGAATCTCAGTAACTATTTATAAGAGGGGCAGTAACTATTTATAAGAGGGGCAGTAACTATTTATAAGAGGGGCAGTAACTATTTATAAGAGGGGCAGTAACTATTTATAAGAGGGGCAGTAACTATTTATAAGAGGATCAGTAACTATTTATGAGAGGGGCAGTAACTATTTATGAGAGGAGCAGCAATTATTTATAAGAGGGGCAGCAATTATTTATAAGAGGGGCAGCAATTATTTATAAGAGGGGCAGTAACTATTTATAAGAGGGGCAGCAATTATTTATAAGAGGGGCAGTAACTATTTATAAGAGGGGCAGCAATTATTTATAAGAGGGGCAGTAACTATTTATAAGAGGGGCAGTAACTATGTATAAGAGGGGCAGCAATTATTTATAAGAGGGTCAGTAACTATTTATAAGAGGGTCAGTAACTATTTATAAGAGGAGCAGGAACTATTTATAAGAGGGTCAGTAACTATTTATAAGAGGGTCAGTAACTATCTATAAGAGGGTCAGTAACTATTTATAAGAGGAGCAGGAACTATTTATAAGAGGGTCAGTAACTATTTATAAGAGGGTCAGTAACTATCTATAAGAGGGTCAGTAACAATTTATAAGAGGGTCAGTAACTATCTATAAGAGGGTCAGTAACTATTTATAAGAGGGTCAGTAACTATCTATAAGAGGGTCAGTAACTATTTATAAGAGGGTCAGTAACAATTTTAAAATCCTGTGTTACACCTATTTGTATTTTATATCCTTAAGTCCAAGAATTGATAATACTCTATTAAAGTGTACATGAGATAAGTCTAATAGGCAGATCTCTATCTTCTATTTCTCATTTGAATTACTACTCCCTTCTATCCTTATTGTACCTATCACCCTGAGAAAAGCAACGGATTATTCTAACAAAGTAGACATATTCTCTTCTATAAATGTCTAGGTCATATCTAGTCTTTCATCCTTTTCTCATGTTTTTGTCTGAAATGAAATATTCCATCCAGACCTAGATGTCTAAGGGTTCCAACTTCTCCCCCTTGATCAAGTCTGCTGCCTTTTCACCAATCATAATTGTGGGGGCATTAGTGTTACCGGAGACAATCCAGGGCATGATTGAAGCGTCGGCCACACGAAGGCCAGCAATTCCTTGTACTCTGAAATAAATAAATTAATTTGTTTATAATTAAACTCAAGCTAAATAGATTACTGGCTTCCTCGCCTGTCCTTTCTTTCAAAATGTGTGCACTTAAGCAAATTAAGCATACCTCAAGCATGAAAACTGTGACAAATATTGTGACGTGTGAAAATATTAATATAATGTAATAGAAAAAAGACATCAGAGAAGAGTGTAAAATATTTATTCCAGCACTCTGCTATGAATGTCAACCTGAACATTAACTGATAAAGAGAAGCGACAAGAGTCAGAGATCATGCCATAATTAAAAGAGTTGGGGTCATGTATCTTTTCAATGGAAACATCTGGCTGTGAGTTATGGGAAAACAGGCCAAAAAAAAAAAAAACTGGTTCATTCAAAAGAAAATACCATAGAAAAATTATTAAGATACCTTAGATAATGAATAAGGAGAATGAAGACATGAAAAAACCTAAACTTTGGAAAGAACTGGCTTCTAAACATCTTACAGAGAATAGTAAAATACTATGATGACTTCAACATTCAAGGCGGGCTGGAAAGAACAATAATAGAAAATGAAATCAGGGTAGACCAAGAAGAAGATGGTCTGCAAAGGAATCATAAAAGAGACTTTGAAAATGACAACAAAGTGGAAATGAAGAAGTGGCAGATGTGACTAGAACAAGATTCTTTCCACTGCGCTGTGGCGAATGCAACGTTCATTTAAGGATTCCGGCATTCTAGTCTCCTCCCATTACTGATCTCCAGGCCACCTCACATCTGATGACTTCCGGCTCACTGGAATCGTCTCTTGCTCCTCAGATACCCACAATCCCAATCACTTTTGAGAACCGCCTGTTAGCCCACTTTACCACTCTTCATCTAAAGGAACTAAACTCTTTACACTCGTTTCTTTAATTACTGACCTCCTTTTTTATTCTCCTTGTCACCACTGCATTCTCTTTTTCAGTAACTTTTTTTTTTTGGCCTATCTGGCATATTGGCCACTTATCATGTGACCAACAGGCACTTTAGTCCTGGTCACTTCCTCTTCCGATCGTTCCTTCACATGACCCTTTTCAGATAGATATGTACTTGCTAAGTATGTGTGTTTTTGTGTTTATATTTGTTATAATATACCCGATGAAGACTTTTGCCGAAACGTTGTCATTTGTTTATCCCTCCTTAAGTTCAGCTGCTTAATACCATTTTATATACTTGTATAAATTTTCTGCAGCACCACTCACATATTTAGTGTATTGTTGTATTGTATGCAATATCATTTATTGTCTCTTTTTAAGGACAGGCAACATGATGATGATAGGATCATACCAGTAATAAGTTACATTTTAAAAACTACACATTTAATGACATGGTGTAATGTTCACCAGACAGTTGAAAGATTTAAGTGTGTATATTTGCTTAAAACTGAAGCACAGACTGATGCAGACATTGTAGCAGTAAATAGAAGACAAGAACTGAGGACACTCAAGTAATATTAAACATGCTTCATATGAAGAAAAAACAATTTGTATAAGAACAGAAAATATAATGAGAAATAGTTCAAATCATATTTGACAAATACAAGAGTAGCATGAAGGAATGGGCCAAATAAAAGCAGAAAGAATGTAAAAACACTACGATGAAACCCTAGATCATACTAGATGAAAGATCAACTAGCCTTTACAGTTTACTGTAGCTAGCGTCATAAATAAATATTAAAAGACTTTCATCACACACTTGGTTTACTGAAATATGGCTTAAGGGCTCACAGGTGTTGTTGCCATGAACATTAACCAAGTAATAGGTAATAGGTGATATGGTCAACAGAACACCAGGTCATCCCTCTCTCTCTCTCTCTCTGCGATCAGGACTCAATCAGAGTAGGATTCCAGACTCTCACATGAAGTCAGCTGTCAGGTTAAGTGTGTTGATCGCCCCCACAGACAGAATATCACAATTAGAGTCTGCCAGATCCACTCTGATTGAACACCCGTTAAAACGTTGCACTGTGTTCTGCGCCAGTGGCTCAGTGCATCCGATTTCAGCCAGCATTTTTTTCAGGTTAGCTTTCCTTAGCCTTTGATCTTCCCAATCTTCCTGCAAGGCAGCAGATGATCTTTTCTGTAGGGGGATGCTGCCCTTAGATGGTCGGCCCTCCCAGGTTTACGAGCACCATCTGCCCGAGTCACTAGAGGTGACTAACACAGACATGCACACACAAAGATATGAGATGTGACAAACACAGACATGCACACAGCGATACGAGACATGACTAACACTGACACACATCAATATATATGACACATGACTAACATAGACATGCACATAAAGATATGAGATATGTCTGACATGGACATGCACACACAAAGATATGACACATGCCTAACATAGACATGCACACAAAGATATGAGATATGACCAACATAGACTTGCACACACAAAGATATGAGATGTGACTAACATAGCCATGCACACGCAAAGATATGAGATGTTACTAACATAGCCGTGCACACACAAGGATATGAGATGTGACATACACAGACATGCACACACAAAGATATGAGATATGAGTAACATAATCATGCACACAAAGATATGAGATATCACTAACCCAAACATGCACACACAAAGATGTGACACATGACTAACGCACGCACGCGCGCGCGCGCACACACACACACTCTCTCTCTCTAGCCATGGCTAGCACAGAAACACATCAAGATATGAGCCATGGCTTCACAGAAAAAACACAAAGAAATTAACCATGTCCAGTATAGAAACACATTAAGGTATCCATATGCTTGGGTTTGTTGTAGTCGGCAGATTCTTCTTAACGTGGAAATCATCGACATACGAGACGCAGGCCCCGATTAACTGTTCACAGGTTTCGTACAAACAGTTGTCCGGAGATTTGAGAGTGCATTCTGACCTGTAGAACGTTCCTTTGCATGTACAGTACAGGTCATCCTACTTTACAAACGAAAACTCACGTTCTGCTCACGTGTCTGCATTTTGGCTGGAACGAGGCTGGAAAATCAGGTGTATGGTTAGAAAATGGTTTGCTGCAGTCAAAAATCAAACCTCCAAATAACTGGTCAGTTACTGAGTGCACTAACCATGCAATGACTGTGATTTCTTCTCTGATGCTATAATTAACTATAATGGCAGTGATCAATGTCGATGATGTTGATAATGCTTTATGAGAATAATTTACATCTAAACCGCGATGATGTTCAAACAAAACTGTTAAATTAAACAATTTGGCTTACATTTTTGCTTGAAGGTAAATATAGAAGAAAGAACCATATCATTCCACAAAAGGGACATACTGAGATTATGGTGTTACTTTTCAAATGTTATTTGAACATTGACACATTTTCAGATAATGTGGTCTGCAGATAGTTGAATGACCTGTACCTTCTTTAATTAAAGTTTCATTATGTATAACAATCACTTAAAGAACAAAACATCAACAAAACAGAAGTCATAACTATCGCAAAGGAGAAACAGAATATCAACATAACTCTAGATGGCTGATGGCTCTGCTACAAATGACACCAGAAATGAAGGGGGAGGTGTGTTCTTGACACTGAATAATCAGGACGAGATCACCAAGTCAATGGCTACTGGAAAATTCTCAAACAACTTTAAAGCAGAAACTGAGGCCATCAGAGATGCTGCAACACTGGCTACTCAACACAAAAATAACTTGCACAATAAATTGGTGATTCTGACTGATGCACTGTCAGTATTATCAGCTATAAAAAGCCCCAAGAACAATGAACTAGATGACTTGAGAACTACCCTGGTCCAGCTATGCAATAACTTCCAGAGAGTAGTCATTCAGTGGATACCTTCACACTGTAACATACACGGGAACGAACGCGCAGACAAATTAGCTAAAGAGCGAGGGAGATTACCACAAGAGAACCATCCGCTCAGTTATGATGAAGCCAAATCCATCATCAAGGGTCAGTTCCATGAAAATTGGAAACGAGAACACCCAAAACATAACGAGAGTGACGGATACCACCAACTATCAAGGAGGGATCAAGTCATCATACTTCACCTACGCACTGGCCACAATAGAATGAGAAATCACATGTTCACCAAATTCAAAATAGGTACAACCAGCCTATGCCACTGTACGCTGGACAATATGACTACAAAACATGTTCTACAGGATTGCCCCCAGTACACAGACCTGAGAAGAGCAATGTGGTCCACGCCCACCTCCCTGAAGGAGAAACTATATGGGGCAATCGATTCGCTTTAACAGACAGCTGACTTCATGAGAGAGTCTGAAATCCTACTCTGATTGAGTCTTGATCACAGAGAGAGAGAGAGAGACTCCAGATGGCTGACAACTAAAACAAATAGAAAAATTCAAATACATAGGAAGTCTAGTGACTAACGACAATTCACAAACAGCAGATGTAGACTCACGACGCAATAAAACTTGTCAAATCATTGGACAGCTTTCACCACTATTGTCCAACAAGGAAATAACTCTAGAGGCAAAACAGTCACTCTATAACACAATCTTCATCCCAACGTTGTGCTACCAATGGCAGTCCTGGACCCTAGATGTAAGAATAATAAGAAAAATATCCTCTAGTAAGATGAAATGTTTTAGACGAATGACAGGAAACAGCCTGAGAGATAAGATCAGAAATGAAGAACTGAGAAAAAAGTTAGGAATAATCCACACTATAGAATTTATAAAGAAACAGCAGTTACACTGGTTCGACCACATGTCAAGGCAGAGTTATCAATGCACAACACAACAAGGTTTCAGCAAATGTTGTGAGAACAACAGACCCAAAGGCCGACCATGAAAAAGATAGATCGATGAAATAGTGGAAACAATAGGAAACATAACAATAGCATAGGCGAACAGAAGAGCAAAAGATCACACATTATATTTGCCCGTGACGCTGAAAAACAAATGAAAAAGAAAAGAAGAAGATTACTTAAAGAGCAAGACTCTACAAAATCATTACTGCTATAAATAAAAAACAATAGAATAACTTTCACAATCAACAACAGACCTCAGCTCTGTGTCCACTACTGCTGTAGGATCACCTTTAGGGCCCATCTTGCATGTTCCTACAGGATGGTAGACTGTGAGTGGTATAAATTTAACCATACACTCCCAGTACTCATGCGAGTCATATCTGTGTTTGCTGCACGCAGGGATTGCCGCTTTCTCTGTTAGCTCAGCACCAACATCTTGCAAAGGCTTGGCATTGATAAATTTCTTACATTCTTGGATACCTGCAGGATGTAAAATTTATGAAAATTTCAAGACTTTCTGTCAAGTAAAAAAAAAAGTAAAGTACCCCCGTCACACCAAGTGGCATACAGGGAATATGGTGTTAGTGACCATAAATTTTACAGACCTTCGGCACATGATTTTTGGGGTAATGTGGTCGGTATTACGCCCGTGCCGCTTCACTTTCCCAGAAAAAAATCCGGTACCCATTAAAGGCTGGGTGAACCGAAAGCCGTCGGTTGGGATCGAACCCTACCTCTTGTCCTATGTAGTCCAGTTCATTAACCACTGAACTATCACGGCTCTCCTTTCTGTCAAGCCCGGAAATAAACATTTATTTGACGAACTCAAGAGCTATATGTCTGAAGTGTTATGTGACGTTATGTTAGAATCATTATTACCACACTCCAGGTACATTTACTTCCTCCAGTCTCCTGCAAATACTGACAACCTCTGTGAAGAACCCTGAGCTACATGAACGAACACCGTAGTCTGGGATCCATTTTATGTAGCTCTCTAACAATTTCGTTTGATCAACGGCCGATTAACTTACTCTTTGTCCGCGATCAACGGCCTATTAGCTTACTCTTTGTCAACGATCAACAGCCTATTAGCCTACTCTTTGTCATCGTTCAACGGCCGATTAGCCTACTCTTTGTCCGCGATCAACGGCCGATTAGCCTACTCTTTGTCAGCGATCAACGGGCGATTAGCCTACTCTTTGTCAGCGATCAACGGCCGATTAGCTTACTCTTTGTCAGTGATCAACGGCCGATTAGCCTACTCTTTGTCAGCGATCAACGGCCGATTAGCCTACTCTTTGTCAGTGATCAATGGCCGATTAGCCTACTCTTTGTCAGCGTTCAACGGCCGATTGGCCTACTCTTTGTCCGTGATCAACGGTCGAGTAGCCTACTCTTTGTCAGTGTTTAGCCAGTGATAGTAAAATTAACAAAAGATTATTAAATCAGTGATAGTAAAATTAACAAAAGATTATTAAATCAGTGATAGTAAAATTAACAAAAGATTATTAAATCAGTGATAGTAAAATTAACAAAAGATTATTAAATCAGTGATAGTAAAATTAACAAAACATTATTAAATCAGTGATAGTAAAATTAACAAAACATTATTAAATCAGTGATAGTAAAATTAACAAAAGATTATTAAATCAGTGATAGTAAAATTAACAAAACATTATTAAATCAGTGATAGTAAAATTAACAAAAACATTATTAAATCAGTGATAGTAAAATTAACAAAACATTATTAAATCAGTGATAGTAAAATTAACAAAACATTATTAAATCAGTGATAGTAAAATTAAGAAAACATTATTAAATCAGTGATAGTACAAGCTGCCGCTAGTCTTCTCTGAAATCCATCGAAGATGTTATGAAAATGGGTGGTCAATATGATAATTAGGACTGTCACTTGGAGATGACTCTGCTGTCTTGTGTGTCTCTCTGTTTAATTATTTTTTCACCTCTTTACTGTGTCTTCCGTTCAACATAGTTCTATTAGTCTTTTTCCAATTTTGGGTTGTTGTATGGATTCCTTCCTTCACAACTATTTTCTACAAAAATTGTTGTCTTTACATTTTTTTTTTCATTAAAGCTGTCTTTTCATAATCAGGTTGCATTGTCTTTGCAGAATGTTACATTCACCAGTCTTTCAAAAGAATCTCTGTCTCTAACCAGAGCTGCTACAGAATATTGTATTCACCATTGCCTTTCTGAAGGAATCTCTGTTTCTAGCCAGATCTGCTATCATCATCATCATCATGTGCCGTACCGGTTGACGTTGGCGATCATGTCCTTCCACAATCTTCTATCCACAGTGCATCGTATGAGTTCTGTTGTTGAATGTTTTCCATGCCATGACACCAAGCTATTTTCTGTCTTTATCGTCCGCGATCTCTCTTTCCTTTTATTTTGCCAGTTGTAACCAAGTATTCCAACTTTCCTCTTCTCATGATGTACCCAAAAAATGATAATTATTTCTTTCTGGTATTTTTTAAGAGCTCCCTTTTTGTGTTGGCCTCTTTGAGAACTTTCTCATTGGTCTTTTTAGCTGTCCAGGGAACTTTCAACATTCTTCTGAGAAATCCCATCTCTGTGGCCTCTAATTGTCTTTTCATTTGTTTGTCTGTTGTCCATGATTCGCTTCCATAAGTCAGAATTGGTTCTATATAGCATCGATGAACTCTCTTTCTCATTTCTATTGACATAGATCTGCTATAGAACATTGCATTCACCATTGTCTTTCTGAAATAATATGTCTCCTGCCAGATCTGCTAGAGAACGTTGCATTCACCATTGTCTTTCTGAAAGAATTTGTCTCTAGCCAGAGTTGTTATTCTACCTCCTATTTTCAAACAGTTTCTTTTTTTCTTTAATTTCTTCTTCTCTGATTGCTTCGTTCCACCACGGGATATACTTTTTCCATCTTTTGTCATTAGTTTCGTTCCACATTGTTTTTGACTTTTTGATTACTGTTTTTTTTCTTAAACTGTTTCCACTCTTCTACTGTGCTTACTTCGTTAGGGAGTTCCTTGAATTCCTCTGTTAGTTTTTTTTTTTTCAAGGGTTTTCCTTGATTTTTTATCGCTTAATTGTTTTATTTTTATCGTCTATTATTTTTGCTTCTTTTGTTTGTTTGCGTATCTTCTATTTGTTTTGCTGTCTGAGTGTAATCATAACTATTTTGTTGTCCGTGTCGTCTGTGATAAGAGGGAAAGTTCTGCTGTCGGTTACTCTTTTCTTGTTAGTGTAAAATCTGGCTTCTGCATGTTGTGTCATTCCACTTGTCATCATCATCATTGAGTACCGTCTCCTCATCGAAGAATGGCTACCATGGAGCACCATTCCGCTTTGTCTCCTGCTTTGATAGTGTAGGTTGTCAAAGGCTGACTTGTTCATCTTTTGGTGTTACTCGTCCATGTTAGTCTTGGTCTGCCTCTTTTACCTTGTATTTTCCCTTCCATGATTACTTTTAGTAGGCTGCTGTGTCTTTTAACATGCCCAAAAATCTCATGTTTCTCGCTTGAATTATGTTTAGTATTTCTCTTTTATATTCAGTTGTTTTAAGACTTCATCATTTGTTTTATTTTCTTTCAATCCAATTCTTTCTATTCTTCTATAAATCCTCATTTCAGAAGCTTCCATTTTCTGTTCTGTTTTCTTGTCTAATGTCCTTGTTATTCCACTTGTACCAGGTGTATAATTGCGACTCTCTGTGTTTGAAGAATGTGTTGGTGATAAATAAATCATTTTGATTACATAATTCCAGCAGTCTGCTTCCATTTTCATTTATTTCAGCTTTCTTATCGTCAATCAGTCCCATAATATCTCTGTTTTCACTGTTGCATTTCCCAAGCCTTCAATTACAATATCCCATCACTAACATGTTGTCGCTTTCATCAGTCTCATTGACAATTTAATTTAGTGTGTCATATAATTCTTCGCTGTCTTTCTAAATGTTGTTACATGGTGCATAAATCTGTATGTAAGTTGTTTTCGGTTGTCTTCTAGTAATCTGGTTCTGATTATTCTTTCTAAATTGCATTTTATTTCTAGAATATTTTTTACGTGTTCTGGGTCGATGATAAAGCCTACTCTGTGTGTTGCTCTTTCTGTGTTGTCGGCTCCTGAGAATATTATCTTCTAGTTCATGTGTGTTTTCTTAATATGTTGTCCTTTTACTCTGATGTACATTACTCCTAGGATTTTTAATTTTCCTCTTTGTAATTTCTTCTATTACTATAATTGCAACTTCTTTGTTTTATTTTCCGCATATATTTATGGTTGCTACTTTATATTTGCGGTCTATCCCCATTTTTCTGTGAATTCTTTGAGCATAAAACGTTTATCCCTTACCGGCCTGCTGAGTCTGTCGTGAATTAAGGGCTTAGTTTAAAAACACACGTTGGGGGTAGCCCGGAAATGTTTCCTCACGCGGTTGATCGCTAGGTGTCACATGCGATCTTTTACGGTCTAACTGTACATTTGTAGATGGTTATATTTAAAAAGTACTTACCTGATCACGGCTTTCTGCTAGAATAGAATACTTTATACAACTATTTGAAAAAAATATATATCCATTAGAAACACTTTTTTGTTTACTTTAATCACACATAATCCACACTCTAAAATTAAAACAAACTGCCATCTTAGACAACCGTAAACAGGATATCGTACTTAGGAAATTTAATTATAAGTTTTGTAACTGGGGGCAATAGTCTTTCTTATCTCATTTTCAGACTTATCGCTGAATATATAACATTTAATGGTTGTTAATCATTCATTCTTTGACATCTATAATGCTCTTAAAAAATTATTATTTGAAATTCTTAAAAAATTATGTAACTAAACAAAATCTGAATAAAAATGAATCCAATTCCACAGTTGTAAACCAGGAAATAAGAACTGTTAGTGTAGCCACGATGGTGGCAGAGAGAAGCAACTTATCTACCTATCACATGCAAACTAAAGATTAGCACAGTCAATGACACGTGGCAGGCAAATTCCAGTCAGATGATTACCACATACTGGATAGGAAGAGCGAAATTGTCATCGTTCACCTACAAACAAGAAGCAATCCTCTTTAAAAGCACTTGTATAAAGGTCAAGATTGGTAAACACAGATATGTAAACAAGTAACCACCGTAACACGCATCTTTCAAAATTGTCCCCAGGATAGCGCATTGAGAGATGCTCGCAAACAACATGAGGCAAGACCCTTACAGGAATTGCTAAAAAAAAAAACAAATTCGGTGAAAAGACAACATTGCAGATACATAACTTCATATACAAAAGAAGACTCATTCTTTTAAGAACAACAATTGATAGCACTTTTTGGTAATCTTAATCCTTCTGTAGGTTCCCTGGACAGCTAAAAAGACCAATGAGGAAATTCTCAAAGAGACCAACACAAACAGGCAGCTCCTAAGAAACATCAACAGAAACAATGAACATTTTTCGGGTACATCATGAGAAGAGGAACGTTCTAATACTTGGTTACAACTGGCAAAATACAGGGAAAGAGAGATCGCGGATGACAAAGAGAGAATATATTGGAAAGCTTGGTGTCATTTAATCGAAAACAGTCAACAACAGAACTGATACGCGGTAGATAGAAGATTGTGGAAGGACTTGAGCGCCTGTGCCAACCTGTATGACACATGATGATGATGAATGAATCCTTCTGCACTTAATATAAATCACTTGTCAATATGACACCAGTGCCGAATCACGAATCAGATTTGTATAACTTTAATTTTGTAATGCCTACACATTTTGTGATCTGTGACATAAAGGTGCAAGCTTCTCTTTCAACATTGTCACCTCGTATCAGTACTTCCACATCCTCCTGTTTGTCCAGATAATTTGCTTGGATGGCTGGGTAGTCAAAGGGATCGGCAGACCTCAAGGTAATGTTTCCAACACTCTCTGGTCTGATGAGTGTAGGCAGGCAAGAGAATCCATAGTCTCCCATATTTTTGTCTGTCAATTGAGCTTTTGTCTGCAAACATAAAATAAGAGTATACTGAGTAAGTAAGTATACTGAGTAAGTAATTATACCGAGTAAGTAAGTATACTGAGTAAGTAAGTATACTGAGTAAGTAATTATACTGAGTAAGTAAGTATACTGAGTAAGTAAGTAAAGTAAAGGTAAAGTATGAGACTTGAACCGGCGTCTTAGCACGGGAGTTTACACCCATATGTGCTCGGCCGCCTATCCAGAAATGTTCGGATATTTCTGTATAGTGTAGCCTCAAGCATCGAAACTCAGATGCGAAGCGACATTCCTCACCTTCCCAGGATAATACCCTGGTACCCATTTCTGCCAATGGCTGGGTCGACCGTGGGGTTTTTTTTTTTCCAACCACGAGTACAATTCACACTGCTCCCAGCGGGAATCGAACACGGGTTGTCCGAACGTCGGTAGTCTAGTCGGGTGGTTTTCCCAACTAGGCTACCGAGGCCCCCAAAGACTGTACTCAGTTACTTACTGAGTAAGTAAGTATACTGAGTAAATAAGCATACTGAGTAAGTAAGTATACCGAGTAAGTAAGTATACTGAGTAAGTAAGTATACTGAGTAAGTAAGTATACCGAGTTAGTAATTATACCGAGTTAGTAATTATACCGAGTAAGTAATTATACCGAGTAAGTAAGTATACTGAGTAAGTAATTATACCGAGTAAGTAAGTATACTGAGTAAGTAATTATACCGAGTAAGTAAGTATACTGAGTAAGTAATTATACCGAGTTAGTAATTATACCGAGTAAGTAAGTATACTGAGTAAGTAATTATACAGAGTTAGTAATTATACCGAGTAAGTAAGTATACTGAGTAAGTAATTATACCGAGTTAGTAATTATACCGAGTAAGTAAGTATACTGAGTAAGTAATTATACCGAGTAAGTAAGTATACTGAGTAAGTAATTATACCGAGTAAGTAAGTATACTGAGTAAGTATACCAAGTAAATAAGTATACTGAGTAAGTAAGTATACTGAGTAAGTAATTATACCGAGTAAGTAAGTATACCAAGTAAGTAAGTATGCTGAGTAAGTAAGTATGCTGAGTAAGTAAGTATACTGAGTAAGTAAGTATGCTGAGTAAGTAAATATACTGAGTAAGTAGGTATAGCAAGTAAATAAATATACTGAGTCAGTAAGTATACCGAGTAAGTGTGCCGAGTAAGTAATTATACCAATAAAGTAAGTATATCGAGTAAGTAAGTATACCGAGTAAGTAAGTATACTGAGTAAATATACTGAGTATGTAAGTATACCGAGTAAGTATACTGAGTATGTAAGTATATTGGGTTAGCAAGTATGCCGAGTAAGTAAATATACTGAGTACGTAAGTATATTGAGTAAGTAAGTAGACTAAGTAAGTAAGTATACAGAATAATTAAGCTTGCTGAGTAAATAAGTATATTGAGTAAGTAAGTAAACCGTGTAAGTAAATGTGCTGGGTAAGTAAGCATACCGAGTGAATAAGTAAGTGTACTGAGTTAAGTACACGAAGTAAGTAAGTGTAGTGAGTAAGTATATTGAGCAATTAAGTATACTGAATAATAAATAAACTGAATAAATAAGTGTGCTGAGTAAGTAAGTATATTGTGTAAGTAAGTGTGTGTGTGTGACGTGCATAAAGACACATAGTCTTTCTTTGTGATATGCATAGAGACAAGTAGTCTTCTATGTGATATGCATAGAGACACGCAGCCTTTCTGTGTAATATGCATGGAGATGAGTAGTATTTCTGTGTGATATGGATAGAGACACGCAGCCTTTCTGTGTGATATGAATAGAGAAAAGTAGTCTTTCTGTGTGGTATGCATGGAGACAAGTAGGGTTTCTGTTTGATATACATAGAGACACTCAGTCTTTCTGTGTAATATGCATGGAGATGAGTAGTATTTCTGTGTGATATGGATAGAGACAAGTAGTCTTTCTGTGTGATATACATAGAGATATGTAGTCTTTCTGTGTATAATGCATAGGGAACTGAATGCTATAGAAGAAGAAGATGGCATGCATGTTATCATCTTTTTCAAAACTCTTTAATGTTACTTTTTCATGCGCAAACTGTAAGAATTGTGTTCTTGATAGCGCAGGCAAGTAACATTGAACTAAAATGTATTATCCACTGTATAGTTTTTTTTATTAATGAGTCGGAATGGTTTGCAGTAAACTTTTATGACTTTAGCAGTTTCAATATATAAATGTCAAATTTCACAAGTAATAAAAAACTATAAATGTTTATATTTTGAATAGTGAACATGTTGATGTTGTAATATATACATATATATGTTGTAGAATAGTTAACATTCTCATGTTATGATTGCTGATAATGAGAATACAAATGTAATTACGTCAGATCTTCAGAGGCTTGGCAAGGCTGAATCAAGGTCATCTGTTAACATGCCCGCCATGCTGCCTCGTGACGTCACGAGGCAATCCTTAAACTTCTAGCAATCAATACTCTAAATTCATTACATTAAAACAAGCTATTTCTCTGCTTGATGTCTGTTTTCTCTGGGGGTTTTTTTCTGGCTGCTTGTACATTTTATGTACCTGTGTATATACACTATTGAATTTTTATAACACGTGGCATCTTGTCCTCATATTAATGTGTGCACAAAAGAGATGGTACCAGTGTCAGAACTTTAAATGGTTGTGATGGGAACCTTCAACTATCATGGACAAGCAAACATTCGAGCCATGAAACCATTGACAGATCCAGCTCATTATCCATAAATAAACAATTATGGTGGTTTGAACTTTCGGTATATGGTGGATAGGTGGCGGGAACAATTGAAGGCTCTGCGTGAAAAGTGTTCCTTGTTGCAGTTTCCTCATATTCCAAGTCCGGCTTGTTGCAGGAGCTACTGAGTTAAGTGCTCTGTGCACACTGTGAGCTGTGTGTCTCATCTGTTTTGATCATGTTTCGATATTCCAATTGTTTACGATGAATGATGATATCGTATGACAGGGAACACTAAGCTGTGTTCACTTTCTGCGCGGTTTCGCCTTATGTCTTTTGGCGTGTGCTGAGACTGCTACGATGGGGACTACAGTTACCTTTCTTTGTTTGGGAGATGAGATATTAATTCGAATGATTACGCTGGCACGGGCGGTTGAGCAATTATGGATTTTAATTCGTTTGCAGTGATACCAGGGCCTTCCATAACCAAATAAATAAACACTTATGTTGCTGCAGAACCTTACAGCAGATAGAACATCTCAGCTTCTTAGACACTCAAAATGCAAGAAATTCACTGCTGTATGTGTACATCCACTGTTCCATCTTAAACAATAATGTCACAGTATTCTATATTAAGAAGTACCAATAATCCATGAATCAGTGTGTGCTTACTAGTTGTTGCAGTTACAAGATAAGTATCAAATTCAGCGCTGAATATTGTAGACATGCCAGAAATAGGGACATCACCACAGGTTTGATGAACACATACAAGAGATAGAATACAATTTCAGTTTCTTCTTAGCTTATATAATCTGCTGTACTAAAACAAGCCACATTATAACTGTTAAACACACCTAGAGCCAGTGTCATTCTGTCCCATTAGTTGTAGACCTGCCACATTATAACTGTTAAACTCACCTAGAGCCAGTGTCATTCTGTCCCATTAGTTGTAGACCTGCCACATTATAACTGTTAAACACACCTAGAGCCAGTGTCATTCTGTCCCATTAGTTGTAGACCTGCCACATTACAACTGTTAAACACACCTAGATCCAGTGTCATTCTGTCCCATTAGTTGTAGACTTGCCACATTACAACTGTTAAACACACCTACAGCCAGTGTCATTATGCCCCATTAGTTGTAGACTTGCCACATTATAACTGTTAAACACACCTAGAGCCAGTGTCATTCTGTCTCATTAGTTGTAGACCTGCCACATTATTATCATTAAACACACCTAGAGCCAGTGTCATTCTGTCCCATTAGTTGTAGACGTGCCACATTATTACCATTAAACACACATAGAGCCAGTGTCATTCTGTCCCATTAGTTGTAGACCTGCCACATTATTACCATTAAACACACCTAGAGCCAGTGTCATTCTGTCTCATTAGTTGTAGATCTGCCACATTATTATCATTAAACACACCTAGAGCCAGTGTCATTCTGTCTCATTAGTTGTAGACCTGCCACATTATTATCATTAAACACACCTAGAGTCAGTGTCATTCTGTCTCATTAGTTGTAGAGCTGCCACATTATAACTGTTAAACAAACCTAGAGCCAGTGTCATTCTGTCTCATTAGTTGTAGAGCTGCCACATTACAAGTGTTAAACACACCTAGAGCCAGTGTCATTCTGTCCCATTAGTTGTATAGCTGCCACATTACAACTGTTAAACACACCTAGAGCCAGTGTCATTCTGTCCCATTAGTTGTAGAGCTGCCACATTATAACTGTTAAACACACCTAGAGCCAGTGTCATTCTGTCCCATTAGTTGTAGAGCTGCCATATTACAACTGTTAAACACACCTAGAGCCAGTGACACTTTTTGCCTTTCCAAACTTAATGGGTAGACGGACTTGTATGTTAAAGCTGGTGCTAGTTTTGCAATGTTGACCATGATGGTACAAGGATTTCAGACTAGACAAAGTAGCTTTCATCACAGTTCCACCAGAGTTTACTGGGTATAATAAGCATGTAAAATAGAGGTCTCCATCCTTTAGGTTTAGCCAATTGTGTCAAATACACTTCAATAAATGTACAGAGGTGTGAACTAGAAATATGGTTTTTGTGAGTGATAGCTTGAATAATATTATCATGTGCCTTTGTGAGGTAGTCATCTACAGTAACATCTTCTATAATATTTTTGTTCATACAACAGCTCAACAAATTTACTTGCTGGGACCATCTTTCACATTATTACACAACCGGTGGAATGGCTTTGCTTTAGGAGCCAGTGGTGGGGTGTACTAAACACTCCAAAGTATGGTGACAGTCTTACAAGGAAGGAACACAACACAATAATGATGTTTCAGCCTGTGGCCTTCTTCAGAATACAAGGACAACGACAACAAACGCTGAAGCACAATTATCTATAACTACATGTTAGATGATCAAGTGGAGGGCGAGGAAAGTAGGATGTTGAAATAAGAAAGGAGATGGAAGAGAGAAATGAATACTACATGAGGAGAGGTAGGATGGGCGTCAAGATATTTATTTTAAATATGTCTTAAGAGAAACACTGAATGAGAACCCTTGAACAATTTTAATGCTGAGTTCTACAGCTGGGACTTTTTGTTACACTCCACATATTATATATAGAGTAGAAGATACTAATTGTTCAACTAAACTGTGTGTTCTAAACTATCTCTAACAGTGAATTTGTCGAAACTAATCACGTCTTTCTATAAATGTTTAATAATAATAACACAACGGAATACTGAGTACAAATTATTCTTAGGACAAGTTAAAAGATGGAAACTTAAATAAATATTCTTGTATAAACATCATTATAATTTGAACAATACACGGTTAGAGACAATAAAAACACTAGAGAAGATTTTGGCTTTGTATAGACATATGCAACGATATTTACCATACAGGACACATACCAAATGAACTAAAAACATCAAAATTCAGAATAAAATCAATATGGAATTAGAAGAACAACAATTTGGATTTAGGAAAAACAGTGGAAAAAAAGAAACTATATTCTGCATGAGAATGCTAATCTAAAAGTACATATAAGTAAACAAAACAATATATGTCTGTTTCATAGACTACACCAAAACTTTTGATAGAATACACCACAAACAACTTATTGACTGCCTAAAAGATATACATCTAGATGACACAGACATGCAACTAATATGTAATTTATACTGGGACCAAACAGCAATAATAAAATATAAGAAATAGAACTCTACACCCATTGATATAAAAAGAGGAGTAAGGCAGGGATGCATCCTATCATCAAGCTTGTTCAATATATACACTGTCTATACAATGAGCAAATCTTTAGGAACATCAGAGATGCCAGGCCTAAACATTAATGGAAAGATAATCAATAACCTAAGATATGCTGATGATACTGTATTACTAGCAGAAAATCCTAAAATCTACAACAATTACCTTAATAAAATAAACATGACAAGCACAAATATGGATTAGATATAAATATCAAAAAGACAAAAACTATGATTATAAACAAATATAAATAAATACTCAAAACCTACAAATGGATATCAAAGTTGAAGGAATAGACCTGGAGACAGTTCAGAGCTACAACTACCTTGGACATACTATAACCAGTGATGGAAAATGTACAACTGAAATAAAAGAATAGGAATGACAAAAGGTAATATTAATGCCATGAAAAATATACTAACATGAAGACAAATAATACCAGAGCTAAAACTAAGAATGGGAGCCACGATAGCTCAGCGGTTAGTGAACTGGACTACAAAGGACAAGAGATAGGGTTCGATCCCAACCGACGGTTTCTGGGTTCACCCAGCCTACCGGATTTTTTTCTGGGAAAGTTAAGCGGCACGGGCGTAATACTGACCACATTACCCCAAAAATCATGTGCTGAAGGTCTGTAAAATGTATGGTCACTAACACCATATTCCCTATACGCTACTTGGTGTGACGGGGGCTCTTTACTTTTTTACTAAAACTAAGAATAGCCAAATGTTATATCTTCCCAACATTCCTGTATGGTGCAGAAACATGGACACTAGACTAGAAAAGAGAACAGAAAAATGAAGCCCTTGAAATTTTGATTAATAGAAGAATAGAAGAATTGGATGGAAAGAAAAGAAAACAAATGATAAAGTCTTAAAATGACTTAAAATGAAAAGAAAACTACTAAACACAATTCAAAAAAAGACAAATGAAACTTTTGGGGCATGTTAAAAGACACAACAGCCTACTAAAAGTAATCTTGGAAGGGAAAATATAAGGTAAAAGATGCAGACCAAGACTAATATGGACGAGCAACATCAAAAGATGGACAAGTCAGCCTACGACAACCTGCACCATCAAAGCAACTTCTATCTACTATGTAAGAAAATGGCACACAGATCCTACAGGAGAACTTGTGTCTACTATGTAAGAAAATGACACACAGATCCTATAGAAGAACTTATGTCTACTATATTTTAATTCATTTGTTTCATCAAACCATCACACGTATACAATGATCTATTTTCCTTTCGAGTGAAAGACAACATATGGGGCAGAAGTTCTAGACTCTGTGTTTGTGACAATCTTGGCTGTTAAGTGTCAGATTTTGCTGTACCTCCCTGTTATTGGCAATGGAGATAATGCCTGCTATTTTAACTTCTCTTCTCGTTTTTATTTTAGTGATTCTCTAAGTCAGTCTTATTTTACTTTTACCCTCCATTTCACATTTAATAGAAAATGTGATGAAATTTATTTCAGATTCTCTTGCTGTCTATTCCCATAGCATGTTCGACATATGACCACCTTCTTTTCTTAGATAAAGATTGATACATTTCTCTTACATGCCATTGAAATAATATTTTACAATTACCTTTGCTTTTTAATTCAGAGAGGAGGTGGCAGTTTTCAGCAAACATTAACTCACACAAAAAAAACTAATAGAAAATTTGAAAATTTTAAAAAAAATTATTAATAATTTAAAATTTAAAAATAAATATGAATAATATTTAAGTATTAAACAATAAATTTGCTTTTATATATTGTATTAGATGTGCTGTCTCTAAAAGTTCATATATAACTCTCATAATTTTCCCACTTGTTGCTTTTGTAGTTTTGTCACATCGTAAAATGTTAGCAATAAATGAAATCATTTAAAGAAGTATCACCACTATTGTCCAACAAGGAAACAACTCACCAAGCAAAACGGGCACTCTACAATACAATCTTCATCTCAACGTTGTGCTACCAATGTCAGCTCTGGACCCTAGATGCAAGAACAATAAGAAAATTAACCTCTATTGAGATGAAATGTGTTAGACGAATGACAGGAAACAGCCTGAGAGACAAGATCAGAAATGAAGATCTGAGAAAAAAAGCTAGGAATAGAAGCCGCCATAGAAAATATAAAGAAACAACAGGTAAAATTGTTTGGCTACGTGACAAGGCAGAGTAATCAAAACACAACACAAGTCCTCAATAAACCTTGATATTTGAGCAAAAGGTCGTAAATTATATCTCCCCTCGACTCTGAAAGGCAAATGATGAAGGAAAGAAGAAGAATAAGATTTAAAGAAGTAGAAGAGAATGACAAGTGATGGGATCTTACAACTGACCTCCTCTGTGACGCTAAATACGTCCAGTATATTATCATTGGGCAAGAAAATAGAAAAATGTATCTGAAGATCGGGCCAATCTTTCTGTCTTGTTTCTTTAGTTGTGCTTTTGAAGGCCATTGCTTCTAATCCGAGAGCTGAAGCCAGTGGACCTGTGAGCAGAATAAAACAAATCAAATATGTAAATTTATCGTCTTATTATATGTGAATATATTTTCTTGTACCTTAGTTGTTGTCTACCTTTTGGATGTACTCGTATAAAAGTGGGATGGATATTTGATCTGAAAATCCTGAGCTTTGTTTTTGTGCTTAGTAATGATTTCCATATTTTATCTGTTTTCTGAAAGACATAGTTGTCTTTACTATTTTGATTCTCATCTCTGTGTGTGTCTCCTTCTAGGCTGTTTTCAAGATATACAAAATAATCTACTTCTTCCGCTGTTTTTCCTTCCAGGTTTATTTTTTTTCTTCTGGTGTATTAGATTTGTTATTACTTTTGTTTTTTCTTGGTTGATCTCAAGTCCTATTTTCATAGCCATTGGTGACAGGGCATTTGTGTTAATTTGCTTTATGTTCACATTTCTACTTACAAGAGCATTGTCGTCTGTAAAATAAATATCTTCTAATCAAGATCTAGGTGTCCATCTAATGCCTTTGTTATCTGTTGAGCTATTCTGCTGTATGAGGTCAGTTTCTATTTGTAAAAAACAAGGGAGATAAAACATATCCTTATTTCATCCTAGCCATTCACTTAGTCGAGTCTCGTATGACCTGCACAAGAGAAGTCGTCCTACAGGTCTTTGATGATGATAAGTTTTGGTGGTATTCCATAATGTCTTAATATATCCCACAAGGTGTCTCTATGTATGTTGTCTAAAGCTTTTTTGAAGCCAATACAGTTTTGAACAAATGGTTTTTGCTTTGCAATACGTTCTCTATTATAATTCTTAGGATGCAAATGTGATCAAGACAACTTTTTCCGTTTCTATGTTCTGCTTGTTCCTCCAGTATAACATGCCTACTTCACTACAAGATTTATTTTCCATAATTTTTTTTATAGAAAGATAAATTTATGAATATAAATCAGATAGATACTGAAAAGAACATTGATGAGAGAGGCAAGAGCAGTAGGAATTGGCTCCTTCAATGAGATAGAGTTGCCTGCACAGAACAGAGACAAATGGCGAGATTTGATAAAAGATCTTTACAAGGATTGAAAACTGCTAGAATAAAAATTTAGATAAGAGAAAGAGTATCTGGGTCTATGCCATATGGGACGGCTATGGCTCTAAAGGTCAATAGATAGATAGGTAGAAATCTATGACAGTTACAACTTTATTTCTTAGTATACAAGATCCATTATGGTTGTAAGGGAATCTGGTATCACATTAGTTCCTGGAAAGATTTGTTGACCATCGTGGGAAAAAAATATAAATTCAAGTGGTATATATGTAGGTCAGCCTGACCTCACATAAAACATACTGCAACAGTCAGTGGACAACAAATATAATGTGGAAGGTAGGAGACAGAATAAAGATAATATTGAATATAATTAACATGTCTTGATTTTATCAGCTGGCAACGAACATACACAATACTGAGGGTATTGAAGACAACTTGTAATGCTCATCAATGCTGTCTGAGAGAGAAAGAGAGATAGATAGAGAGAGAGAGAGAGAGAGCAAGAGAGAAGGAAGGTTGGGAGTGGGGGGAGGTCCAAAAAAGGATATACCTGAAATAGCATTTGTTGATCACAAAGACAACTACTAGAGGCATGATGATGACACTATCTTAATTGCTGAGAGTGATAAAGCCTATGAGGAAAATATGAACCTGTCTCTCATTCACCCATTTACTTCAGATGTTTTGTCAACAAACCTTTGATTGTCCAAAGTATTCAATGTTATCTAGAATTGTTCACTAAGATGTGTGACATAAACTTGTCTTGCTTGTTGTCTATATAACATAATATTGCTCTGCTACCAAACATGGACATCAGCGGCAAAAGGATGAAGAAAGTTCACCACAATGGAAAACAAGAGAATTCAAACGTGTCCCAAATTGTAAAACAGGGGATAACAGAAAAAGAGGCCGTCCTAGAGAAACACTAAGAATAACTCTCATAGTAGAGCCACTGACAATGAACATCAGTTCCCTTGCAGATATTGACTGGCTGCTCCAGAACTAGGACATGGCAAGACACAATGTGGGGCAGCCAGGAAGGAGTTACATAACATTTACAATAAAAGATCACAATAACATTTAACAACTTTGCTGGAGAGACAACACAAGTTAGTCTAACATTTTAACTCAAGGTCTGCAACAAGCAACTAAACAAGAGACCCACACCATACAAACAGATCACATTTCTGGAAAGTCAGTAGAACAGAAGGTTGCCATTAACAAAGCAGAAATAAGAATGTAACTACACAAACAAATAAAATGTCATATACACTGTAGCAACACATACAACCAAGAGAATCTCATTTATCAATTTTGATATCTACTTTGTTTAATTGATCCTACATCTTCTAGATCTACAGATGAATATTTGCTGCTGGGTTCAGTCAGTCAATCTTTAATTTAATGAAGTCACAAGCATAATCATTCAACCATAAAACTACAGTTTCATTGATTTGAAAAATGTGTCTGACATCATAAATAAATTGTCCTTGTTAAATATCTTGAAACATTACAGACTACCCCCACAAATTACCAACAATATCAAAGACATACATGACGGTTATCATCACATAGATGAAGGAGTAATTGAGTGATTGGTTTGGAATTGAAACAGGGGTCAAACAGGGATATACACTATCACCATTGTTACTTGGAATTACCGTTGATTACATAATGAGTAAATGTTGCAAAGGCAATATTCAGTGGTATTATAAGAATTATTTGGAAGATCTAGATTTTGTAGATTATATAGTGCTCCTAAGTGACAATATCAACAAGATGCAAAATATCACAGATACCATATCATCCATGGCGGAAGGAATAAGACTTGAAACCAACAACAAGGATCAAACAAAAACGATGAAAGATAACAATACCCCATGTGGGGGGGGGGAGAGATATATATCTCAATCGCCAGGCATTGGAAAGAGTAGACCACTATATATATCTTCGTAGCAGGGGCGTATACTGGTTTTGGGGTCTGGGCTTCCACTGACATAATAAATAAAGAGATACATTATATTCAGTAGGCTAACATGAAGTAATATTTGCTAATGACATCACTACATTTGAAATTACTTACTTATTTATATGTAAACTCTATCCGTCTTGTTTGCGATGAAAATGTCTCGATGACTTTGTCATTGAAAGTACTGTTGGGTTGGTTTCTAAGTTTCTGAGGGAATGATTTCTCAATGGACATTATTGCCAAACCAGATAAGCGTTCTTGTGTCTGAGTTGAGTGACAATAAGATTTGATTCTCTTGAGAGCAGAAAAAGTTCTTTCTATAGATGTTGATGCGCATAACGTAGTTATAAATAGGTTAGGAAGTTCCGGTAATCAGACATAATTTCACTTTCACTTTGTGACGCTTCTGATTGGCTAGAGCTAAAAAAAACCCATGAAACCGCATTTTGTATAGGTAGCTCTCACTGTATTATTTTGATGGGAATTTTTTAATGTCAAGGTCATTAATTCTAAGTCGGAGAAAAGAGAACTGTATTGCTTCTTAATAGCAGTTTCATGTACTATCTTAGGGTAGTTTGGGTTTCATTCACAAACGTTATAGTGGCCAAAGGAAAACCTTGCTTTAATAAATGCAAATCAAAGCAAATAAATCACATTGGCCTACGAATGTGTATTAGAATATTCGAAAATTTGTAATATAATTATGACAAAAATATAATAAATTATCATTTCCTTTTGTATTTCGTTAATATGTTCAGACTACCGGCAGTAGCTGCGGTAGTGTAGAGAATACGCCACTGCTTCTTAGTAATAGATTAGTAATATTTTCAAGAAGGTGGAACAAAAACATACATCAGAAGCAGGATAGCAAAATCACCAACGAATTTTAAAAACTAGGACAAAATATGGAAATCAAGAATACTATGTAAGAAACCCAAACTTATAATATTCAACTCTAACGTATTATCAACACTTACCTATAATGTGAAAGCTGGAAAACATCAAAAGAGATTGAGAAAAAACTAACCGCTTTTGAAGACAAATGCCTAAGAAAAATACACTGTGTACAATGAAATGAATTCTAGACTTATATTGAAATAAGAGATATGGTCATGCAACCAAAGATTTTATCTACATTTAAGAAAAAATGTTGGATATATGTCGGACATGTACTGAGAAGAGACAACAAGAGAATTCCAAAATTGGCTCTTCTATGGGAAACATCAGGATACAGAAAAAGAGGAAAACCTAAAGAGATACTAAAAAAACACTCATAAGAGAAGCAAAGTTGGCAGGCATAGACTCATTAGATAAGATCAAACCTCTTCCCAGAATAGAGATGGGTGGCCAAAAACAAGCCCTAAGTGACGTCTAACGGCACGGAAATGATCAAAGCTAGAATAATCATTCAAGATGGTGTCGACATGTTTTGTTACAAGCCCTGCTTCACCTTTTCAGCAGTAATAGAAGGGATACTTCTAACTTACCATAACTACATATTGGTGTGTGGGAGCTGTGATAGCTCAGTGGTGAGTGAACTGGACTACAAAGGACAAGAGGTAGGGTTCAATCCCAACCAACGGTTTCCGGTTCACCTAGCCTTAAATGGGTACTGAATTTTTTTCAGGAAAAGTAAAGCGATACGGGCATAATACCGACCATATTACCCCAAAAATCATGTGCTGAAGGTCTGTACAATTTATGGTCACTAACATCATGTTTCATAAACGCTACTTGGCATGACGGGTGTAATTTACTACTTTTTTTTTACATTGGTGTGTGACACGATTTGTTGCAATATATTAAACACATTGTTGTGTGATATGATTTGTTGCAATATATTAAACGCATTGTTGTGTGATGATTTGTTGCAATATATTAAACACATTGTTGTGTGACATGATTTGTTGCAATATATTAAACACATTGGTGTGTGACATGATTTGTTGCAATATATTAAACACATTGTTGTGTGACATGATTTGTTGCAATATATTAAACGCATTGGTGTGTGACATGATTTGTTGCAATATATTAAACACATTGTTGTGTGACATGATTTGTTGCAATATATTAAACACATTGTTGTGTGACATGATTTGTTGCAATATATTAAACACATTGTTGTGTGATATGATTTGTTGCAATATATTAAACACATTGGTGTGTGACATGATTTGTTGCAATATATTAAACACATTGTTGTGTGATATGATTTGTTGCAATATATTAAACACATTGGTGTGTGACATGATTGTTGCAATATATTAAACACATTGGTGTGTGACATGATTTGTTGCAATATATTAAACACATTGTTGTGTGATATGATTTGTTGCAATATATTAAACGCATTGTTGTGTGATGATTTGTTGCAATATATTAAACACATTGTTGTGTGACATGATTTGTTGCAATATATTAAACACATTGGTGTGTGACATGATTTGTTGCAATATATTAAACGCATTGTTGTGTGACATGATTTGTTGCAATATATTAAACACATTGGTGTGTGACATGATTTGTTGCAATATATTAAACACATTGTTGTGTGACATGATTTGTTGCAATATATTAAACACATTGGTGTGTGACATGATTTGTTGCAATATATTAAACACATTGTTGTGTGACATGATTTGTTGCAATATATTAAACACATTGGTGTGTGACATGATTGTTGCAATATATTAAACACATTGTTGTGTGGCATGATTTGTTGCAATATATTAAACACATTGTTGTGTGATATGATTTGTTGCAATATATTAAACACATTGGTGTGTGACATGATTGTTGCAATATATTAAACACATTGTTGTGTGACATGATTTGTTGCAATATATTAAACACATTGTTGTGTAACATAATTTATGGAATATATTAAAATAGTCATAATGGTATTTATCTTAAAAGTACCTGTGCCAAACAATTTGAACTGCAACTTTGACCAGAAACTTGCAGCTTTTTGCACGGTATAACTAATCGGATCTCTTATCCTAACACCGACGTCAAACATGACATGGTCCTGGAGGTTCTGTCCCACTGGTAGATCTGCTACCACAGGGATCTGGTAAAAGGGAAACCAAATTGTAAAATGTTGGTAACAAACAGCAAAACCTAAATACATGTTGTATGTCACTAGCTCAGTCATCTCATTCAAGATTTGCAGCTATAGACAACTATATCAGAATATAGTTATAGTTAGTCGAAGGTGGCGAGATTTAATAAAATATCTTTAAAAGAAAACTGCTAGAACAAAAATTCATATAGGAGAAGGTGTATCTTGGTCTACGCCCTATGGGCCGGTTACGGCTCGAAAGGTCAATAGATAGATAGATAGTCGAAGGCCCCGGTATCACTGCAATTAATTAAAATCCATAATTTCTCAATGGCCAGTGCCAGTGTAATCATCCAAATTAAAACTCATCTCACTGAAGGATCCAAACAAAGAAAGGCAGCTACAGTCCCCATCATAATAGCTACAGCACATGCCAAAAGATATAAGGCCAAGTGACACCAAAAGTGAACACAGCTGAAATGTCCTTCGTCATACGATATCATCATTCATCGTAAGCAATCAGAATATTGAAACATGATCCAGATGTAAAAACACAGTTGAAATGTCCTTCGTCATACGATATCATCATTCATCGTAAGCAATCGGAATATTGAAACATGATCCGGATGTAAAAACACAGCTGAAATGTCCTTCGTCATACGATATCATCATTCATCGTAAGCAATCAGAATATTGAAACATGACCTGGATGTAAAACACAGCTGAAATGTCCTTCGTCATGCGATATCATCATTCATCGTAAGCAATGGGAATATTGAAACATGATCCGGATGTAAAAACACAGCTGAAATGTCCTTCGTCATACGATATCATCATTCATCGTAAGCAATCGGAATATTGAAACATGATCCGGATGTAAAACACAGCTGAAATGTCCTTTGTCATACGATATCATCATTCATCGTAAGCAATCGGAATATTGAAACATGATCCGGATGTAAAACACAGCTGAAATGTCCTTTGTCATACGACATCATCATTCGTCATAAGCAATCGGAATATTGAAACATGATCCGGATGTAAAACACAGCTGAAATGTCCTTCGTCATACGATATCATCATTCGTCGTAAGCAATCGGAATATTGAAACATGATCCGGATGTAAAACACAGCTGAAATGTCCTTCGTCATACGATATCATCATTCATCGTAAGCAATCGAAATATTGAAACATGATCGAATGTAAAAACACAGCTGAAATGTCCTTCGTCATACGATATCATCATTCATCGTAAGCAATCGGAATAGTGAAACATGATCCGGATGTAAAAACACAGCTGAAATGTCCTTCGTCATACGATATCATCATTCATCATAAGCAATCGGAATATTGAAACATGATCCGGATGTAAAACACAGCTGAAATGTCCTTCGTCATGTGATATCATCATTCATCGTAAGCAATCGGAATATTGAAACATGATCCGGATGTAAAAACACAGCTGAAATGTCCTTCGTCATACAATATCATCATTCATCGTAAGCAATCGGAATATTGAAACATGATCCAGATGTAAAAACACAGCTGAAATGTCCTTCGTCATACGATATCATCATTCATCGTAAGCAATCGGAATATTGAAACATGATCCGGATGTAAAAAAAGCTCACCATGTGCACAGAAAATGAATTCGGTATCTCCGGCAACAAGCTGGACTTGGAATGTGACAAAACTGCAACAAGGAATGTTACGTTGACAGTAAAAGCTGAGACGTACGGTTTGACCTCGCTGCGGCAGCACTGGACAAACGCCCTTTATTCTCCTGTCCTATAAACACCCCACCCGCCTCCCCCGGAAATTTTGCAAAATATGCAATCAATGGCGGAAATTACTCCTAGCTTTTTACTCAGCTCTTCATTTCTGATCTTATCTCTCAGGCTGTTTCCTGCCATTCGTCCTACGCACTCGTCTAACTACTACATGTTTCATCTCGGTATTAGATATTTTCTTAATGGTTCTAGGGTCCCGGTCTGATGTCGTTAGCAAAACATTGGGATGAAGATTGCATTCTATATTTTCAAATCTACAAAGTAATATATTAAGCATTTATTATTTTGAATTTTTGAATAATGTTTGTATTTTCGAATTCATTTCCTTAGAATTCAACTTTGTAAAATGAAACATTACGTTTGCCCGAACAAAATAGTACAGACAAAAGATTCATATGAGTTTGTGAAGTACTGCATAGTACAGCATGTTGTCATTATGATTAAAACAATAAAACACTGATATTTCATGTTATTATGAAACTCATAATTTGAGAGGTTTTGCCAAATTGACTGAAAAAACAAGACTTGAAAAGCTACTTTTAGGATATCTGGAAAGTACACAGTTCAAGCTACATCAAATCAGAGCTTACATTTAGACTTTCCAGATGTTTCTTGGGCCCAATACCAGACAACATAAGTAATTGTGGAGAGCCCACAACACCAGCTGATACAATGATCTCCTTGTTGGCATTGACGATGTACTTTCTTCCATTTTTGATCAGCTCAATACCCACAGCTTTCTTGTCTTTGATAATCACCTGAAAACATCAGAATTGTGCATCTGGTAATTGTGAGTGTCTAGGCAAATCTCAACCCACTCACCTTCCCTCCAACTAAAACAAATCCTAGATGTGTAAATTCTTCCACTTGTTTTAATTGTCTGATGTCTATCGTTATGTTGTTATTCTGTTTCTCATTTGCGATATTCATGATTATTAAAAAAGTAAAGTACTCCGGTCACGCCAAGTGGCGTATAGAGAATATGGTGTTGGTGACCATAAATTTTACAGACCTTCGGCACATGATTTTTGGGGTAATGTGGTCGGTATTACACCCGTGCTGCTTCACATTCCCAGAAAAAATCTGGTACCCATTAAAGGCTGGATGAACCTGGAAGCCGTCGGTTGGGATCGAACCCTACCCCTTGTCTTTTGTAGTCCAGTTCACTAACCACTGAGCTATCGTGGCTCCCATTCATGATTATTGTTTTGTTGATATTCATGTTGTTTTGAGTGTCTGTGTTGTTTAGTCTGTTCTTGTAGGTTTTCTATTTTTCCACGAGTGTTACGAGCAATGATAATAGTGGGAGTTGAACCACTTGAGGAGAAGTAGTTATGTTTTGAGTACGAGTTTATGGAGAGCGTGTGAGTAAGCGTGAACCCGGAGGTATCACGTGGGTGCAACTACGTACTTAGAAAAACAAAGACGTGTTCAAGCAGGCATTTGACAGGGGGCTGTAGAGGTGTACAAAGCTTCCGGCAGGGACTGTGGAGCAGGGTTGCCAATTTGGCTTTTTTTAGGCCAAATTCCACAAATCTGGCTTTTTTGGTTTTTGTTTGGCCTAAAGAAATTCTTTGGCTTTTTTGGGTTTTTTGGCTTATTCCTGGCTTTTTTTTCTAAACCAGTAGTAAAAAAAAAGTATAAACCACAATTTCAGTAAAAGTTCTTTAAAAATATAATTATTTTGCTCCAAAAATGCATCAAATCATCTGACTTTAATAAGAATTTGGCGCACTTTTGCAAATTACTTTCACTTTCAGAATCCATAGGTCTTAATTCTTAATGTTTCATTCTAGGAATATTCTTCAAAATAGTTCATTTTCAAAATTGAAACAAAACGAACGTGTCGTGACTAGTCGTGAGTCGTGAGTCGTCGTACAGGAGTGTGCCTAGGACGTGCGCTTAACAAGTCGACTAATTATTTACATTAGTCTACGCTGTGTTTGATAAAGATATTACTTGTGTTACTCATGACTTCTTCATCAAAGAAATGGAAAGCATCTTATGATAGCAATCGTAAGTACAATAGTATTTGGGAAGAAACATACCCATGGCTCATGAAAGCTTCTGATGGATCAGAGGCAGCATATTGTAAACTCTGCCGGTGTACGATTGTACCAAAAAGAGGAAACATCTCAAATCATGAGAAATCATCTAAGCACATGATGAGAGTTCCATCAAATAGTCAGACACAACTTAGTGTCACTCAAAGTCCTAGACAAAATAACGATAAAGTTAAAACAGCAGAGCTCCAAATTGCTGTAAGCATGACCTGCCACTGTGCAATTCGCACAATTGACCATCTGAGTGAAATTATGACAGCACATGGCCAGGGCAGTACATTAGGAAACATCAAATTGCACAGAACTAAATGTTCATGCTTAATAAAAAATATAATATCGCCAGCACTAAAAACGGATCTCATCCATGACTTTCAGGACAAGAAATACGCCATCATTTTAGATGAATCTACAGATGTCTCCACACAAAAATACTTGTGTATCTTAATTCGGTTTTTCAGTGAAAGAAAACAGGAAATTCTAACAGGGTATCTTGGGCTAATTCCCGTGCAAGAAGCAACAGGAGAAAACATATTTAATTTGATTGATGGTGAAATAAAAAAATGTGGCCAGAGTCTCACAAATTGCATTGGATTTGCATCAGATGGAGCGTCAAACATGGTTGGCTGTAACAACTCAGTGTGGTCTAGATTAAGAAATGTATCTCCTTCATGTGTACAGCTGAAATGTATTTGTCATTCTTTGGCACTTTGCATTTATTATGCAGTAGCTAAGCTACCGTCAAATATAGGATTTTTACTATCAGAAATACCGCAATGGTTTTCCCACAGTAGCCTAAGACGAGAAGCCTACAAAGAATTATTTACAGTGATGAATACACCTACAGAATATGAGTCAACCAGAACTGCTCCACTGCCTTTTGAGAAACCATCAGCTACTCGATGGCTTGTGCGAGGAAAAGTTATGTTTAATATTCTGATGAATTGGGAAGAGCTAAAGGCTTATTTCATGAGTACTGAATTAGCCCAGTCAAAGTTTGACACAAAATACAAAGCACGATTGTTAAAGGACATGATGTTAGATTATAAAAATTACTTGTTCTTTGTTTTCGCAACACGCGTTGTGCAGGAATTTGAAAGACTCAATGGCCTTTTTCAACAAACTAAAGCTGATCCTCATGAACTGTGTCAAGAATTATTTTTACAAAAGGCAAGTCTTCAGAACAGATTGTATGATACAAATGGACAAAGAAAGGATATAAATCAAGTTGATTTTGGTATCAAATTTTTAACAGAATGTAATACGTTCCTACAAAAGAACAACAACACTGACGCTCATCACGAAATTAAAAATGTCAAAGAAAGATGTATGTGTATGCTAGAGGAAGCTCTCAATCAAATAACATGTAGACTTCCTTCGGCGAGTAATATATTTCAAAATCTATCAAAGCTGAGTCCACGGATTATTTTAAATCAAGCTTCGAGAGCAACGTTTTCAGACTTACCCTTCTTACACCTAGCAGGAAGTAACATCAGCACTATTGAAGAACAATACAGAAAAATTATATTGATTGATTGGAAAGAAGATACCATGTTTAAGAAAGATGGACTTCCTACTGACAGTGAACAGTTTTGGATTGGCATACATCAGCATCAGTCATTCAAAGAGTTAGCCAACTTTGCCCTAACTTGTCTGATCACCCCATGCAGCAATGCCATAGTTGAAAGAATTTTCTCCATTGTAACGTCAGTGAAGACAAAAGCAAGGAATAAGATGCAACTGCATTTGCTTGACTCTATTGTCAGGATTAGAGCAGAACTGTTGCTTTCAAACAAATGTTGTAAAGACTTCATCCCATCAGCAAAAATGCTCAAAGAATTTACATCAGAGAATTTGTATGCTGTAGAATCAGGTAGCTCTGATGCGGATGACGTTAATAATCTTGATCTGGAGAGTTTCATGTGATGTGAGTATAGCAGAAATGTTTGGCCTTTTTTTTTGGCTTTTTAATTGACTATTTGGCCTAATTTGGCTTTTTTTCAACACTTTTTGGCCTAAAATCCAAAAATATATCTGGCAACCCTGCTGTGGAGGTGAGCAGAACTTCCGGCAGGGACTGTGGAGGTGAATGTGGAGTTATCAAGCGAACCTGTTACCATCAGGCCCCGAAGATGGGAGCAATATTGGAAGCACTCATATTGAGAGATGCTGAGATGTGGTGAACGTTGCTTGAGATTTATGTAGTGAATATTCAGATTGATGTGAGTTTAGTGAAAAATGACTAGTTAGCAAAGCCACAGAAATATTATCAGTAAAGTATGTTAACAAACTCTATCTCCTGTTTTACATTATGCACAAAAGTAGTCAGACAAGTGTGATCGAATAACCTAGTCCACAATACTTGTCATCTCTATCACACATAATAACACAGGCTCACAGCACGAACAGTAATGCACCAAAACAATAACAGTTCGGAAGACCGTGTACTATGACCTGGGCGAGTTCTGAATGGACAGCCCATTTTTTTAAAGCTACCTCACATAAAGTCTTTAAAACTGGGGTTGCGTAGCATAGAAGATAAATACCTGTTAAGCGATAAGTGAAGAGATAACTAAATACTAATCTCCTGATGATAGAACCTCAAATCAAATTGACCACCTATGTATTAAATAACAATTCAGATCATCATTAATAGGTGTAAGAGCATACAGAGGTGCTGCTGTTAATAGTGACCACAACCTGTGAATTGGGAAAATAAGATTAAAATTTAAAAGCCAACAGAAGAGATCAACTACACATAAAATTGATAGTCGTAAACTGAAAGATGAAGCCATCAAGAAAAATGTTAACATAGAACTAAGTAATTGGCATGCAGGACTCAATGAAATAGACTTAGATATCAATGAAATGTGGGACTCACAGAGCAAAATATTAATTACAACAGCAGAAGCAAGTGCCGGACTGAAGAAAATGGAAAAACGAGCTTGGATTTCAGACACTACATGGAAATACATCAAAGAAAGAAGAGAAGCGAAGAGAGCCATGACTAATGTAAAGACAGATCTTGGAAAGGTCCTGGCAAAAGCAACATACAAAGAATTAGACAACAAAGTAAAAAGTTCAGCAAGAAGAGATACAAGAGCTTATATAGACAATTTGGCAGAGAAAGCAGAGACAGCTGCAATTACAGGAGACAGCAGAACTCTCTATACTGTACAAAAGATGCTGACAAACACCTATACATCCAGTGGAACACCAATTCTAGACAAATCTGGGTTAATGCTAACAACAAGCGCAGACGTAAAAGCCTGTTGGGCGGAACACTTCAAATGAATTCTTAACCGTCCACTACCCCACAGTTTAATAGATTTTGAAGCTGAAACACCAGCAGCAGAATTAGATGTAAATTTAGATGACTTCACCTTGAGCGAAATAGAGACCACCTTAAAGCGTTTGGCCAATAACAAGGCTGCTGTAGAGGATAAGTTAACAGCTGAGATACTCAAGGCAATTGATAGCCATAATCTAATACATCTCTAAAAAATGTTCAACATCATTTGGAAAGCAGAGAAGACACCTCATAAATGGAAAAAAGGAATCATTGTTAAGATTCCAAAAAAGGGCAATCTTAGAGATTGTAACAACTGGAGAGGCGTGACACTTTTGTCAGTTACCTCAAAGTTATTCTGCAAAATCATCCTAAAAAGAATAAAGGATTCAATAGATACAGTAATGCATGAAGAACAGGCTGGGTTTAGAAAAGGGAGAAGCTGCCTTGACCACATTTTCACTCTACGACTTGTATTGGAGGAACACATTGAAAAGCAAAAACCTTTTGTACTTAACTTCATCGACTTCAAAAAGGCATTTGACAGTATTCATAGAGATTCTTTGTGGAAAATTCTGAAGCAATATGGCTTACCATCAAAAATCATAAATATTATTAAAGACATGTATGATGGCTACACATGTGCAGTTCGAACAGAGGAAGGACTGAGCGAATGTTTCCCAATAGAAACTTGGGTTAAACAAGGATGTATTTTATCGTCCTTGTTACTTGGAGTTGTTATGGACTTCATATTGAAGAAATGCTGCACTGATAATAAAGGCATCGAATGGATACAAGGAGACCAACAATCAGGATGCCACGCACTCAACGCAAATGGAAGTATGTCTATAACCGCAAATCGATATGGCACTCGCCCTGTGATGGACACTCAGGCAGGTGCAGTGCCGGGACCTCAGCCTCGCAAGGGCCCAACCTCTATTACTGGATGTCCTTCTCAACCGCTCTGTGGAGTCAGGGGGCGAGAGAATAGAGCTACTGGCCAATCCAAAATAAGACCACTCAAAATAATGCACTGGAATGCTGAAGGCATCAACAGCAAAAGAGATGGGTACAGTAAAAAGATAGAATTAGAAAATATCCTGCATGAAGAACAAATAAGCATATGCTGTTTGCAGGAAACCCATCTAAACAATGACATAGCCTTGAAAATTAGGGGATACCAGTGCTACCGATCTGACAGAAAAAACAGACAAAAGGGCAGAATACTGACACTTGTAAGGAACAACATTAATGCATGTCAGATTGAAGTGTATATGGATGGGACAGAATATCAAATACTGCACCTCAGGACAGGAAATACAGACTTCCATCTACTTAACTACTACTGTCCGAGTGACCGCCCACTAGCACTAGACACAATTACATTAAAAGAAAGAATAATTGTATGTGGAGACTTTAACAGCCATTCACATAGCTGGGGCTATGAACATATGGACAAGAGAGGTGAAGAGCTTGAAAATTGGCAGGATGACAATGGGCTTATACTATTAAACCAGGCAACAGATCCACCAATATTCTACTCCAGATCATGGCATACCACATCTACACCAAACCTTGCTTTCCATTCACCATACCTGGATTGGAATATCACATGTATTGGGGAAACAACTTGGAGGCAGCGACCACCAACCAGTCTTTTTAGTGGTACAAAATAAGGCCATCAGGGAGAGCAGCACTCTCTCCAGATGGAATTACAAAAAGGCAGACTGGAAAATGTATCAACACTACACCAGTGTACTGACTAAAGATATAAATACAGATAGAGACATCAACAAAATAGTTGATGAATTCAGTAGACTAATAATACAAGCTGCCAGTGAAACAATACCTAAAGGGGCACGGAAACACTACAAACCATACTGGAGTAGTGAACTAGAGCAACTGCACAATGACATGGAAACATCTCGAAAGCAAGCAGAAAATAACCCTTGCCAAGAACACCACAATAACTACCAGCATGCTAAAGCCAAATTTCAACAGGCTAAACTACAAGCCAGACGGAGAAGCTGGAAAGAGAAAACAGAGTCCTTGAATCTTGAACGTGACACAAGAAAAGTGTGGAAGCTTGTAAAACAGCTGAATGATGAGGGTACAGCAAGGAACACCAAAATTACACTGAAGAAGGATGGAAACATTCTAACAGGTAAACATGCAGCAAATTACTTTGCAGACTCCTTTGCAAATGACAATAATATTGAAATTAGCCTAGAGAAACGACAAGAGACCCGTTTAAAACAACAAAATGCAAGACAAGAAGAGACCACAAATGAAGTCATGGAAATACCCATTACACAAAGAGAGCTAGAGCTGGCAATATCCAAATTAAAAATGAAAAAGTCACCAGGCAGTGATGGAGTGTCCAATGAAATGATTAAGAACTTGGGAACTGCAGCTAAAGCAAAACTACTGCAGATCTACAACATTTGCTGGATCACAGGTAGAGTGCCACAGGCATGGAGAGAAGCAATTATGATACCATTACTAAAGCCAGGAAAAGATGGTTCAACGACATCCAGCTATAGGCCAATCAGCCTTACAAGCTGTTTGTGTAAAACGTAAAATCAATCTCAGACTGCAGTGATACCTGGAAAGTAAAAGCCTCCTTATCACACAGCAAGCATGCTTAAGACAGTATTACTCTAACGAAGATCAGGCAACCTATCTTTCCCAGGAAATTGAGGATGTGTTTCAAGAAAAGAAACTGGTACTAGCAGCATGGATAGACCTAAAGAAAGCATTTGATAAGGTATGGAAGGAAGGGCTTTTGAAGAAACTGAGAAATTATGAAGTAAATGGCAGGATGTACAAATGGGTCAAAGCATACTTGCATAACAGGTAGCCGCGATAGCTCATAGGTTAGCGAACTGGACTACAAAGGACAAGAGGTAGGGTTCAATCTCAACCGACGGCTTCCGGGTTCACCCAGCCTTAAATGGATACATGATTTTTATGGGAAAGTAAAGCGGCACGGGCGTAATACTGACCACATTACCCCAAAAAATCATGTGCTGAAAGGTCTGTAAAATTTATGGTCACTAACACCATATTCCCTATACGCCACTTGTCGTGACAGGGCTCTTTACTTTACTTTTTATACCTGCATAACAGGAGAGCCAGAGTGCAACTGGATGGTCTTAAGAGTAAGGTCTTACAGTGCCAAGGCGTCCCACAGGGAGGGGTACTATCTCTAACACTTTTTTCTAATCTACATCAATGACCTACTTACTGAACTACCACAAAGTATCAATGTGGCAATGTATGCAGATGACTTGGTAATGTGGTGCACAGAGGGGTATGCTAAGGTGGCCTCGAAATTGTTGCAAAGAGCTATGAACGCACTGAGTTCATGGACAAATAGATGGTATATCAGCATCAATACAGACAAATGCAGTACTACACTTTTCAAAACTCTCCCCAAAACAAAAAGCAGGAGCCATCTACATAAACAATGAGCCTGTGAAAGAAGACAAACAAGCTACATATCTCAGAGTTACATTTGATAACAAACTATCTTGGAAACAGCAGATAAATAAGGCAACCCAAAAAGCAAGGAGGAAATTGGCTATTCTAAGAAACTTGTGTGGAACCACATGGGGTGCGAGTGGGAAAATACTCAGTAAAGTTTACCAACAGAGTATACGCCCACATTTAGAATATGGATCATCCGCATGGTGCTCAGCATCAAACACCACATTGCAAGAACTGGATAAAGTACAAAACCAGGCACTTAGGGTCATCACAGGAGCAATGAAATCAACACCAATATTGGAGATGGAGAAATTGTGGAGGATACCAGCACTGAGAGAACGGAGAGACACAAAGGTGCTGATACAGGCAGAAAAATTTGTATGCAAGCCGAGACATCCAATGAAGGACCGATTCCAAAATCTTGCATTGGGACGACTTAAGAGAAGCAGTTTTATCCACCAAGCCAAGCGTATTAGTAGACAAACACCAGACATGCCAAGAGTTGCTAACCCCCTACTGCCCATACCAGAAAAGACTCCCTGGACAGATGAATCAGGATTATCAATACTAATATGGACAGAAGTGAAAGGAATAGTTGACAAAGAGGAACAGAATAGTCTACAGCGAAAAACAATAAATCTCAGTTTCCTGGATGAAGAATAACCAAAAAGCCTATGGATCCGTGTGTACACAGATGGATCAGCACAGAATGCAGTAAAGAATGGGGGAGCAGGTGCATATATAGAGTACCCAAATAACACTTGGTATATGAATAAAATAGCAACAGGGAAATATTGTCACAATTATGATGCAGAAATGCAAGCAATCATCATCATCATTGAGTGTCGTCTCCGCAACGAAGGTTGGCTACCATGGAGCGCCATTCTGCTCTATCTCTTGCTTTGATGGTGCAGGTTGTCATCGGTTGATTTGTCCATCTTTTGATGTTACTCGTCCATGTTAATCTTGGTCTGCCTCTGCCTCTTTTACCTTGTATTTTTCCCTCCAGGATTACTTTCAGTAGGCTGTTGTGTCTTTTAACATGGCCTAAGAATCGCATTTGTCTTGTTCTAATTGCAACAAGCAATAAAGTTGGCAATAGAAAAACTGCTGAACAGTAATCTTAGCCCACAGCCTGTAGTGTTTTTGACAGATGCAAGATCAGTACTCCAGGCACTACAATCCAGAAAATTACCACATCTGCAGACCTTATTGACTGAACTCTGCAAGCACCACAGGGTTGCCCTGCAGTGGATCCCGTCTCACTGTGGAATACCAGGAAATGAGAAAGCAGATCAGTTGGCAAAGGAAGGTTCAACAGGCACACAACTAGATACACCAGTTACATACCATCATAAGAAACAGATAATCAAATCAATCAGAGGACCACAAGCCCCAAATCAGGATGCCTTTCATAATATGAATAGATATGAACAAGTTATCATTATACGCCTCAGAACAGGACACAATCGACTCCATAGTCACATGTATACAAAATTCAAGATCAGTACATCAACTACTTGTACATGTGGACAGGCACCCCAGACTGCTGAACACATACTTCAAGACTGCACTGAATATAGTAGACTGAGGAAAATCCATTGGCCCATAGATACAACACTACAGACAAAACTATATGGGCCACTGCAAGAATTACAAAAGACAGTCAAATTCATACAGGAAACGACATTGCTGATATAGACAATACTTCGAGCGAACGAAAGATAGATAGATCTATCTCGGTAATCACATTGATCGAGAAGGGGATACAAGCAAAGAAATTAGAATAAGAATAGCTAAAGCAGCAATGTCTTTCAGAAGCCTTGAAAAGTTGTGGAAATCAAAACTCATCAGCACAAACAAAAAACTTAGACTATTCGAATCAAATGTACTATCAACCTTTACGTATGCGCGTGAAAGCTGGAAAACAACAAGAGATATAGAAACAAAGTTGAACGCATTCGAAAATAAATGTCTAAGGAAAATACTAGCGTGGAACGAATTCAAAACAAATGAGGAAATTAGAGAAATCACCACTAATATCTTCAGTAATAAAGAAAAGATGATGGTCATATGTTGGACATGTGATGAGAAAAGATAATAACCGAATAGCAAAGCAAGCCCCCATGTGGGAAACAACAGGTAAGAAGAAAAGAGGACCCAGAGAGACACTGAGAAGAACATTGATGAGAGAGGCAAGAGCAGCAGGAATCGGCTCCCTCAATGAGATAGAGCTGCTTGCACAGAACAGAGACAAATGGCGAGATTTGATAAAATATCTTTAAAAGAATTGAAAACTGCTAGAATAAAAATTCAGATAAGAGAGGGAGTATCTTGTCTTGGTCTACGCACTATGGGCCGGCTACGGCTCGAAGGGTCAATAGATAGGTAGGTAGATAGATAGATGGATAGATAGACAGACAGACAGACAGACAGACGGGTGGGTGGGTGGGCGGGCGGGCAGGCAGGCAGGCAGGTAGGTAGAATCTAAGATGACAATCATCTTCCCTTACACATGCACTGAACATGTGGCACTTTTTTTTAACCAGCTCCGCTGAAAGTCCCTGACCTTGAATGACCCCATAAATGGGAGCAGTACTGCTATTATTTTATTTAATATTGAATTAATAGATTTTACTTTGGAACACTAATATATATTTAGACTCTGAATACAATAAAAGATGATAAATGCTGCTACATGGTTTCGGTAGCTCGCTGTTTATATATCTCATAATCTGTCTTCTCAGCTTTACTCATTGTCATCAAATATTAATCCCACTGGCAAATGTAATCATGTCTCTCCACAAATTTCTATAGCTGCAGCTCTTTATCACATTTATTATTGATTTCATACTAAATCATTTTCTTAAATTGCTTTGAATCGTTTCTCTATTTTCCTTTGCCTCTTCTCCGATCAATATTTCCAGTTGTCACTATATTCTCTATTTGTTCACTTCTCATTACAAGGTCAAAACCGGATGATTGTTCCTTTGTGATGTTGGAAATTAGCTTCCTTTTTTAACTGCGCCGTTATTCTTTTTAGTTGTCCGTGATATTCTCAATATTCTTCTGTCCAATGACATTTCTGTAACCTCACACGATTCTTATTGTCTGTTGTCCTACTGTCCAGAATTTCCAGCCATATATCAAGACAATCTCAACATAACACGAATGAATTGTTTTTCTTTCATTTCCATTGACAACAATTGATGAGATATATTTCTCATTGACAGTGAATCTAATACACACACGATGGTTTACACAATAATGACAGTTGTCGGCACGAAATATTTCGGACCCCAGTGTCAGCACTTGGATCTCGTTTACAAATACGCCCAAAAATCTGAACCTACTTTCCTGTTTGATAACAACGACACCACATGTAATCCGGACGCAGATTATACATCAGTTGAGGCAACTCTCAATCGATCTTTGCCGTTCTCCTGGTTTAGGATTTATGTGAATGACTTAACAGATCTGGACAGTTTCGCGGTAAAACTAAATGGTTCTGCCTCATATAACAATGAATCAAGGTTTGTAGTTAGTTCGTATGATATTGATGTCTTTTGCTCTGGGGCTGGTCTGATCAACAAGTTACGGATTGAAGGGGCGATAGTTGCAAATATCTGCTCCATCTACATTGACAGGGGTCGGAATGTGGCTCTCAAATCATACCCAAATATTTCTTTGAACACTATTGTAGTCACCACACAAGCGACAATGGCACACATTAAGATTGAGTTCTCACCGACCATTTCACAGACCGTCAGTGCACTGACGGTGTGTGAGGTGCAAACATTTACAGACACCTATTGTCTGGACGGGCATTCTTGGTCGTTTTGTGCAGTGTGTAGTGGGTGTTGCAGAGGCTGCAACGTCATCATCGGTACGTGTCACGGTAACTGTTCACATGGGATCTATGGGCACGACTGCTCCGGGTCTTGTCTTAGTGTCTGTCCTTTATGTGAGGAAAAATTCGGAAAATGCCTACCATGTAAGCATCCTGGCTACACCTGTAATGACACTTGTCCCGATGGTAATTTTGGGCTACAGTGCAAACAGACGTGTTCTGATGGCTGTGACATCATATGTGACCCGGAAAGTACAGACTGTGCGTGCAAGGAAACGTACTACGGGTCAGACTGTACTCTCAAATGCCTGAACAACTGTTTCAACGACACCTGTGAACAGTCAACCGGGAACTGTACATGCAAGGGAACGTTCTACTGGTCAGAATGCACTCTCAAATCTCCGGACAACTGTTTGAACGAAACCTGTGAACAGTTAATCGGGGCCTGCGTCTCGTATGTCGATGATTCCCACGTTAAGAAGAGTCTGCCGACTACAACAAACCCAAGCATATGGATAGCTTAATGTGTTTCTGTGCTGGACAAGGTTCATTTCTTGGTGTTTTTCCATGAAGCCATGGCTCATATCTTGATGTGTCTCTGTGCTGGCCATGGCTCATATCTTGATGTGGGTCATGTTAGTCATATCTCATATCTTGGTGTGTCCGTGTTAATCATGTCTCATATCTTTATGTGTGTATGTGTTTAGTCATATCTTATATCTTAGTGTGTATCTGTGTTAGTCATGTGTCACATCTTTGTGTGTGCATGTTTGGGTTAATGATATCTCATATCTTTGTGTGCATGATTATGTTACTCATATCTCATATCTTTGTGTGTGCATGTCTGTGTATGTCACATCTCATATCCTTGTGTGTGCATGGCTATGTTAGTAACATCTCATATCTTTGCGTGTGCATGGCTATGTTAGTCACATCTCATATCTTTGTATGTGCATGTCTATGTTGGTCATATCTCATATCTTTGTGTGCATGTCTATGTTAGGCATGTGTCATATCTTTGTGTGTGCATGTCCATGTCAGACATATCTCATATTTTTATGTGCATGTCTAAGTTAGTCATGTGTCATATATATTGATGTGTGTCAGTGTTAGTCATGCCTCGTATCGCTGTGTGCATGTCTGTGTTTGTCACATCTCATCTCCTTGTGTGTGCATGTCTGGGTTAGTCACCTCTAGTGACTCGGGCAGATGGTGCTCGTAAACCTGGGAGGGCCGACCAACTAAGGACAGAATCCTCCTACAGAAAAGATCATCTGCTGCCTTGCAGGAAGATTGGGGACAATCAAAGGCTAAGGAAAGCTAACCTGAATAAAATGCTGGTTGAAATCGGATGCACTGGGTCACTGGCGCAGAACACAGTGCAACGTTTTAACGGGTGTTCAATCAGAGTGGATCTGGCAGACTCTACTTGTGATGTTCTGTCTGTGCGGCGATCAACACACTTAACCTGACAGCTGACTTCATGTGAGAGTCTGGAATCCTACTCTGATTGAGTCCTGATCGCAGAGAGAGAGAGAGAGAGAGAGAGAGTAACACACACACTAGCTACCTTTGTAACATGTGCTCTCACTGCAACATCCAAGTTTGGTCTCTCCAGAGCTGGGTGGATGAAAGCTCGGCCAGTGTTCATGCGTTCCCCATTTAGTGAATTGACTTGAGATTTGCTGATTCCTGAAACACAACAGAATCAAATGTGCTCAACACAAATATATTATAATGTGTGTAAGGTACAAAACACATTTTTTTTTAAAAATTAATTGTTAAATTATTTTGGTAAATTTTCGTGGGATGTAAATTTGCTAAGGAATTCATTTTAAAAATATTTTAAAATCAGATTTTGCTTCATCAAAAAAGAACAAGTACACATGTATGTGAAAAAAAACAAGTACATAGAAAAAAATGATTATCACATCAAATGTACAGTATGACTATTTCACATTATCATAAAAATAGTACACATTTTTAGTGATGTCTAGCTTTCCATCTATCTGTCTGCTGCTTGTTGCCTGTATATTTTTCCACTCTCTGTCTGCCTTTAATAAGATAGATGTATGAGGTATAACGTTCATGAGAATGGCAACAGAGGCACTATTTTAAAACAGAACATGTTTTGAGCAATACATTTTGAAGCAGATAACTATAGCTCGTTTCAAATCATCTGCCCAACTTCAAAACGCTATTACTCTCTAACCGTTTGTAAAAACTTTTGAAATTTTCCAAATGTTATTAGAATGCAAAAGACCCTTTAAATGTATATTTAACAAATATCTTGCAGCTGCAGTTTTCTTAAAGCGGCGATATTTCTTTGATGTTTGTCAAAATTGTAAATTGTGAAGCCCTAAAGAATAGAAATTACCGTAGTTGCTGGTCTATGATTAATTTTCACTAGGTAAAGGCGTGGCCGTAATGGGGAAATAACTGGATGAAACAAAACACCAGGAGAATTATTGTCTGCTCAGTTCGAGGACGGACGATAATATCAAGGTATACCTGTATGTCCAATTTTCATAGTTGTGTGGTCCTGAAAAGGACCGTTTGTTGAACTAATTTAAGGTAATATAGGGGCCAACATTGTGGGGGCTATATACTTTCATTCTGAATCAGACGAGTCTAAAAGATTAATAACTGTTTGGGGTTGAACATTCCACAAACCATAATTTTTCCAATATTCCTCTTCCTGTTTTAAGACGTGGTCTTCACACTTAGCCCAATAATCTTTGTCTATATTTACTAAAGCGAGATTAGCAAGAGTCTTTACATCGCATATTTTGAATGTTGTATTTTCATCTGCCACTTGTCCTTTTAATTTTGCCCAGATTAGTTCTATTGGATTTAAATGAGCATGGTAAGGTGGCAGCCTCAAACTTATATGACCGTGCTCTTGGATAATCTTATCTATTTGAAAAATCTTTGTCCTCTGTTTTTGCTTTACTAGAGATAGTAATTCAGGTTTTAAGTACATGTTATTAAATTGTATGTGCTCCTTTGTGAGCCATATCTTAATAGTATCTTTTGTACTGGATGACGTTGGGACTTTATCTTCAAGTGCAACAATGTTGTGGTACGCTGCATTGTCCATTATCACTTGTCGATCTAGTGATGGGAGAACAGAATTTTCAATCCAATGTCTAAATATGTGACCATTCATCTCAGAGTGATAATCCCGATTGTCTATGGATTTTGAAAGAAAAATGAGCTCTGCATTCTGTATTAGTCCATGTTGTCGACTACCTGCATGAGCAATTATCAAACGCTGTCCTTTGCTGCTAGGTATTAATCTCGTAATCTTTCCATCTGATGACTGCCATTCCCTTTGGTTAGTGTGGTGAGCATTGATCCATGTTTCATCCAAGTACACAATATCATAACCTTGCTTGCGCACCTCTTTTACTTCACGTAAGTACTTGCTTCTCATGACTACTATATGTGGCTTCTCACAGATGATGTTTCGTCCATTGGAATACTTTCTGAATGTAAAGCCTGCAGCTCTCACATTCCTCCATAATGTAGACTTTGATATTTCAATACTGTTGTTCTTTTTCAGCGATACTTTTAATTTTCTTATTGTAACAGTTTCATTCATACCCAACATTTTGCGAATTTCACTTCTAATAAATTCACTGTCGAAATTATCCAACATTTTTGCTCTTCCTTGTGATTTTGTATATTTTGAACATTGACGGTCACGTGCTTGAATCCAGCGATTAAATGACAGTTTAGATAAATCCAAAATGTGTCTTGTCCTATTCTCAGGGTTTTCTAAAGAATGAAATAATCTTCCTCGTTTAGCCTCTTTGCAAAAATAGTCATACATTTTTATTGCGATGTTTTGTAAACTGCAGAATTTCATTTTAAGACTCATGATAAATGTTATAGTTCCACGTTACGCCGCTGAATGAACGGAAATGGAACACACAATGCCTCGTGTTTTCTACAAGTGTCTAATTGTGTCAGAAAGCCCACGTGGAAAGTGTGCAAAAACGTCAATTGTACCGTGTATGGATTTTTAATCGCTATTTTTAACTTAAAATACTGTAAACATTAAGTTTTGACTACATCAATGGGTCGTTATAAATTTATATAAATCAAATAAGCAACAATAATAACCAAATGTTTTTTTTAATGAAATTAATTCCCTGTTGGGTTCTAATCATTATAACTTTACATGCAAATTTTGAAAAAAATTACAAAAAGAGATTAAAAAGATATCGATTTTAAAAGTTGGGCACATGATTTGAAACGAGCTTTAGGTGCTCTTGTGGACGCAACAGTTTGTAATTATTTTAATAGTGGATGTTATGTTAATAGAGCTTGTTATGTTAGTAGAGTTTGTTATGTTAATAAAGTTTGTTATGTTAGGATCATCATTACTGCACTCTGGACACTTCCTATTCTCTTCTTGAAAAAGTGAGAACTTCCAAGTAGAGTCCCGACCCAATGGACAAACCCCCTTGCGCGGCCTGGCATCATTGATCATCATATATTATATATTGTACGGATGCATTTTGATTTATTGGTGAGATTCAATGCATGAAACATTTTTGAGAGTAACATCATCTATTGGAAGCCCACTTTGAGATTAAGCCAGAGCAATCTTTGTAAAGCAGGGCGGGCCTTTCACGTCTCGTACCCCATGAATCTTGAAACGATACACGTTTCTTTCGTCATTCGAATCTTTCGAACCTTAATCTATCAAATAAAACTTGTAGGACTTTGGAAAGTTTAAACTCCACTTACATCCACTAGAAGCCTTCACTAACAAAAAGATCGTGATTTTGGCCATTTCGGTGGTACCCGAATAGAGCGGGCCTAAGTAATACATTCATTTCTACTGTTATTGGATAACTGTCTGTTTTATACTGTCTAAACAAGCAGTTCTGTTTTCTTGTTGTATGTAGGTTGGTGTGTTTTCAGTCCCTGGCATCAAGTGGAATCTCCCGGAACTTCCTACTTTCTAGCAATCAGACTGCGCTCACTCGAACATTCTCGAAACAAACTTTTCATAATTCTAGAGGTTTCTATCAACTCATGCCGATGTATGTAAACATTGCATCATATGACTCGAGTTGTCTACCAGAGGAACCACTCAGTTTACAGCTCAGCTTTTACTTCAACTAGCTTCTACTCAAGTCTCCCCGCCACCGTCTCACTTCGCACGCTATCAGTCTACGCGGGACATTACCTTGTTTGTGCACTTGTCTGGTTGATTGGTTGCGTTCGCCCGATGACTAAAGTATTCTAGAGTATCGTGGTAGACTCGAATATTCCTCTTTATCATCCGCCCTTACAAGGACGTAGTGGACGTGTCTGCGTTGTGTTGTGGTTTGCAGTATAACTGTTATATTTGCGCATTTCGGCCCAATATATCCGACTTCAGCATGACATTTTTGAGTACCGGGTTGTCTTCCCTCTTCGAACCCTGCACGCTTGGCCAGACTAGACAGGCTAGTCTGTTACTGGAGGCACCGCGGAGATGTGGAGCAGGGTCTGGATGTCTCAGTCACAGTGTTTCTCGTGCTTTATTCCTATAGATTATCTGTCGATGATCCCGTGTGTTACCAGGGCCTCATTATGAGGGAGGTAAAGAATAGTTACATTGTGACCTTCCAGACATGTCGTAAGAGGCGACTAAGGAGGTTGATTGATGGCTTGACAAGCTGTCATTGTAAAAAGTATTGTTATGGAAACATCGCCATATATTTTAGAGCAGTGATCTGTGCAATATGTGCCATTTTGGCACGCAAGGTTTCTGTTTTTGAGATTGTGGTTCTGCCCTATGTGCCGTCTTCGGCTCGAAAGGACAACAGACAGACAGACAGACAGATCTGTCGATGACAACCACATTTAAACATATTTAGCAGTCTCCAAATTTCGGATCGTGAAAATTATGCGAATTGTAATCGGTATATTTGTTTTTAAAACTGTATTCTTGAACTTATATTTCAATTTTCTTTCTACTGAACACTTTTAACATTGCGTGCAACACACTCCCCTCCCCTACTCCTTTTCTTATTAATTCCAATAAGAAAGAGTTCGAGATTAGGGAGATTATAAAAAAATTCGAGAATCTTTTAGAATTTGGATCCGAACTTGAGATAATTTAGAATTTGGATCCGAACTTGAGATAATTTAGGATTTGGATCCCAACTTGAGATAATTGAGGATCTCGTTCCATACCTAAAGCAAAATGTTTTCTTAATGGATTTTTTGGGGGATGTTGTATACAGTCAAATTGTTTTAAAATTATTCCATAACATGGACTCGTGAGAAGAGCTACATCATCATCACCAGGTACCATGTCTGCTGGCGTAGGCGATCTTGATTTTCCACAACTTTCGATCTCGACAGTTATTTATCATTTATGCTGTTTGCCTTCTGCGAAGTTATTCTGTTAAGTTGTCTGGTATATTTTCTCGTTGCTTCCTTCTATCTCTTTGTCCTTCAATTTTCCCAGTTTTCACAATCCCTTCTCATTACATAGCCAAAGAATGATGATTGTTTCTCCCTAATATTGGAAATTAGCTCTCTTTTTGCTTTGGCCTCTTTCATAATTTTTTTTTAATTTCTCTTCTTAGCTGTCCGTGGTATTCTCAACATTCTTCTGTAAAACTACACTTCTACAACCTCCAGTGATTTTCTTGTCTGTTGTCCTATTGTCCATGATCCATATGTTAAGACTAGCTCGACATAACATTTAAGAGCTTATTTTCTTGATTTTATTTTCAAAAATGGATTGCATAGTACCTTCCTCATTTTTTGGAAAGCTGCTTTTGCCTGAGCCATTCTGCATCTCACCTCTGTTGTACATCTACCATCTGACAATATATCTAACACATATCAGTTTTAACAATAAAAATATTAATTTAGTTGGTACGTGTAAGTCACAAGATCTAATGGAATAATCGAGAGAGCATTAACAATTTACAAATAACAGGGAAAGGTGGAAGGAGTACAGGTATCCATTTGAAAGAGAAAATGGATTGATGATATCATAGACAGGACAGGGATATCGAACACAACAAATTCAGAAACCAGTACAAGGATGGTAAGTATTGAGAATGATGATAAACAATTCACCATATCAGCATTTAACATTAGTTCCAAAGGGAGCTAAGCGGTCTGGTGGCATTATATAAAGCCTGATTAAGATCAACAAATGATCTAAGTTCATTTAAATAATGATACCTCAGATCTTTCATTAAGTTATTTTGTTTACCTGGCAAGTCAGACGACTTCAGCACACGACACCTGGCTGTTGGCCAAACTAGACGAAGGATCTACATTAGCAAATTATGTGACAGGTCCCTTTTATTAACGTATGGTGCAGGTGAAATCAATCAATGAAATGACTGAACAGATTTTGTAGTTAAACAGATTCTGTGCCTCTTTACCTTCCATCGTTTTCCCGTTGTAGTCTTCGTTGTAGGCAAACCCAACGTCTTGGCCAGCCTCGATGATCTTGGCGATTAGTGGGTTGGGATTGAGGTTCTGAATAGGTAGTGGCCCCCCATGACCGTGGTATGCTGTGTAGAAGAAGACACACTATTTTAGATAACATTCTTCTAGGATGTAGCTAAATCAGTTGGAACGTTGTTGAGTCAGAAAATATAATACATGTATGTGCTTCGGTTACTAAATGGGGTGAGGGAAAGGAATTGAGAATGAAATCAAATTTGTCCGGCTCAACACGTGGGGTGTGGGAAAGGAACTGAGAATGAAATCAAATTTGTCCGGCTCAACACGTGGGGTGTGGGAAAGGAATTGAGAATGAAATCAAATTTGTCCGGCTCAACACGTGGGGTGAGGGAAAGGAATTGAGAATGAAATCAAATTTGTCCGGCTCAACACGTGGGGTGTGGGAAAGGAATTGAGAATGAAATCAAATTTGTCCGGCTCAACACGTGGGGTGAGGGAAAGGAATTGAGAATGAAATCAAATTTGTCCGGCTCAACACGTGGGGTGTGGGAAAGCGGTTAGATCATAGTTACTTAAGGTTTTGGAAGACAAACTTTAAATAATAACTCATGATTTTGTTAATAATTTCAAATTCCTTTCAAACTTCTTTAAATATATCTTGTTAATACCAGTCAAGTAGGTTTGTTTAATTACTTGATTACTCATACATGAATGCTTAGTACGCGATGCACGTAATTTTATTCCTTTAAATGTTTGTTAAATGTTGGTTTACTTTAAATGTTGGTTAATTGTTGAGTCACTATAAATGTTGCAATTTGAAGCGGTTCCGTAGGAGTTCCAGTGAAAAAGAAGAGATAACGCGCTAGTAGCAAATAGCATCACCTTAGAACTACTGTTGGTAAGCGCAGAGAAATATCGACAGCTGTAAGGTTTGAGAGGACGAAAGTCACCAGATAACAGGAAATCAGGACATCTTATCATATTTTTAAACAAGCAAGTTCTGACAGAGTTAAGAATTATGGGGTCATGTCTCTGTGTTCAGTGTCTAACAAGATATACAGTAGAGCTCTGTTAACCATGTGGCATGCAGTGGCGGATTAATCGAGAAATCATCATCAAGTACCGGGCCTGCTGGCGTAGGTGATCATGTCTCTCCACAACTTTCGATCACGACAGTTCTTTATCATTTCTATTGTTGACCTTCTGCCAAGCCATTCTCTTAAGCTGTCTGGTATTTTTTTCTCTTTGCTTCCCTCTATCTCTTCGTCCCTCAATTTTTCCAGTTGTTACAATATATTCCAGTTGTTCTCTTCTCATTAAATGGCCAAAAAATGACTATTGTTTCTTCCTAATATTGGAACTTAGCTCTATTTTTGCTTTGACCTCATTCAGAACATTTTCATTACTCTTCTTAGCTGCCCATGGTATTCTCAACATTCTTCTGTAAAACCACATTTCTACAGACTCCTGTGATTTTCTTGTCTGTTGTCCTATTGTCCATGATTCACATCCATATGTTAAGACTGGCTCTATATAACATTTAAGAACTCTTTTTCTGGTTTCTGTTGTCAAAAATGGATTGCATAGTATCTTCCTCATTTTTTGGAAAGCTGCTTTTGCCTGAGCCATTATGCATCTCACCTCTTTTGTACATCTTCCGTCTGAGGTTAACAAAGTTCCCAAATATTTAAATTCATTTACCTGTTTTAATATTGTTCCACTTGTCTTTATTTTGCACTGAGGTGATGTCTTTTTCTTTGTTTTAACCATTACTTCTGTCTTTTTGCTATTAAGGCTGAGTCCTTTATTTTTGCTTTCTTTCACTAAAATGTCCAACATTTCTTGTAACTCATTTTCACTCTTAGCGATTAATACTGTATCATCAGCATACCTTAGATTATTTATATTATGATCTCCAATTGTTATTCCAGGCATGTCCCTTATGGATCTTAAAATAATCTCACTATAAATATTAAACAAATCTGGTGATAGCACACAACCTTGTCTAACACTGTTTTATTTCTTGAAACAGTCCCAATTGGTTTCCAGTTCTTATCGCCGCTGTTTGTTGCCAGTACATGTTACTTCCGGTGTGTGACTGTGCTGGCAACACGACACAATTTTCGATTGGAGTCAAATTTAAGTTATAAGTGAATTTCAATGCCCGTAGAAAAAGAAATTCAAGCGTTCTTGTGCTATTTCAAATAGACCCTTTCTAAATCACATTTAAGAAAGATCAATACATGTGAGATGCGATGCTTGAGAAAAGCAACAAACAACACAAGAAGAGATAGAATACCAAATGAAACCATAAGAAAAATGGTAGGAACAAAACCCTGCCAAGAATATATAGAACAACAACAACTTAAATGGTTTGGCCAACTGGTCAGAATGAATCCTCACCAATCACCATCAAGGGCGTTCTTCTCGAGAATGCATGGAAAAAGACCAAGAGGAAGACCCAGAAGAAGATGGATAGATGCAGTGACAGAGACATGTAACAACAAAGGAAAATCACTAATTCAGACAATTCGAGCAGCACAAGAACGACAAATGGTATAAACCACGACACCTTATAGGTATCTGTGACAAGAGAAAGAAGAAGAAGAAGACATGTTCTTTATTATTCTTAGATCTTTGCCCTCTACGTTTATGCTTTCTAATATTTTGATTATTTTTTTGGTGTTTTACTTTGTCAAATGCTTTGGTATAATCTATGAAACATAGGTATAGATCTGTTTTCACCTCTATGGCTCTTTCTACTAAAGATCTTATGATATATATCATTATTGCTCGTTCCTTTACCTCCAACAAAACCACACTGTTCATCGCTAATTTCTGAACTTATTTTGTTTCGCACTCTTCGCATGACGATTCTTAGTAATATCTTAGTCATATGACTCATAAGGCTTATTCTGCGATGATCATCGCATTCAATCGCATCAGCTTTCTTTGGTAGGGCTATGAATATAATAGAGAAATAGGCAGTGTCTAAACAGGGAAGATCATGTATGGACAACATCGTTCCACTCAGAATTAGTATCGAATAATCAGTGGGAGTGCAACGCCTTGCTGAAAGCATAAGGACAATGGGTATTAGTTTAGCGTTGTGGAATTTCTTTATTCACAATAATAAATATTATTAAAGCTATGTATGAGGAAACATGTGAGACAGTGATACCATATATATAATACATTTAATCGGGATGACGTGTCCTTTGCGGAACGTTACACTCATGGCAGCTCGTCTGAAAGAATCTGCCTCTAGCCAGATCTTCTGCTTCTTCTGTTGTCACGTTTAAGGTCCCTTTGATATCTTGAAACCACCTTCTTCTTGATCTGCCCATGTCTCGTCTTCCTGGAACCATAATATTATTCTCTATAGTTCACTGTCTCCTTTAACGTGGCCGTACTTTAATTTCCTCTGAAAGTAGCTGTTTATAAGCTAAAATAAACATCCATACTACTAGCATTTAGTGTGAGACGTATTGGACGGAGAAGTGTGTCGCCGTCACGGCAATCTAGTAATTACTGGCTCCAAGACTACATGATGTTCTATACTTTTATTGCTGGAATTGTGATAGGACCGGCTAGTGTTGGTGCTAGCTGCGTGGGGACACTGCCCCGTTTCGAAACCCGAAGAAATGGGGCACTACGTTGAGTACGACGTTGCATATCCCTTACTAGACAGCACACAAAATGGAATGGCCTACCAGCAGATTGCAGTCATTATCGGGAACTTAGACAAAGAAAGATCCAAAGAAACACTACAATGGCTTTTCCTCGACCATGAAGATAAATACAGTAATTCAAGACTAAAATGACAATTTAAACAGTAGCGTAAAGAAGAATTGCCTCAGTGAAAATAAACTAGCGACATGATTGATGGATGAATTTATTGAGGTAGAACTTAAAATAAAAGGAAAAACCAAGAGAGAGGAAAACCCTATCCTTGAAAGAAAATACACAATTAGAGAGAGTATCAGGACAAGAGACAGAATCGAGAGCACAGACAGCAGAACAAAGTAAAGACGATAATTCATCAGCAGAAGAAGGAGAAAATCAATCATGAGCGAACGCAGCCTAGTGAAAACTTCAAGATCTATTCAGGACGAAGACTCGTAATATATACAAACATTAGTGAAACTCAGACGCAGGCACAGAGACAAACATTAGTGAAACTCAGACGTAGGCACAGAGACAAACATTAGTGAAACTCAGACGTAGGCACAGAGACAAACATTAGTGAAACTCAGACGTAGGCACAGAGACAAACATTAGTGAAACTCAGACGTAGGCACAGAGACAAACATTAGTGAAACTCAGACGTAGGCACAGAGACAAACATTAGTGAAACTCAAACGCAGTCACAGAGACAAACATTAGTGAAACTCAGACGTAGGCACAGAGACAAACATTAGTGAAACTCAGACGTAGGCACAGAGACAAACATTAGTGAAACTCAGACGTAGGCACAGAGACAAACATTAGTGAAACTCAGACGTAGGCACAGAGACAAACATTAGTGAAACTCAGACGCAGGCACAGAGACAAACATTAGTGAAACTCAAACGCAGGCACAGAGACAAACATTAGTGAAACTCAGACGCAAGCACAGAGACAAACATTAGTGAAACTCAGACGCAGGCACAGAGACAAACATTAGTGAAACTCAGACGCAGGCACAGAGACAAACATTAGTGAAACTCAGACGCAGGCACAGAGACAAACATTAGTGAAACTCAGACGTAGGCACAGAGACAAACATTAGTGAAACTCAGACGTAGGCACAGAGACAAACATTAGTGAAACTCAGACGCAGGCACAGAGACAAACATTAGTGAAACTCAGACGCAGGCACAGAGACAAACATTAATGAAACTCAGACGTAGGCACAGAGACAAACATTAGTGAAACTCAGACGCAGGCACAGAGACAAACATTAGTGAAACTCAGACGCAGGCACAGAGACAAACATTAGTGAAACTCAGACGCAGGCACAGAGACAAACATTAGTGAAACTCAGACGCAGGCACAGAGACAAACATTAGTGAAACTCAGACGTAGGCACAGAGACAAACATTAGTGAAACTCAGACGTAGGCACAGAGACAAACATTAGTGAAACTCAGACGTAGGCACAGAGACAAACATTAGTGAAACTCAGACGTAGGCACAGAGACAAACATTAGTGAAACTCAGACGTAGGCACAGAGACAAACATTAGTGAAACTCAGACGCAGGCACGGAGATAGATATTAGTGAAACTCAGACGCAGGAACGGAGACAAACATTAGTGAAACTCAGACGCAGGCACAGAGACAAACATTAGTGAAACTCAGACGTAGGCACAGAGACAAACATTAGTGAAACTCAGACGCAGGCACAGAGACAAACATTAGTGAAACTCAGACGCAGGCACGGAGATAGATATTAGTGAAACTCAGACGCAGGCACGGAGACAAACATTAGTGAAACTCAGACGCAGGCACAGAGACAAACATTAGTGAAACTGAAACGCAGACAGCCAGATATAGATTAGTGAAACTGAAACACAGACACAGAGACATATATTAGTGGAACTGAGACCCAGACACAGAGACAACAAGATAATCAATCTAAAAGAACCAGACAACATTAACTTCACAAACAGAAAGATAACAACGCCCAAGAAGAAATCTCTGCAGAAAAAGTAAAGATCAAAGAATGACTAAAGCATCATTTTTTAAATTCTATGCAACCATTTCTTTGTTAACTTCTTGTTAACTTGGTTATGCTCTCTTAACTCTTAAACTAGCCAATCTATATTCTACTCTCTTAACTCTTAAACTAGCCAATCTATATTCTACTCTCTTAACTCTTAAACTAGCCAATCTATATTCTACTCTCTTAACTCTTAAACTAGCCAATCTATATTCTACTCTCTTAACTCTTAAACTAGCCAATCTATATTCTACTCTCTTAACTCTTAAACTAGCCAATCTATATTCTACTCTCTTAACTCTTAAACTAGCCAATCTATATTCTGATATCCAAGAGTCCTTTGCTGCTTAGTTCCGTTGTGGTAAGCCTAAATATTATAAGTGGCAATAAAAAGTAGAATATACAGCATATAACTATACCGTGCATTATTCCCCTTTTGTATTATTCATTAGCCAAATAGTGTGTTTTTTTTTTACACTTTATATCATAAATTGTTATTCTGTTTTCTATTTCTCCATCTCCTTTCTAATGGTTTCTTTCGTTTCCTGACTCTGTTTATTCTACATTTTTCTTTATTGCATCTTTCTAAAAAGGGAAAACAACAGTCTCTGTAAATATACTTTGTTTCAGCATATGTTTTAATTCTGTATTATCTAATTTAATATATTATTCTGTCCTGGTATTATTTAATTGCCATTATTTACCCAAAGTTAGAATAGCTATCTCTATGTTCAACTTTCTAAATATCTCTTCATTGTGCGTGAAATCTACTCATAAGTCGGTAAATCGTTATTACAACAGCGAATATAAACCCACTTCAAAAATATTAAATGCTCAAACAAAACAATTTCTGTTCTAAATCTAAATATAAGAGGCGTTAAGAATAAACAGGTCGGAACATTTATTGACAAACATTGATGTCATCTTAAAACATTGATGTCAACTTCATACTAAAGATCAACATTGACAACGACAGACTAACATGTCATCTCACAACATTGATGTCAGTTTCCTACTAGAGATCAACATTGACGACAGACTATATCATGTCATTTCACAACATTGACAACGACAGACTATAGCATGTCATCTCACAACATTGATGTCAGTTTCCTACTAAAGATCAACATTGACAACGACAGACTAACATGTCATCTCACAACATTGATGTCAGTTTCCTACTAGAGATCAACATTGACGACAGACTATATCATGTCATTTCACAACATTGACAACGACAGACTATAGCATGTCATCTCACAACATTGATGTCAGTTTCCTACTAAAGATCAACATTGACAACGACAGACTAACATGTCATCTCACAACATTGATGTCAGTTTCCTACTAGAGATCAACATTGACAACGACAGACTATAGCATGCCATCTCACAACATTGACAACGACAGACTTTAACTTGTCATCTCACAACGTTGATATCAGTTTCCTACTAGAGATCAACAATGACGACAAACTATAACATGTCATCTCACAACAGTGATATCAGTTTCCTACTAGAGATCAACATTGACAACGACAGACTATAACATATCGTCTCACAACAGTGATATATTTCCTACTAGAGATCAACATTGACAACTGCAGACTATATCATATCATCTCACAACATTGATGTCAGTTTCCTAATAGAGATCAACATTGACATCGACAGACTATAACATGTCATCTCTCAACATTGACAACGACAGACTATAATATGTCATCTCACAACGTTGATATAAGTTTCCTACTAGACATCAACATTGACAGCGACAGACTATAACATGTCATCTCACAACATTGACAACGACAGACTATAGCATGCCATCTCACAACATTGACAACGACAGACTATAGCATGTCATCTCACAACATTGACAAGGACAGACTATAACATGTCATCTCACAACGTTGATATCAATTTCATACTAGACATCAAAATTGACAACGACAGACTAAAGTGTCATCTCACAACATTGACAACGACAGACTAAAGTGTCATCTCACAACATTGACAACGACAGACTAAAGTGTCATCTCACAACATTGATATCAGTGTCCTACTAGAGAACAACATTGACAACGACAGACTATAGCATGTCATCTCACAACGTTGATATCAGTTTTCTACTAGAGATCAACATTGAAAAAGGCAGACTATAACATTTCATCTCACAACAGTGATAACTGTTTTCTACTAGAGATCAACACTGACAACGACAAACTATAACATGTCATCTCACAACAGTGATATCAGTTTCCTACTAGAGATCAACATTGACAACGACAGACTATAACATGTCATCTCACAACATTGATGTCAGTTTCCTACAAGAGATCAACATTGACAACGACAGACTATAACATGTCATCTCACAACATTGATGTCACTTTCCTACTAGAGATCAACATTGACATCGACAGAGTATAACATGTCAACTCACAACATTGATATCCGTTTTCTGCTAGAGATCAACATTGACATCGACAGACTATAACATGTCATCTCACAACATTGATATCAGTTTCCTACTGTAGATCAACATTGACATCGACAGACTATAACATGTCATCTCACAACAGTGATATCAGATTCCTACTAGAGATCAACATTGACGACAGTCTATAGCATGTCATCTCACAACATTGACAACGACAGACTATAGCATGTCATTTCACAACATTGACAACGACAGCCTTAAGCATGTCATCTCACAACATTGATATCAGTTGCCTACAAGAGATCAATATTGACAACGACAGACTATAGCATGTCATCTCACAACATTGATATCAGTTGCCTACAAGAGATCAACATTGACAACGACAGACTATAGCATGTCATCTCACAACATCGACAATGACAGACTATAGCATGTCATCTCACAACATTGATATCAGTTTTCTACTAGAGATCAACATTGACAACGACAGACTATAACATGTCATCTCACAACATTGATATCAGTTTCCTACTAGATATCAACATTGACAACGACAGACTATAACATGTCATCTCACAACATTGATATCAATTTCCTACTAGAGATCAACATTGATAACAACAGACTATAACATGTCATCTCACAATATTGACAACGACAGACTATAACATGTCATCTCACAACATTGACAACGACAGACTATAACATGTCATCTCACAATATTGACAACGACAGACTATAACATGTCATCTCACAATATTGACAACGACAGACTATAACATGTCATCTCACAACATTGACAACGACAGACAATAGCATGTCATCTCACAACATTGATATCCGTGTCCTACTAGAGGTCAACATTGAAAACGACAGACTAACATGTCATCTCACAACGTTGATATCAGTTTCCTACTAGAGATCAACATTGACAACGACAAACTATAACATGTCATCTCACAACAGTGATGTCAGTTTCCTACTAGAGATCAACATTGACGACAGACTATATCATGTCATTTCACAACATTGACAACGACAGAATATAACATGTCATCTCACAACATTGATGTCAGTTTCCTACTAAAGATCAACATTGACAACGACAGACTAACATGTCATCTCACAACATTGATGTCAGTTTCCTACTAGAGATCAACATTGACGACAGACTATATCATGTCATTTCACAACATTGACAACGACAGACTATAGCATGTCATCTCACAACATTGATGTCAGTTTCCTACTACTGATCAACATTGACAACGACAGACTAACATGTCATCTCACAACATTGATGTCAGTTTCCTACTAGAGATCAACATTGACAACGACAGACTATAGCATGCCATCTCACAACATTGACAACGACAGACTTTAACTTGTCATCTCACAACGTTGATATCAGTTTCCTACTAGAGATCAACAATGACGACAAACTATAACATGTCATCTCACAGCAGTGATATCAGTTTCCTACTAGAGATCAACATTGACAACGACAGACTATAACATATCGTCTCACAACAGTGATATATTTCCTACTAGAGATCAACATTGACAACTGCAGACTATAGCATATCATCTCACAACATTGATGTCAGTTTCCTAATAGAGATCAACATTGACATCGACAGACTATAACATGTCATCTCTCAACATTGACAACGACAGACTATAATATGTCATCTCACAACGTTGATATAAGTTTCCTACTAGACATCAACATTGACAGCGACAGACTATAACATGTCATCTCACAACATTGACAACGACAGACTATAGCATGCCATCTCACAACATTGACAACGACAGACTATAGCATGTCATCTCACAACATTGACAAGGACAGACTATAACATGTCATCTCACAACGTTGATATCAATTTCATACTAGACATCAAAATTGACAACGACAGACTAAAGTGTCATCTCACAACATTGACAACGACAGACTAAAGTGTCATCTCACAACATTGACAACGACAGACTAAAGTGTCATCTCACAACATTGATATCAGTGTCCTACTAGAGAACAACATTGACAACTACAGACTATAGCATGTCATCTCACAACGTTGATATCAGTTTTCTACTAGAGATCAACATTGAAAAAGGCAGACTATAACATTTCATCTCACAACAGTGATAACTGTTTTCTACTAGAGATCAACATTGACAATGACAAACTATAACATGTCATCTCACAACAGTGATATCAGTTTCCTACTAGAGATCAACATTGACAACGACAGACTATAACATGTCATCTCACAACATTGATGTCAGTTTCCTACAAGAGATCAACATTGACAACGACAGACTATAACATGTCATCTCACAACATTGATGTCACTTTCCTACTAGAGATCAACATTGACATCGACAGAGTATAACATGTCAACTCACAACATTGATATCCGTTTTCTGCTAGAGATCAACATTGACATCGACAGACTATAACATGTCATCTCACAACATTGATATCAGTTTCCTACTGTAGATCAACATTGACATCGACAGACTATAACATGTCATCTCACAACAGTGATATCAGATTCCTACTAGAGATCAACATTGACGACAGTCTATAGCATGTCATCTCACAACATTGACAACGACAGACTATAGCATGTCATTTCACAACATTGACAACGACAGCCTTAAGCATGTCATCTCACAACATTGATATCAGTTGCCTACAAGAGATCAATATTGACAACGACAGACTATAGCATGTCATCTCACAACATTGATATCAGTTGCCTACAAGAGATCAATATTGACAACGACAGACTATAACATGTCATCTCACAACATTGATATCAGTTGCCTACAAGAGATCAACATTGACAACGACAGACTATAGCATGTCATCTCACAACATTGATATCAGTTGCCTACAAGAGATCAATATTGACAACGACAGACTATAGCATGTCATCTCACAACATTGATATCAGTTGCCTACAAGAGATCAACACTGACAACGACAGACTATAGCATGTCATCTCACAACATCGACAATGACAGACTATAGCATGTCATCTCACAACATTGATATCAGTTTCCTACTAGAGATCAACATTGACAACGACAGACTATAACATGTCATCTCACAACATTGATATCAGTTTCCTACTAGATATCAACATTGACAACGACAGACTATAACATGTCATCTCACAACATTGATATCAATTTCCTACTAGAGATCAACATTGATAACAACAGACTATAACATGTCATCTCACAATATTGACAACGACAGACTATAACATGTCATCTCACAATATTGACAACGACAGACTATAACATGTCATCTCACAACATTGATACCTGTATCCTAACAGAGATCAACATTCACAACGACAGACTAACCGCTTCCGTCATTAGTTCAATGATATTAATAGATATTGGCATAAGCGTACTGAATTTATCTGATAAAATGTTGTGAATCTACGTTATCTACTGCTGAATGTATGTGATAAAGTGTTGCTGAATTAATCTGAATAAACGTGACTAAACTGTGTAGCACAGATGGTGTGACAGACGTTTATTTATCCGGGGCGCAATCACACAGTAATACATTGTGGTCTGAATAAATCATTACTGGTAGTCAGCAAAGTGGTATTTTTGACAACAATGATACAAGTCGTTTGTAATACATATGACTCGTGATGACTCTTGTCATTATGGGGCTTATAGTGACGCTTCTTTGTTCGTTCTTTATCCACTAACCACAATGGCTTCTATCCTAAAGTCGACGGCCTGTTTCTTGTTTCTCTCAAATAACCAAAGCTTTATTTTTAGCCGGAATGGCCCGTACGCGTAGTTTATGTAGACAGACCACTATTCATTAACTGTTGTAATGAAATTGAATGCACTTATTCGTTCTTAACACATCTATCTATTTGTCGTCAGTCGTTCACGTTGGCTGACATTTCAGTGTGACATTCTCATGTTGTCATCAACCGAGTTAAAAATCAGCTACACCCTTGAAATCAGGCGTTGCAAGTAGTTGATGTCTGCTGACATATTGTTTCGAGGGGAAGTCACTTTAGTAGACTACAGCATCTAGAGATGACGGCGCTAGTCCTTTTCCTGGTTGTTATAGAATTTCGGCAACTCAATGAGTCAGACACCCATCATTAGGTGCATTCGTTAGAGAACCGCAAGCTGCATTTGAATAAATACTTTATCTTAGCTATTTGTAGAGTTGCAGGATAAAAGGATACCGATTAGATTTGGCTATTTGTAGCGTTGTAATACAAACATACATATTAGATGATAAAACATTCCTTAGCAGTAACACTTGTTTCACTACACCTTTCATATCTATTTGTAGCGTTGTAATACAAGCATACATATTAGATGATAAAACATTCCTTAGCAGTAACACTTGTTTCACTACACCTTTCATATCTATTTGTAGCGTTGTAATACAAGCATACATATTAGATGATAAAACATTCTTTAGCAGTAACACTTGTTTCACTACACCTTTCATATCTATTTGTAGCGTTGTAATACAAGCATACATATTAGATGATAAAACATTCTTTAGCAGTAACACTTGTTTCACTACACCTTTCATATATATAAATGCCATGAAGAAAATGTGACATAACACCAACAAGGCAGTAAAAATGTTTATTACTGAAAATATTTCTCTTCCCGATAGCAACATATGGTTATGAGTAATGGACAAACTCGCAAACAGCAAGGAAGAAAATCGATTCATTCGAAACAAAATGCAACAGAAAAATCCGTAAGATACATTGGATAATGAAAAAGAACAATGAAGACATGCTAAAAGATTTGAATATTAAAAAGAACTGGCTTATAAATCCTATTCTACAGAGGAAATTAAAACACCATGTCCACGTTAAAAGACCACGGGCTGGAGAGAACAATAATGGAAGGCATGGTTCCTGAGCGACTCATCAGTGTAGACTAGGAAGAAGGTTATTTCAAGACATCAAAGATACCTTGAATATGATCACACAAAAATGGGAGATCTGTGACAGAGATTCTTTCCGACAAGCTGTATTGAGGGCAACTCTCTGTAACGGACATGCAACCTGATGGTGATGATGTTGATAAAGTACATTTGCCTAATATCAAATAAACTCGAATTTATATTGAACACCACCAATATGTAACAACAACTCATCAACAAATGCTATGAGATAACCAGAACCAAGAACCGTCCGAGTAAAAGATGGATTAATGGAATATTAGGGAATAATAGCAGATGAGACCAACGGACGAAGAAAAGATCGCAGACTATATCACCATTATAGGTTGCATAGAGGAAAGAAAAAATATTTGACTAATATCCTTATTCGAGATTTATCATTTCCTTTGGCAGTTAGTATTCTTCTCTGATATCTCGTTTCGTTATACTTTAATTTGTATTTTTAATGCGTGTTCTACACTGCTAGCACAGTAAGTGAAAAATTATATGCACTTTATATAGACTACGTAAGAGCATTTAACAAAATAAAGCATCAAGAAATAATAAAAATATTAGACATCAACTCAGTGTGGCAGAATAAATGTTGCCAGCAAAATCAAAGAATAAAAAAGAACATGCACAGGCAGCAAAAAGATATCTAATTCTTAGACCTGTGTTAATGCTATCAAATTTATTTTAATTATACATTTTTTTAAAAAAGGAAGAAAAATGACAATGACTTGAGACTTACGAGAATTCTGAAGTTGAGGAATCTTGATGTTCTCCGACTTGTGGAAGTATGGCAGTACATGCTTGTAGCTCCAGCCTTCGTCTTTGATGTACTCAGCCCAACGATCGTAGTCGTGCCTGGACGCCCTGACGTACAGCAGGCCATTGATACTACTGCTGCCACCTACGACTTTCCCTCTTGGCCAATAGGAACGCTAAAACACACAGAAATTACGTCTACATCTGATGCTAACTTTTAAGCTGTTTGAAGCCACAGTAGTTATTGAGCTGATATACTGAAGTCAAGAGTTAGGTTTCAATTTTCCAATCGACCGGTTTTTACATTCCGCCGAGCTTCATTTATTTACTTCAAATTTTTTGTGGAAAAAATTGACGACCTGGTGTATATGTAAGGTGACCAGACATCCCCATTTTTCCGGGACAGTCCCGATTTTTTACTGTTTTTTTCAACCTTTGTCCTGGGTTTGTTACTGTCCCGATTTTGGTCGATATTTTAACTTTTGTCCCGGATTTGTTAAAATACATTAGGGACACAAACATGCCCCTAATGTATTTTAACAGTTTTGCCAATTTGGTAAACGTCTCTTCGACTTAAAAATATACATTATTCCGTTGTTGTGTAGAAAATGTTTAAAAAGTTGAACTGACTGTTCATTTAGCGAAATAGTAACAGTAAAATGCGCTCCAAGTTTTAATTCTTGTATACTGAAACTGAAACTCAATAACGTTTAATTCAATAACTCCTGATAACGTTTTGTAAACCTATATTGTTAGGTGTTTTAATTAGTTTTAAAATATATGTATTATTCACTTGAAAAAGACGGAAGAAATTTCATTTTGTTGATGGAAAATTTAAGCCAAATTAATCCGTCCTGGATTATGGTTTCAAAAACATGGTCACTTTAAGTATTAGCAACCATAATAGCCAAAAGTCTATAGACACTAACACGATATTTTCTAAACGTTACACTTGAGCCGTCAACATTTGTTTCTACTTTCACTCTTTGATTTTTCAACAAATTAAGCACACACTATATAACAATCATCATTTTTACATTAACATTGGTATAGTATTTGTGTGTGTGCGCGCGCTATTTCCAGAGATTGTCACTTGTTTCCTAATCACTTTACATCATTTATTTTATAGTCTTTATTTTCTTCTTCTGACTTTAGTCTGCCTAATATCATCAGCATCATCATGTGCAATACCGTTTTGCCGTAGGCGATCATGTCCTTCCACAATCTTCTATCCACAGTGTGTCGTATCAATTCTGTTGTTGACTGTTTTCCTGCCATGACACCAAGCTATATCTAGTATCATCTCTCTTTGTCTTCCGCGATCTCTCTTTTCTTAAATTTTGCCAGCTGTAACCAAGTATTCCAACTTTTCTCTTCTTATGATGTGCCCGAAAAATGTTGATTTTTTCTTTCTGATGTTTTTAGGAGCTCCTTTTTCGTGTTGGCCTCTTTAAGAATGTCCTCATTGGTGTTTTTAGCTGTCCAGGGAACTTTCAACATTCCTCCGAGAAATCCCATCTCTGTGGCCTCTGATTATCGTGTCATCTGTTTGTCTACTGTTTATGATTCCATAGGTCAGAATTGGCTCTATATAGCACCAATGGACTCTTTTTCTCACTTCAATTGACAAAGACGTGTTGCATCAAACGTTTTTCATTTTCTGAAATGCTATTTTGGCCTGAGCTATTCTGCTTTTTATTTCTGTGGTGCATCTACCATCTGATGTTATTATTGTGCCCAAGTATTTGACGCGCTGCATAATATGGCAGGTTAAATTATTCAGATTCCACATGGAAAAGTATCCATTTTTCTACACCAAAGTAGTTCAGAATCTTAGTTAATAGTGACAGGACAAAACAAGCTAGTTACTTGGAGTAACACTACAAATTACTATATCTAGTTACTTGGAGTAACACTACAAATTACTATATCTAGTTACTTGGAGTAACACTACAAAATACTATACTTGGAGTAACGCTACAAAATACTACATTTATATACTTGGAATAACACTACAAAATGCTATACTTGGAATAACACTACAAAATGCTATACTTGGAATAACACTACAACATGCTATACTTGGAATAACACTACAAAATACTATACTTGGAGTAACACTACAAAATACTATACTTGGAATAACACTACAAAATACTATACTTGGAATAACACTACAAAATGCTATACTTGGAATAACACTACAAAATGCTATACTTGGAATAACACTACAAAATACTATACTTGGAATAACACTACAAAATGCTACATTTAATTACTTTCAGTTTATCTCTTTTTTTTGGTCTTCATCGCTCCCCTACTAAAGGACCAAATAGTCCTAGTCATCAACCGCCTTAGAATGGATGTTAAATGGGTGTAGATGTGCCGTGTTGTAGTTTGCAAATAAACTGCAGTATTTGCGCCTTTCAGCCCAACACATCCACCTTCAACATGGCATTGTGAGCACCGGGTTGGCGTCTCTCTCTTCGAGCTCTTCTTGCTTGGAAAGACTGGATAGCTTGTTTTCAGGGGCAACCCCAGTGATGTGCAGCATACTCTATTTTCTGCTCTGTTGTTCGTCGATTCTGAGACACGAAGTGAGCTGAGGGTCGTTGACTGCACTTATCTCACTTGTTGGATGGGCGTCATGACACCTGCTGCTTGGCGTGATACTATCTGTTGTCATTTTGATCCGAAGGTGGCACCTGTAGCAGTTTTTTTAGACTCATCGTGTTATTATTATATTATTAATTTAATTTAATATATATATATATATGTTGAAAGTTAACTGGACAGCTAAAAAGACCAATGAGGAAATTCTCATAGAGGTCAACACAAAAAGGGAACTCTTAAAAAACATCAGAATGAAACAATAAACATTTTTGGGCACATCATGAGAAGAGGAAAGTTGTAATACTTGGTTACAACTGGCAAAATAAAAGGAAAGAGAGATCGCGGACGACAAAGAGAGAAAATACTAGATAGCTTGGTGTCATGGCATGGAAAACAGTCAACAACAGAACTGATACGATGCACTGTAGATAGATGATTGTGGAAGGACATGATTGCCTACGCCAACCGGTGTGGCACATGATGATGATATATGTAAAACTATAATACGACACAAGACCTGCATTTTATGTCGCAATGCTCTTGGCGAGCCTTTTAACCTTGATAAGGGAGCTGATGCCACATTTGTTTCCTCTCGCATCACTGTCCTTGTTAGTGTTTTGGAGTAACGAGAACACCAGACCAAGAGGCCGACCAAGAAAAAAGTGGATACACGGAATACTAGAACCACTCGGAGGTATGACAGCAGAAGATGCCTATAGAAGAGCAAGAAACCGCAAACCATATCTCCCCTCGACTCCGAAAAGCAAATGAGGAAGGAAAGATAGAAAAAAGAAAGGAAACGATGGGTCGTTTTCATAAAATCACGAAATGCAACATGCACAGTCTCCAACCAGGAACAATGTGACGTCTATAATTCTCGTGCAGCTCTTTGGTGAGCACATACACTTCACAATCATATTTATACATTCATTTCATCCATTCATATTTCATTTTTTTTAAATATACATTTATTGGTGGGAAAGTTGTAGCAGATATAAATAAAAAAATACAGAAACACAATATAACAAAATTAACGACATTCGGGAAAATTGACAAACACTAAATTGCAATTACCTGAACTAGCCATGATTCAAACCTCTGCTCTATCAGCACAATGCCTATGTACTAGCTGGATGGACATTGCTACTCAGTCTCCCCTCCCCCACCCCTACTTTCCGCTCTCACGTCATTTACCCTTCCCCTCCCAAAAAATAACTGATTTCAATCAATAAATAACGATAATGTACATCTGACAGCTGTTTCATACACTACGTGTAATTATCGGGCGTACCAAGATATAGATAACAGAATTAATTAATGCACAATTGATATTATTGATATCATATTGTCAAACATGGAGTCAACAAATACTGCGATGTTTTGTTGTTGATCAGAATAAATAACAGTCATCGCTAGTAGACATTTCCATAGTCAACACTGGCAATAACGTCTACCCATTCTTGGCCTGAATCGTAATCTGAATAAATACATCATTTCCATAGTCAACACTGGCAATGACGTCTACCCATTCTTGGCCTGAATCGTAATCTGAATAAATACATCATTTCCATAGTCAACACTGGCAATGACGTCTACCCATTCTTGGCCTGAATCGTAATCTGAATAAATACATCATTTCCATAGTCAACACTGGCAATGACGTCTACCCATTCTTGGCCTGAATCGTAATCTGAATAAATACATCATTTCACGATGACAAACAACTGAGAACAGAAACTTGCGTACTATGATTCATCATGATGAAAAGATAACAACAGAAGAGGGTTTATTTAATCCCAAATTAGCTATCTATTTGACAACATCCACCATACCTACCATTTTTTCTGTGTCTCACTGACGTCACGCCACTGTAATAAACATGTCAATTTTTGCTCCATTTTTCTCTTTTTTTTTTTAGTCTATAAAATTACAAATCCTAAAGAGTTGAAACATTCACAATAAAAAAAAATAACTAAAGAAATCTGCCATAAAAGCGAGACAAAAATAATAAATACATGAACATTATTACAGATGGAAACCTCAAAGGAGAGAAACGCACAAATTACACAGAGACACGGATAGTTTTACAATCTACCAGAACGTGAACCGGACCACATTGGATGCCATTCACTATGGTATAATAAAGAATGAAAAGGAGGATGTGTTTGACACGAAAGAAGAAGAGTATTTGAGCAAACAGGCATGAAATGACATGCTTTAATATCAAGCGAGTTATTAGGTCGAAGAGAACAGAAGAATAATCATCCTAAATGATGATCAATATATAATGGCTGTTACTAATGCCACCTGGTATCACCTGGAAGGATAAAGTGACAAACGTTGAGGTCATGACTTGCACAGGTCTACCGAATATCTACACGCTGCTCAAACAACGTAGGTTACGCTGGCTCGGCCATGTACACCGTATGAAAGATGGCCGCATACCGAAAGATATACTGTACGGACAACTGGCATATGGTAAAAGAACTAGAGGGTGCCCAAAACTCCGATTTGTAGATGTGTGTAAGCGCGACATGAAGACTCTGAACATAAACCCAGCAGTTATATGGGCCACTGCAAGAATTACAAAAGACAGTAACATTTATACAGGAAACGACATTGCAGATATAGACAATACATCAGGCGAACGAGAGATAGATAAACCATGCAGCATGGGAAGACATAACTGCAGACCGCAATCTCTGGAAACACACTCTAAAGGTTAACCTCAAAGAAGAAGCAGACAGATTCATGGAGAAAGAGATTACACGACGAAAGAAAAGACTGCGGAAGGTTAATGGACCTGGAAAGCCTTACTCAATGTGCAATTAAATGACATGGCAACTAAAAATAATGGGTATACGATCAAAATTGGGAATGTGTCCAACAACTTTAACCCACTTTTGACGAGCTAAGAAAGATGTAGTGATCCAAAGGATCTAATTTACAATCAAAGCTGTGATCTTAAGCGGAGCTCCAGACAATTGTCATTTATATCTGAAACATTTTGTCTGATAGTCTTCATCTTGTGTCGTCTCTATATCAAATGTTGGCTACCATGAAGCTTTAATTCACTGATTCTTGCTGCGGGGCACTTGCTGTCATGGAGCTTTAATTCACTAAGATTCTTGCTGCGGGGAATTTGCTGTCATAGGTTCTTCAGTCCACTTATAGATGTTGCTAGTCCGTTTTAGTTGTTGTGTATCTTTGACTACTTTTAAACTTTTTCTTTCTACCAGAATAACTTTCAACAAGATATTGTGCCTCTTCTGGCTGTGCGAACGTCATATGTGTAATCATGAAGAAGAAATTGTTCAATAAATATGACCAAGACTTGCTAAAGATGTCATTCGTTTTTTTTTAATTATCCACTTACTTTTTTTTCTATTAAAATAGTCAGCTCAGTGTTACAGTTACTAGTAAATGTTCCAGTGTATGGAACTGTTCAAGGTGCTGTCTTGTCAACATAGGTCATCGTTGACTCTCAATTAACCACAGCCATGATGCTATTATTGTAAAATGCTGGAGACTTGGCTTGAGGTCTTGCAAGGTGTACATATAGGTTATGTTTTAATTCACGAATGTTCTCAGACTGACGTGAATGGCTAACGATTTCCAAGCTAATTGACTTCATGCCTCTCATGACTTTATGGAAACAAATTACCGTCAATATATAATCTAATAATAGTAACTGGTTGCAAACACAGATTCGTTATCTCATCGTGACATTAAGGTCGTATTAGTAGTGCTGATGTTAAAGGTACTCACCCCGTCCTTGAGGCCAGACATGATCCCTCTCTTGGGTTCGGTCATGTAATCCCAGTCAAAGCCACCTCTCAAATTCAAGGTAACTAGACCTGGAACGTTAACGAATGGATGGTCACCATCGAACTCGCCAGCCTCAAGCAGTAGCACCGTCACGTCCTTGTCTTCTGACAAGCGGCTAGCTACAACACTACCCGCTGATCCGGCGCCGACTGTGGGTTTATGAGTAAGGAAAGAATTACCGACATACATCGCTAATCAATAGGTCTCAGGTGTTATATTGTAAAGAAAGAATTACCGACATACATCGCTGATCAATAGGGCTCAGGTGTTATATTGTAAAGAAAAAATTACCGACATACATCGCTGATCAATAGGTTTCAGGTGTTATATTGTAGAGAAAGAATTACCGACATACATCGCTAATCAATAGGTATCAGGTGTTATATTGTAGAGGAAGAATTACCGGCATACATCGCTAATCAATAGGTTTCAGGTGTTATATTGTAGAGAAAGAATTACCGACATACATCGCTAATCAATAGGTTTCAGGTGTTATATTGTAGAGAAAGAATTACCGACATACATCGCTAATCAATAGGTTTCAGGTGTTATATTGTAGAGAAAGAATTACCGGCATACATCGTTAATCAATAGGGCTGAGGTGTTATATTGTAAAGAAAGAATTACCGACATACATCGCTAATCAATAGGGCTTAGGTGTTATATTGTAAATAAAGAATTACTGGCATACATCGCTAATCAATAGGGCTTAGGTGTTATATTGTAAAGAAAGAATTACCGGCATACATCGCTAATCAATAGGGCTTAGGTGTTATATTGTAAAGAAAGAATTACCGGCATACATCGCTAATCAATAGGGCTTAGGTGTTATATTGTAAATAAAGAATTACCGGCATACATCGCTAATCAATAGGGCTTAGGTGTTATATTGTAAAGAAAGAATTACCGGCATACATCGCTAATCAATAAGTCTCCGGTCTTATATTGTAAAGAAAGAATTACCGGCATATATCGCTAATCAATAAGGCTTAGGTGTTATATCGTAAAGAAAGAATTACCGGCATATATCGCTAATCAACAGGGCTTAGGTGTTATATTGTAAATAAAGAATTACCGGCATATATCGCTAATCAACAGGGCTTAGGTGTTATATTGTAAAGAAAGAATTACCGGCATATATCGCTAATCAATAAGGCTTAGGTGTTATATTGTAAAGAAAGAATTACCGGCATATATCGCTAATCAATAAGGCTTAGGTGTTATATTGTAAAGAAATAATTACCGGCATATATCGCTAATCAACAGGGCTTAGGTGTTATATTGTAAAGAAATAATTACCGGCATATATCGCTAATCAACAGGGCTTAGGTGTTATATTGTAAAGAAAGAATTACCGGCATATATCGCTAATCAACATGGCTTAGGTGTTATTTTGTAAAGAAAGAATTACCGGCATATATCGCTAATCAACAGGGCTTAGGTGTTATATTGTAAAGAAATAATTACCGGCATATATCGCTAATCAACAGGGCTTAGGTGTTATATTGTAAAGAAAGAGTTACCGACATATACCGCTAATCAACAGGGCTTATGTGTTATATTGTAAAGAAAGAATTACCGGCATATATCGCTAATCAACAGGGCTTAGGTGTTATATTGTAAAGAAAGAATTACCGGCATATATCGCTAATCAATAGGTCTCAGGTGTTATATTGTAAAGAAAGAATTACCGGCATATATCGCTAATCAACAGAGCTTAGGTGTTATATTGTAAAGAAAGAATTACCGGCATATATCGCTAATCAACAGGGCTTAGGTGTTATATTGTAAATAAAGAATTACCGGCATATATCGCTAATCAATAGGGCTTAGGTGTTATATTTTTCCTGGCGATTTTTGTTTAACAAGAGCAAGTTAATTTCAACTTGTTCCCTGCCTTCCTCAACACTGGCGCGCTTGTTATTGGTTATATAAATGCATAATTTGATCATAATTTAGGTTTAGGTAATTTTTTTAAAACAAATATGCATTTTGTAAAATAATACATAATGCATATATTTGGTCATATTTGTCGTCAGCCTTTATGGTTATGGTTTTGGAAGGCCCCGGTATCACTGCAAAAGAAATAAAATCCATAATTGCTCAACCGTCCGTTCCAGTGGAATCATCCGAATTAATATCTCATCTTATTGAAGTATCCAAATAAAGAAAAGTAGCTGCAGTCCCCATCATAGCAGTCTCAGCATACGCCAAATGACATAAGGCGAAACCGCACATAAAATGAACACAGCCATCTGTTCCCCGTTATACGATATCATCATTCATCATACGCAATCGGAATATCGAAACACGATCAAAACGAATGAAACGCACAGCTCACGGTGTGCACAGAGCATTTAACTCAGTAGCTCCGGCAACAAGCTGAACTTGGAATATGAGGAAACTGCAACAAGGAACATTTTTCAGACACATTCTTTAACAGTTCCTGCCGCCTATCCGCCATATTGACAGGAAGTTCACGTCTTCATTTGTCGCCAATTTAGGTAAGATAAAACTTTCATTTAGATGATCCTTTATTAAGTGGGAAAGAAAATTAGATTTGCAATTTTCTTTGCTAAGAAACATTGCCAAAATAACTACAACGTGTCTATAATAGAGACAACGTAATTCAAAATAACTATTTATATAAAAATTGTAAAGACCTCTTTTAGTTGATTCATCGTATGTCAGGAAAAACGTTTGAAGTTCAAATGTAAAAGAGACCATTCAACCAAAACACCGTAGCCAGCTGCAGCACACAAGAGTGACAGTCTTGTAAAGAGAGTTTGTTCTGAAGTGAGATCTTACACGGAAATACTGTCGATAGTGACCTCACTGTATGAAGTGGAGACAACTCAGTCAGACACTCTTTTGGTGTGAAAGTAATAGCAGACACTGAGGAATAAATGTGTCCAAAAATAACTTTAAAAAAAGAATTTAAAGTTAGAGAGATGGTTGAGAGCCTCAGAAACTGCTCGTCAACAAAGACATGAAAGCCGAGCCCGACACAAAGTGTGTAGGCGTTTTAGTGCTAATTTAACGTCACTTAACAGCCAATAAAATTCAATTTTGTCAAACTTCGGTCCACTTTTTTTTTAATTGTAGGTCACATTTGACATTTGTTTGTCATACAAATCCGAGCCCTGGTATTCAAGAAACAGTGGAACTTGCAGTCAAGTTAACTGGTGTAGAGACAACAGAACGTCACAATTTTGTTATTACTGATATTGCAGTTTTGAAGATGATATCCTTAGTTTTGTAATGTAACGATGGGCGCGAAAAATCATCATCATTGAGTGCCGTCTCCGCATTGAAGGTTGGCTACCATGGAGCGCCATTCCACTCTGTCTCTTGCTTTGATGGTGCAGATTGCCATAGGCTGACTTGTCCATCTGTTGATGTTACTCGTCCATGTTAGTCTTGGTCTACCTCTGCCTCTTTTACCTTGTATTTTTCCTTTTTACTATTACTTTTATTAGGCTGTTGTGTCTTTTAACATGACCAAAAAATTTCATTTGTCTTGCTCTAATTGTGTTTAGTAGTTATTTCTTAATTTTTAGTTGTTTTAAAACTTCCTCGTTTGTTTTCTTTTCTTTCCATCCAATTCTACATATTCTTCTATAAATCCACATTTCAAAGGCCTCAACTTTCTGTTCTATTTTCTGGTCTAATGTCCATGTTTCTGCACCATACAGGAATATTGAGAAGATGTAACATTTTGCTATTCTTAGTTTTAGCCCTGGTGTTATTTGTTTTGATGTTAGTCTTTGGCATTTTTTGGACTGTTACGTGATGAGGCTCCAATCTCTTTCACGGTGGTCTGCCATATTCGTCTTTCGTGTTCTGAATATGCCTCATGTGTACCACACACTTTGCTGTTTTCGCTTTCTGGGCCGTTGATTATTTTAAATTCTTCCGCCCAATCCACCGTCACAGACTTTTTACATACGGGTTGAACACATCCGGCTACCGACAACATTTTGTTGAACCATGTGCTTGCCTATCGAACCGCGAACACACGACACAAAGGAAGAATAAACGCGCAAAAAGAACAATATTTCTGCCAACGTTGTGTTGTATATAAATCACCTGCATCAGCCCTATGCAGGAGTTTTGTAGCTACTGTACTGCAGTTTACTATGTTGACATGTCAAGGAAGAAATGGGTATTTTAATGGGCGCTGTCCAAGTATAACGATAATGACCTTACCTATAACAACAAGGCAAATCATCCAAATAACTCACCAACGATGTAGTCGTAGGAAGGTCTCAACTTCTCTGCCAACCTTGGGGGCTTGGTTGTGTCCGGGAAAACCCAGTATCGAATTGCAATGGCGGCTAGAACAACAAGACCAATGTTAACAGCTGTACTCATCCTGGAACTGTGGATCTATCAGATGTCGGGGTCAACGTGGATACGGAGACTGGACGTTAGTTCACGGTGTACGACAGGCGGGTACAACGTTCTTAGTACAATGTATGTAATACAATATCTGTAATACAATATCTGTAGTACAATGTCTGTAGTACAATATCTGTAGTACAATATCTGTAGTACAATATCTGTAGTACAATGTCTGTAATTAGCAGGTTGGCAAATAACAATACCAACAATTCCGTAACATAATAGTAATCAATGAATTAGATTTATGAAGTAACTTGTGTAGAACTCCACTGATCGTCATCTGTCATACATTTAGTTCCTTATTTGATGAATCAATATCACGGGTTAAAATAATATACACTTCCCTGAAAACGAGGAGGAAACATTCTATAGTCTAGCCACTGTGCTAAGACTAAGCGAGACTACTCTGACTGCATAAACACCGTAAACAGGCGATTCAGGCGATTACCTTTCCGTTGTTGCTCTTTAAATTGAAGTGCATTAGCTGTTTTGGATGTCAGAGGCGGATATCAAGTTATTATTTGGTGGGGTGGGGTGGGGGCGAGGCTTGGTTCTCACCTATTTAGCTATCTGTAGCGAGGAAAAGAAATCTCTGCCAAGATCAGGAGAATATTCAAGATAACTTACAATTACAAGCTCTTCTTTACAACCAATTACAAAAATCATCATTAATATCTTTAAGTGCCGTCTCCGCATCGAAGGTTGGCTACCATGTAACGCCATTCCGCGCCGTCTCTTGCTTTGATAGTGCAGGTTGTCATAGGTTGACTTGTCCGACTGTTGATGTTACTCGGCCATGTTAGCCTTGGTCGGCCTCTGCCTCTTTTGCCTTGTATTTTCCATTCCAAGATTACTTTTAGTTGGCTGTTGTGTCTTTTAACATTCCTCAAAATTCACATGTGTCCTGTTTGAATAGTGTTTAATAGTTCTCTTTTCATTTTAGGTTAAAGGAATATTGATAAGATATAATATTTTGCTATTCTTAGTTTTAGTCCTGGTGTTATTTCTTTTGATGTTAGTATATTTTCCTTTTCTTTTTCATTCATGTTCTTTTTTTTTTTTATTTCAGTTTTACATTTTCCATCATTGGTTATTTAGTATCCCAAGGCAGGTGTAGCTCTGAACTGTCTCCAGGTCTGTTCCGTCAATTTTGATATCCACTTGTAGGTTTTGAGTATTATTTTTTCTTATAATCATAGTTTTAGTCTTTTTAATATCATTATCTAATCTATATTTTTTTGCTTGTCGTGTTTATTTCATTACGTAATTGTTATAGATATTTAGGATTTTATGCATGCAATACAGCATCATCGGCATATCTTACGTTATTGATTATCTTTCCATTAATGTTTATGGTTGTCATCTCTGTGATGTTTCTAAAGATTTGCTCAGTTTATAGATTGAACAAACTTGGTGATATGATGCATGCATGTCTTACTCCTCTTTTTATATCAATAGGTGTAGAGTTCTCCTTGTTATATGTTATTATTGCTGTTTGCTCCAAGCATAAATTACATATTAGTCGTATGTCTGTGCCATCTAGATGTATATCTTTTAGGCAGTCTATAATTTCTGTAAGGTGTATTTTACCAAAAGCTTTGGCGTAGTCTATGAAGCAGGTATATATTGGTTTGTTTACTTCTGTGTACTTTTGATTAAAGTCCTCATGCAGAATATGGTTTCTTTTATCCCACTTCTTTTTCTTTCCTTCCTCATTTGCCTTCCAGCGTCGAGGGGAGATATAATTTGCGGTCTTTTGACCTTCTGTTCACCTCGGCTGCTGTTATTTTTCCTAGTGCTTCTAATATTCCATCGATCCATCTTTTTCGTGGTCGACCCTTGGGTCTGGTATTCTCGCAACGTTTATTGAGGGCTTGCTGTGTTCTGTTTTCATCACTCGGCCTTGTTACATGGCCAAACCATTTCATCTGATGTTTCTTTATACATGTATATTCTATGGCGGGGGCTAGTCATAGCTTTTCTCTCAGTTCTTCATTTCTGATCTTGTCTTCCAGGTTTGTTTCCTGTCATTTGTCCCACTGTTGTTTTCTAAATCCAAAATGTTGTTCTTCTAATTCCATAGTAATTTTATTCTGAATCCTCCTTGTATAACTTTTAGCAACATTTTTGCTACATTGTTCATTAGGCTTATTGTTCTAAAATCACTGCATTCAACATTACCATTCTATTTAGTCAATGCAACAAGAGTTGATGTTTTTAGTTTATTTTGTATGTATCCTGTATGGTATATGTCGTTGCATATGTCTGTGATCACTTCAATACCAAAATCTTTTAGTGCCTTTATCGTCTCATGTGTATGTTGTCAGGTCTTGCAGCTGAAACAATAAATTACAAAAATACATCCTACAATTGTTTGTTTATAATTTTTTGCGTATAATATCAACGTTTTGACGGTGTCCATTAACACTCTGAACTCATGCTGGATCAAGCAGAAAAATCTCAGCAGATCATAATCTTTGTTTCACAAGCGTACGTTTGTAACCCTCTCTTAGCCCTCGCTAGTCATTCGGTCACTGGCAGTGGCTGGTGGCCACGTACTGTTAGAACGACCAGTCACTGGCAGTGGCTGGTGGCCACGTACTGTTAGAACAACCAGTCACTGGAAGTGGCTGGTGGACACGTACTGTTAGAACAACTAATCACTGGCAGGGGCTGGTGGCCACGTACTGTTAGAACGACCAGTCACTGGCAGTGGCTGGTGGCCACGTACTGTTAGAACAACTAGTCACTGGCAGGGGCTGGTGGCCACGTACTGTTAGAACGACCAGTCACTGGCAGTGGCTGGTGGCCACGTACTGTTAGAACAACTAGTCACTGGCAGGGGCTGGTGGCCACGTACTGTTAGAACGACCAGTCACTGGCAGTGGCTGGTGGCCACGTACTGTTAGAACAACTAGTCACTGGCAGGGGCTGGTGGCCACGTACTGTTAGAACAACCAGTCACTGGCAGTGGCTGGTGGACACGTACTGTTAGAACAACCAGTAACTGGTAGTGGCCGACGTGTTTGTTCCATTAAAAATAGCTGTTGTTTCGATATAAATAAATCTACATTTTTAAATTCAATGCGTGGTCATCTCCGCTGGCTAGTCTTTGAAAGTATGGAATGTGTTCTGTCATATTTCATGATATTGCTGTGAAAATGTAGCAAACTCGCCGACATCTGATCGTTTTGTGTCGATCTGCGTACATGGATTGTGTATGGTTTCTTTACTAAATCCCGTAGTACAAGATTTGTTACTGTTTTATGTAAGATAATTGTGCTTTAAATTGATGAATCCATATGGATTCTCTTTGTCTATAGATGTAATTTCAAAATGAAATTGCCTCCGCAAATGCATTTCAAAAGTGAAAGGTACTGATGGCCATTTATTGCCCTTTATTTATTGTGATGATCTACATATTTCTTTAAAATTGTTTAATTTCTTTCTTTTTTTAATAACTTCCCAATATTTAATGTTGGTTTGAAACTTTCTTTTTTATTTTTTGTATTTTATTTTGACAGCTTCACCTAATTTCGCTTTTAATATTGAAAGATGAAACGAATCAGTGCTTCACATTTTAACAAATCTGTTCACTCCTTCATGTTTACTTAGCCGGCATAAATCGTGATTTCTTTTTATCTGTTTGTATTGTCTTTGATCCTGGAAAAAAATTCTTCTTTTGGCCGCAACGTCATAACAATATTTGTATATTCTTTCATCGTTGTTCTTTCATCGTAAAGCTGAAACCTTACATTTGACTCGCTTTCGTATGCTCATTCACATTCTCATACATGACTGCATGGCCAATTCAAAGACAATTTAAAGTTGTTTTGAATGGCTGACATGGTATTACTTAACTAAATATGCCATACAGGTGAAGATATTCTCAAGGAATACTGAAATAGATAAGAGATTAAACAAAAATAATTTATTAACTAAGGCTGATGTAATATTTTTGTAGACTTTAAAATTAAAGAAATAACCGAAATTAAACCAGCCTCTAACGATACGATGCTGCTGACCATTTCAAACAACGCCCATGAAATACTTTTTTTTTAATTTTGTGTTAGCCTGTGTAAAGCTACTTCTTCTTTCCCTTTCTCTCTCGTTCTCTCTTCACCCCTCCATATTCATCCATCCATCCATCCATCCATCCATCCATCCATCCATCCATCCATCCATCCATCCATCCGTCCGTCCATCCGTCCGTCCGTCCGTCCGTCTGTCTGTCTGTCTGTCTGTCTATCGGTCCATCCGTCTGTTCGTCTGTTCGTCTGTCTATCTATAGCAGTTTTCTGTTAGATAAAATAACTTTGAAGGTTAGTAATCAAAAGCTTTACTGAAGTATCGAATATAGTATTCCCCCCCCCCCCCCCCCTGATATCAGGGGGTGACCAAGACACCAAACAAATCATAACATCCTGATATGTACTGCAAACAATTAAAACATAATGGTCATTATTAATCTGATTTGGTCATGCAACTTCATTTTTATTATTTTTTTTCACTTCAAAATCAGAGTTACGCCCCTGCAAAAGACCGCATGAAACCAGGAGAGACCGCCATCTTGCAGTGAAAAATGTGTTATTCTATAGTTCATGAGGTCACGGACGGCGGATCATTTGACAGTACTATAGAAATGACAGCGAGGTAAATTCAAAACGGTGGACGTAAACGATTGTACGTGTGTTATAAATGCAGGTGTTCAGCTTGGCGTTACAATCTCCTCATCTTTCACGTATTTAAAGAATAGAATAATACTCCTCGGTGAAGTTATAAGGTTACGGGAGTAATCCCAGACAGAAAAACCTGGAGTAGTAGGGAACCCCAAGTTAGTGCTCTATTATCAATTTCTATCTTCGGGCCTTCCCTGTAATCCAGCTTTGTTGTCGAACGTATGGACATCGTTCCACCTTTGAAACACTTAAAGCTGAAGGAGAGAATTGTGTAAATTGAGCAGATCACTCGCTCGGGCAAAGTAAGTGGGTGACAGGAAAAAACATGTTTCTTTCAAGCTTGATACGTGTATCGTAAGGACATTGTCCTCAGGACCTGAGAGACTAAAATTGTCAGATTGTTCGAATAACATCTCTCGACGATATGAAACTGAGACGGCTTATACAAACTATGGTCACTAACACCATATTCCCTATACGCTACTTGGCGTGACGGGTCACTAACACCATATTCCCTATACGCTACTTGGCGTGACGGGTCACTAACACCATATTCCCTATACGCTACTTGGCGTGACGGGTCACTAACACCATATTCCCTATACGCCACTTGGCGTGACGGGTCACTAACACCATATTCCCTATACGCTACTTGGCGTGACGGGTCACTAACACCATATTCCCTATACGCTACTTGGCGTGACGGGTCACTAACACCATATTCCCTATACGCTACTTGGCGTGACGGGTCACTAACACCATATTCCCTATACGCCACTTGGCGTGACGGGTCACTAACACCATATTCCCTATACGCTACTTGGCGTGACGGGTCACTAACACCATATTCCCTATACGCTACTTGGCGTGACGGGTCACTAACACCATATTCCCTATACGCTGCTTGGCGTGACGGGTCACTAACACCATATTCCCTATACGCCACTTGGCGTGGCGGGTCACTAACACCATATTCCCTATACGCTACTTGGCGTGACGGGTCACTAACACCATATTCCCTATACGCTGCTTGGCGTGACGGGTCACTAACACCATATTCCCTATACGCTGCTTGGCGTGACGGGTCACTAACACCATATTCCCTATACGCTACTTGGCGTGACGGGTCACTAACACCATATTCCCTATACGCTGCTTGGCGTGACGGGTCACTAACACCATATTCCCTATACGCTACTTGGCGTGACGGGTCACTAACACCATATTCCCTATACGCTACTTGGCGTGACGGGGTTCTTTACTTTTTTTTTTAACCAAAAGACGGAAATTATTGGTGAGGTTTTGTCGATGGTCTAAGATCTCATGGAAAGTAAAAGAACAGAATGAATGAGTATAGCAAGTCATAAACACAAAATGATATCATGATGTTATTGGGGAATGCAAGTTGAGTTGTGGCATGGTGAAATACTAATGCGACCAGATCTGTATATCGTTACCATCCTGAAGTCCATGGTGTAAATAAAAAATAATTGGTCTATTTTGATTTAGGGCTTTATCGAACCATGTGAGATCTCATCATATTCATAATCAATGCGAAAAGAAAAAAAAACATGCACAAAGAAAAAGCCACAAACAGCAACAGTGTAGACGATAGCACAGTCTTTGTTACAATGGAAGTTTATTTCATGATAAAATGAGAACAAAATTATAAGCAATAATGTAACACATGAACAAGTCAATTGTAAAATAAAATACTCCCACCAAACAATAACAACAAAATTGTAATCAATATAATAAAAAATGAACAAGTTACCAATAAAATATTCCTACCAAATAATAACAACAAATAAGCTATGTAATTAATATCACAATCAATTTCCATGTCCTTTGGAGAACGTTATCTTATCACATCCCACTTGAAGTAATTGTCTGTCTTTAGCTGGTTAACCCACTTTCACTGTTGTCGAGTAAAGGTCTATTTGATGACTGAAACCATCTTTTTGTTCTGCCCCTGTCTAGTCTTCTTGAAACTTTGCCTTCCATGGTTGTTCTTTTCAGCAGACTGTCTTTTGATGTCACAATTTCGTGGCAGTAGTTTGCTGCTATTTTCTGATTGGTTCTGGCAATTTAACACTTTGGTCCCTGCCTTTGAGGCGGCAGTCACAACGTACAAGTTTAAATGCTTTATAAATAAAGAAATGCTAACAGTGTTAGCCTGTACTATAGTCCGTTCAGATTCGTTTGCCTAGACATTAATTTATTTTTTTCAAAAACTTATTGTTCATTTGCATTGATCTTTTGAAGTTAGGTTTAGAATACTAATGTCGCTATAAAAATATTTTTTTATCAAAGAAATGTGATCCAGTTTCAAAGATGCCTTATTTAACCTATATTTAAAAAAAGTTAATCGATATTACACTGTATAAACACCGGCGGGATTATGTAGATGCTTACATCTCACAGCTGATTCTTTAACATATAGGCATGACCTTCACGGCTGAATGCGCACCGTCCTAAAATAGTTATGTTTCCACTATAAATTTTTATAAAGAAATGTTACATATGAAATTTCCCGTTTAGCACAAAATGACATTTTAGCCGAAACCGGAAATTATGTGACGTCAAAATCACGGCCGTAGACTCGAGTTCGAGTCATAATTCAGAGGCAAATCTCAATATTTACAGAAAGGAGGCGGCACTATTCATATTATCTTCTGCAAGTCTATGTGAGAATGAATATAAAGGCAAAATATTTTACTGAGCATAACATTGCTATAAAGATTTATCAATACTTCTGCAGAGAGCGTAAAAAGGGACATCTTTATTGTTCTTTATCAAACCCTGAGAAGAGAACAATGCATATTTTAGGTTTGTGTAAACGTTCATTTGATCGAATAGTTAAAGGAAGCGGATATTTATTGCCAACAAATGCAAGAAAGCAAGGAAGGAAAAGAAACGTTAGACAGTTTTGATAAGGACCTAGTAAAAAGAGAAATCTGTCGAATGTTTGATATAAACGAAGAAGTGACACTTAGAAAGTTGAAGCTTTGGCTGAAAACTAACAACGACATTGAAATATCAAAAACTTCATTATGGAAAATATTAAGAAGTGCAGGCTTCACCTTTAGAAAGTATGCTGGTGGAAAAAACATTATTTGTGAGAAGCCACATCTAGTAGCTCTTAGAAGCAAGTATTTACGTGAAGTGAAGGAAATGCGCGAAAATGATTATGATATTGTTTATTTAGATGAAACTTGGATCAACGCTCATCATACAAATGAAAAGGAATGACAGTTAGCAGATGGAAGTATTAAAAGATCAGTACCAAGCAGTAAAGGGCAACGTTTGATAGTTGCACATGCAGGTAGCAGACATAATGGGTTGTTGCAGAATGCTCATCTCGTTTTCATTTCAAAATCCATAGACAATAGAGACTACCACTCCGAAATGAATGGGCACATATTTAAAGACTGGATCGAGAAAAGTATCCTTCCAATATTAGATCGACCTTCTTGTCTGATAATGGACAATGCTTCATACCATAACGTAGTTAACGTAGAAGATAGAATCCCAACATCATCAAGTACAAAAGATGCAATCAAAACGTGGCTCATAAAAGAACACATACAAGTTAACGACAGCTACTTGAAACCCGAATTGCTTAGCCTTGTAAAACAGACACAACGTACAAAGATATTTAAAATAGACAAGTTAATTCAAGAACATGGCCATAGATGTTTGAGACTACCTCCATATCATGCACACTTAAATCCTATAGAACTAGTTTGGGCAAAAGTTAAAGGACACGTAGCATATACAAATAAAACTTTCAAATTATGCGATGTTGAGACACTTACAAATCAGGCTCTATCAAATATAAATAAAGACTACTGGGTAAAATGTGAGGATCATGTGTTACGACAAGAAGAGGAATATTGGAAAAAGGATGGTTTGTTGTTTGTTCAGCCGAAAGCAGTAATCGACCTATTTGACTCGTCTGATTCTGAATGATCATTACTCTGATTAAGTCTACAGATAAATAGTTTGATTTGCAAAATTTCCTAGTTGATTTGTTAAACAGTTTATTGTTCAAGACCACCCAAGCAATCAAAAATATGTTATAAGCAAACTAACAACCATTACTTTGAATGGAAGCCTGCTTGAGTCAGTACAGAAGTTCAGCTATCTTGGATCCACTATTACAGCCACACTTTCCTTAGATGAGGAACTAAATGTACGTATTTGAAAGGCAGCGACAACATTTGGGAAATTCACACCAAGAGCATGGAACTATATCAAATTGACTCTACGAACAAAAGTTCTATATATAATTTAAAATTTGTATACTTGCCACCAAGTAAAATTTTATGGACACGCCTATGGGTCATCGTTGCACTAGATTACTGTAAAACATTTTGATTAGGGTCAAAATAATAGTTACATGGGCAAAGATCAAAGGAATTCGCCGCTTTAAGAAAACCGTTATAGCTAGACATCGAGTAACACATATGTTCTCGTGACATGGACATTTTAACACCGTATGCCAAAAATCATGTGAAATCATCAAGAACTTTTTGAATTATAAATCATAACATCTCGGCAAACGAATCTGAACGGACTATAGAGATACCAAAACAGTGAAGACGATTAATATTGAATGTTGTATCCGTAAATCAAGACATGCACATTTTTAGGCAAAGTTTGTATAAGACCTACAGATGGAGAAGAGACATACAGGGCTGTCAGAGTCAGACGTAAAGGGGGTCCAAAATCAGACGTACAGGGGGATCAGAATCAGACGTAAGCAGGCGTAGTTGACGGTCACAATCAGACGTACAGGCAGGCCAGAATCAGATGTAGAGGGCGGTCACAATCAGACGTACAGGGCAGTCACAATCAGACGTAGAGGGCTGTCACAATCAGACATAGAGGACGGTCACAATCAGACATAGAGGACGGTCACAATCAGACATAGAGGGCGGTCACAATTAGACATAGAGGACGGTCACAATCAGACATACAGGGCTGTCACAATCAGACTTGGAGGGAGGTCACAATCAGACGCACTGGGCGGCCAGAATCAAACGTACAGGGCGGTCACAATCAGACGTACAGGGCGGCCAGAATCAAACGTACAGGCCGGTCACAATCAGACGTACAGGGCGGCCAGAATCAAACGTACAGGGCGGTCACAATCAGACGTACAGGGCGGCCAGAATCAAACGTACAGGGAGGTCACAATCAGACGTACAGGGCGGCCAGAATCAAACGTACAGGGGGGTCACAATCAGACGTACTGGGCGGCCAGAATCAAACGTACAGGGCGGTCACAATCAGACGTACAGGGCGGCCAGAATCAAACGTACAGGGCGGCCAGAATCAAACGTACAGGGCGGTCACAATCAGACGTACAGGGCGGCCAGAATCAAGCGTACAGGGCGGTCACAATCAGACGTACAGGGCGGTCACAATCAAACGTACAGGGAGGTCACAATCAGACGTACAGGGCGGCCAGAATCAAACGTACAGGGAGGTCACAATCAGACGTACAGGGCGGCCAGAATCAAACGTACAGGGAGGTCACAATCAGACGTACAGGGCGGCCAGAATCAAACGTACAGGGAGGTCACAATCAGACGTACAGGGCGGCCAGAATCAAACGTACAGGGCGGCCAGAATCAAAACGTACAGGGAGGTCACAATCAGACGTACAGGGCGGCCAGAATCAAACGTACGCTCTTAAATTCTTTCTTGACCAAAGAAAACATCCATCCGTGGATACTTCTACTCTCCTCCGTCTCACTGACCTTGTTCTCAACCTTAATACTTTCGAAGTCAATGGCCAATTCTATGACCAGGTCAGTGGTGTAGCAATGGGAACCAAGATGGGTCCTAGTTATGCTTGCCTGTTCATGGGTTACCTTGAACATCAAATACTGAATTCATACCGTGGACCCTGCCCATTAAATACCTCCGGTACATCGATGATGTCTTTGGACTGACTGACTTGCCGGAAGATGACATCTCCAGGTTCATCGACTACATTGGCAACTTTCACAAATCCATCAAGATGACATCTCCAGGTTCATCGACTACATTGGCAACTTTCACAAATCCATCAAGATGACATCTCCAGGTTCATCGACTACATTGGCAACTTTCACAAATCCATCAAGATGACATCTCCAGGTTCATCGACTACATTGGCAACTTTCACAAATCCATCAAGATGACATCTCCAGGTTCATCGACTACATTGGCAACTTTCACAAATCCATCAAGATGACATCTCCAGGTTCATCGACTACATTGGCAACTTTCACAAATCCATCAAGATTACATCTTATATCTCTACCTCGTCCGTCACTTTTCTTGATCTGGTCGTCTCCCTTGGTACCTCCAGCCTCCACACTTCCGTCTTCTATAAACCCACGGACGCCCACTGTTATCTTCTCTACACCTCGTCTCATCCATCTTACTGCAGAGATTCCATTCCATATTCTCAATTATTACGACTTCGTCGTATCTGCCAGGATGATCACGATTTTCTTCAACAGGCCCACCTGATGTTAAGTTTCTTTAGGCGTCGTCTCTATCCTGATTCGGTTCTCCAATCTGCCTTTAAGAGAGCTCTCGATATTCCCCGTTCGGTGGCACTCACCCCATCCACCCACCGTTCCTCTGACAGGACTATATTTACCCTCACCTACCACCCCCATAACTTGGCTGCGGTGAGGATCCTTAACCGGTATCGCTCCATTCTCCACTCAGATCCTACTACCCGCCTACTTTTCAGTGATCCTCCATTGGTCGCCTTCAAACGTGACAAGAGTCTGAGAGACATTCTTGTCACTAGCCGCCTCCCCCGCTCAAACCACAAACACCTTGGTACTGTTCCTTGTGGACGTCAGGTTTGCAGAACTTGTGACTACGTGCTTTGCACCGATTCGGTCTTATTCCCTAATAAGCGATTTGACATCAAGGGGGGGTTCACTTGTGTGTCGCGGAATATCATCTACACCATAATATGCAAGCACTGCCAGATGACGTATGTGGGTGAAAGTGGACGACGCTTGAGTGAAAGATTTTGTGAGCATCTTCGTGATGTTGAGCAAAAGACTGGCAGCCCGGTGTCTGCCCATTTCAACTCCCCTGGACATAGTGGTGAACTCGACATGCAAGTTACTGGCATTGTCTCATGTCACTCTAGCAATCGCAGCAGGTTCGCCCTTGAGAATCGCCTTATTGCCCAATTGGGTTCGCTGTCCCCCCAAGGTATGAACATATCACTCTCATACTCATAGGACACCCACTACATATTTCATACCTCCATGCGCTACTTAATCTGTATATTTGGATACATTTGTCTGCACATGTATTGGCACATTTGGGCTCCTTTGGGTTTTTCTTTTGTGGGCCTTGCGGCAATATATGTGCCGATTTATGCTTTTACGCATGCATTGTTACATACACATACTTATGTTTACACATCGGTTCGGGTTGTATACACAGAGTCAGACGTGCATAGTTTACACATATCCTGTACCCACCTCCCCATATTTTTAGAACCCTTCCTTTCCGTCTTCTCACCTGACTTCCTGGTCAGAGAGATTTATATCGGCCCTGTCGTATCAATTCAGCCCATTTCGAGACTGACCCAGCTCAGGGACACAGGGGAGTGACCAATTTATTTTTCCTCTCTTTTAGTTAGATTTGTTAATATATCGTTATATATAATTTTTGTGTTTGTTGTTCGTCCAGATGAAGGCCTACTTGACCGAAGCGTCGACTTTTGTTTCGTCCATTACCACGTAAAGCTGTCACCATACCACTTTTCTTCTTCTTTTTTTTTTAGTATCGCCATTATCATCAGCTTTACAGCAGCTTCGCATCTCTACGCATCTTGGTGCATCTTGATGCCCCCTACCTCTCAAACGTACAGGGCGGTCACAATCAGACGTACAGGGCGGCCAGAATCAAACGTACAGGGAGGTCACAATCAGACGTACAGGGCGACCAGAATCAAACGTACAGGGAGGTCACAATCAGACGTACAGGGCGGCCAGAATCAAACGTACAGGGAGGTCACAATCAGACGTACAGGGCGGCCAGAATCAAACGTACAGGGAGGTCACAATCAGACGTACAGGGCTGTCAGAATCAAACGTACAGGGAGGTCACAATCAGACGTACAGGGCGGCCAGAATCAAACGTACAGGGCGGCCAGAATCAAACGTACAGGGCGGCCAGAATCAAACGTACAGGGCGGCCAAAATCAAACGTACAGGACACAAAACGGTCAGAATCAAAGGTATAAACCCAGCAAAAGCTGGTGGGTACACTCTAGGAGTAACGATAAAGTGAAACATATAAAGAACAACCTGGAATGATAGCACGAAATAGAACTTGTGACTCAGGAGAGAGGGAGAATGGCTTGAAGGACTTGACTGCTGTCCTACATGGCGTACTGGTCAATGTGTGTCTGTGACTCAGGATAGAGGGAGAAGTGGTTTAAAGAACTTGACTGCTGTCCTACAAGGCGTTCTGGTCAATGTGTTTCTATGACTCAGGATAGAGGGAGAAGTGGTTTAAAGAACTTGACTGCTGTCCTACATGGCGTACTGGTAAATGTGTGTATGTGACAGGATAGAGGGAGAAGTGGTTTAAAGAACTTGACTGCTGTCCTACAAGGCGTACTGGTCAATGTGTGTATGTGACTCAGGATAGAGGGAGAAGTGGTTGCTTTGTTTATTTATATTTATTTTTTTTGCTTCGTAAAGGAGCGCTAAACTGTGCACCGGCTGAAGAGATTTCTTTTCTTCTATATGTTTCGTTGGCATCAATAGTAGACATTATCTTGACAGATATATAATTTCGTTTTAGAAAATGCCAATACAAATATTTCAAGCAGACATGAGTAGTATAGCAGGGTCCAACTGCTTTCATTTGGCCCGTAAATTAACAAAGATATATAGTAGGTGCGCGGCGCACCTAATGTACCGTAGGTGCAGGGGGAGTTAACCATGATAGCTCGTGTCGGGATGTTGACCTCTAGTCCCGGACCCCCCGTGCGGTGTGACCCCTCGTGCGGCGGGCGGTCGTCGTGGTGACCTCGGGGCGGATCGCGCGGGTGCGTGGTGACCTCGGGGCGGATCGCGCGGGTGCGTGGTGACCTCGGGGCGGATCGCGTGTCGGCGGGTGACCCGGGAAGTGACCTGTTTATGTCTGGTGTGTGCTGACTTTGGAGTTCTTGCTGTACTTGATCGACAGGGATAGGTTAGTAGATTATACAACATCAATGAAAAACGATCAATATAATACAGAATACAAAGATATATTTTATTCTTTTATTATCTCAATAGGTATATAACATACAGTGGATATTATATATCATTACAAAAATATTTAGTACACTGAGTAAATATATAGTACAAGGATAACATTTATTTATAGCGATGTAGTTGGGTGTCTGCTTAGCTCTATGTCATAAATGAATCATGAGGATGAAACTGTTAGAGATTGCTGGGTAGTCTAAGCTGGAAGTGTAAAGAGTTAAATATGTTCCTCGGTGTTAGTGGTTCGCTCTCTCTCTCTCTCTCTCTCTCTCTCTCTCTCTCTCTCTCTCATCATTATACTCGTTCTTTAACTTTTCATAAATATCTTTCTTCTGTATTAGTGAGACTAACCATCTCTCTCTCTCTCTCTCTCTCTCTCTCTCTCTCTCTCTCTCTTTCCCTCCTATTTCCTCATAGACTACTCGCCTTCCATACCAGCCTCACTCTCTCGTTTCCACCATCCCTCATAATGTTAACTTCCCTCATAGACTTCCCTACATTATAACACTTACGCAGGCTCGCCATTTAAACCTATCAGCTCTCGCCCTCTCTCTCTCTCTCTCTTCATCTTTGTCTCTTTCGCTCTCGCTATCTCTCTCTCTCCTTCGCTGTCTCTATCTCTCGCTATCTCTCTCTCTCCCTTTCCATCTCTGTCTCTCGCTATCTCTCTTCCTCTCCATCGCTCTCTCTCTCGCTCCCTCTCCAGCGCTGTCTCTTTCCCTCTCGCTATCTCTCGCTCTCGGTATCTCTCTATCTCTCCCTCTCCATTGCTGTCTATCTCACTCATTCTCTCTCGGTGTCTCTCCCGCGCCATCTCTGTCTCTCTCGCTATTTCTCTCTCCCTCTCCATCGTGTTCTCTCTCTCTCTCCCTCTCCATTTTTCTAGCCTATTCTCTCTTAGACGTCTAACCTATCAGACCATCCTCCCTCATCTCCCTTTATCTCTCCCACATCGTTCCGAAGTATATTTTTAGCGTCCCTCCTATTGTAACACTTGATTATTCTCACCCTTTATGCCTAGCACCTCGCCTTCCTTCTCCTAGACGTCTCTGTATCTCCCTCTCTCTCTCACTCTCTCTCGCTCTCGCTCTCTCTCTCTTCTAACCCCTACTAGACTTCTTTCCTACCATTCGTACTTTATACACATCACCATTAATACAACTGAAACTCCTTAATGATAACCTACCACATCGTTATGAGATAAGAGAAAAACAGATAAAAATTCAACTTACACCGTAAAATATTCCACTACAACACAGACCGCTAGACTGAACAGTACTATGAAAATAAACTTCCGTGAATCAATCGCGCTTATAACACGAAGTCTCACATCCGACTAGTTTAAATATAATCTGGTAAATAAAAGTTGGACGACACTATTCCACCCTCGACTAACATCTAGGTTAACCAATCAGAGAAGAGGATTTCTATCGGACACCCATCAACGAAATGACTGACCTTTGGATTAACAAACCAGAGGAGAGGATTTCTATCGGACACCCACCAACGAAATGACTGACCTCTGGATTAACTAATCAGAGAAAAAGCTTACTGTTATCGTGAAAACTGACCTCATTTTCAACTTGGAGTGCTGTCAAGTCTGACGCGTGGGTTACTTTAAATCGATTCGGCCCCTGATACAATCCACCTAGCGGGTCAATGGTGGGAGGAAATAATACAAGTGGCGGGTTACTTGAACGCGCTTTGACCCCTGATGCAATACCAGGAGTTCCATGACAGTCATAAATAGTTGGATACAACGACCTGGAAGTTATATTCAAGGTCCAAAATGTTAGACCAAATCGCTAAGATTTTACCACCAGAACACACAAATTTAGGCTCATATTCAAAAAGTCGACCTTAAAATTCTACAAATCTACTCCCATACTCATACAAGTTAGACTCATCGAACAGATAGTTATATCCAAAGTCAAAATAGTTAAACCAAATCGCAAACATTTTACTCCCAGAACACAAAATGTAGGCTCATATTCAAAAAGTCGACCTAAAAATTTCAAAAAGCTACTCTCATATTTGTTAGACAAATCGAGCCGATCGTTATTTCTAAAGTCTAAAAAGTTTGGCCAAAGCGCAAATATTTTACCCATAGAACACAAAAATGTAGGCTCATATTTAAAAAGTCGACCTTAAAACTCTACAAATCTACTCCCATACTCATACAAGTTAGACACAACGAGTAGGAAGTTATATTCTAGGTCCAAAAAGTTTGGTCAAATCACTAAAATTTTACCCACAGAACAAAAAAAAATATAGACTCATATCTAAAAAGTCGACCTCTAAACCATAAAAAAAAGCTACTCCCATACTCATACTAGTTAGACACATCGAACAGATAGTTATATTCAAAGTCCAAAAAACTTTATTTTAGACATCCCCATAGCAAAAATGTACCTATAAATCACTTTTATGATTGTTACCCCCTGACTATTTTTTAGGGATACACCATAAAATCGGTAAAAATCGTAAATTTTCACTGTAGGCATACCCCAAACTTTTTACTTTGGATATAACTATCTGTTCGATGTGTATAACTTGTATGAGTATGGGAGTAGATTTATAGAGTTTTAAGGCTCATAGGTTTAAATGGGTCGACTTTTTGAATATGAGCATAAATGTGTGTGTTCTGGTGGTAAAATCTTAGTGATTTGGTCTAACATTTTGGACCTTGAATATAACTTCCTGCTCGTTGTGTCTAACTAGTATGACTATGTGAGTAGATTTTTATGGTTTCGAGGTCGACTTTTTGAGTATGAGCCTAAATTTTTGTGTTCTGGGGGTAAAATATTTGCGATTTGGCCAAACTTTTTGGGCTTTAGAAATAACGATCGGTTCGATGTGTCTAACAATTATGACTATGTGAGTAGTTTTTTGAAATTTTTAGGTCGACTTTTTAAATATGCGCTTACATTTTTGTGTTCTGGGATTAAAATGTTTGCGATTTGGTCTAACTTTTTTTACTTTGGATATAACTATCTGTTCGATGTGTCTAACTTTTTTGACTTTGGATATAACTATCGGTTCGATGTGTCTAACAATTATGACTATGTGAGTAGCTTTTTGAAATTTTTAGGTCCACTTTTTAATATGAGCCTACATTTTTGTGTTCTGGGAGTAAAACTTTTTCGATTTGTTCTAGCTTTTTTGACTTTGGAAATAACTATGTTCGATGAGTCTAACTTGTATGAGTATGGGAGTAGATTGTAAAGTTTTAAGGTCGACTTTTTGAATATGAGCCTAAATTTGTGTGTTCTGGTGGTAAAATCTTAGCGATTTGGTCTAACATTTTGGACCTTGAATATAACTTCCAGGTCGTTGTATCCAACTATTTATGACTGTCATGGAACTCCTGGTATTGCATCAGGGGTAAAAACGCGTTCAAGTAACCCGTCACTTGTATTATTTCCTCCCACCATTGACCCGCTAGGTGGATTGTATCAGGGGCCGAATCGATTTAAAGTAACCCACGCGTCAGACTCGACAGCACTCCAAGTTGAAAATGAGGTCAGTTATCACGATAACAGTAATCTTTTTCTCTGATTAGTTAATCCAGAGGTCAGTCATTTCGTTGGTGGGTGTCCGATAGAAATCCTCTTCTCTGGTTGGTTAATCCAAAGGTCAGTCATTTCGTTGATGGGTGTCCGATAGAAATCCTCTTCTCTGATTGGTTAACCTAGATGTTAGTCGAGGGTGGAATAGTGTCGTCCAACTTTTATTTACCAGATTATATTTAAACTAGTCGAATGTGAGACTTCGTGTTATAAGCGCGATTGATTCACGGAAGTTTATTTTCATATTACTGTTCAGTCTAGCGGTCTGTGTTGTAGTGGAATATTTTACGGTGTAAGTTGAATTTTTATCTGTTTTTCTCTTATCTCATAACGATGTGGTAGGTTATCATTAAAGGAATTTCAGTTGTATTAATGGTGATGTGTATAAAGTACGATTGGTAGGAAAGAAGTCTAGTAGGGGTTAGAAGAGAGAGAGAGCGAGAGAGAGAGAGGGAGGGAGATACAGAGACGTCTAGGAGAAGGAAGGCGAGGTGCTAGGCATACGTTTCAAGAAAAGAAACTGGTACTAGCAGCATGGATAGACCTAAAGAAAGCATTTGATAAGGTATGGAAGGAAGGGCTTCTGAAGAAACTGAGAAATTATGGAGTAAATGGCAGGATGTACAAATGGGTAAAAGCATACCTGCATAACAGGAGAGCCAGAGTGCAACTGGATGGTCTTAAGAGTAAGAAGGTCTTATTGCGCCAGGGCGTTCCACAAGGAGGGGTACTATCTCCAACACTTTTTCTGATCTACATCAATGACCTAGTTACTGAACTACCACATGGCATCAAAGTGGCAATGTATGCAGATGACTTGGTAATGTGGTGCACAGAGGAGTATGCAACAGTGGCCTCCAAATTGCTACAAAGAGCTATGAATGCACTGAATTCATGGACAAATAGATGGTGTATCAGCATCAATACAGACAAATGCAGTACTACACTTTTCACACTCTCCCCAAAACAAAAAGCAGGAGCCATCTACATAAACAATGAGCCTGTGAAAGAAGACATACAAGCTACATATCTCGGAGTTACATTTGATAACAAACTATCTTGGAAACAGCAGATAAATAAGGCAACCCAAAAAGCAAGGAGAAAATTGGCTATTCTAAGAAAGTTGTGTGGAACCACATGGGGTGCGAGTGGGAAAATACTCAGTAAAGTTTACCAACAGAGTATACGCCCACATTTAGAATATGGATCATCCGCATGGTGCTCAGCATCAAACACCACATTGCAAGAACTGGATAAAGTACAAAACCAGGCACTTAGGGTCATCACAGGAGCAATGAAATCAACACCAATATTGGAGATGGAGAAATTGTGGAGGATACCAGCACTGAGAGAACGGAGGGACACAAAGGTGCTGATACAGGCAGAAAAATGTGTATGCATGCCGAGACATCCAATGAAGGACAGATTCCAAATCTTGCATTGGGACGACTTAAGAGAAGCAGCTTTATCCACCAAGCCAAGCGTATTAGTAGACAAACACCAGACATGCCAAGAGTTGTTAAACCCCTTCTGCCCATACCAGAACAGACTCCCTGGACAGATGAATCAGGATTATCAGTTCAAATACGGACAGAAGTGAAAGGAATAGTTGACAAAGAGGAACAAAATAGTCTACAGCGAAAAACAATAGCTCTCAGTTTCCTGGATGAAGAATACCCACAAGACCTATGGATTCGTGTGTACACAGATGGATCAGCACAGAATGCAGTAAAGAATGGGGGAGCAGGTGCATATATAGAGTACCCAAATAACACTAGGGATATGGATAAAATAGCAACAGGGAAATATTGTCACAATTATGATGCAGAAATACAAGCAATAAAGTTGGCAATAGAAAAACTGCTGAACAGTAATCTTAGCCCACAGCCTGTAGTGTTTTTGACAGATGCAAGATCAGTACTCCAGGCACTACAATCCAGAAAATTACCCCATCTGCAGACCTTATTGACTGAACTCTGCAAGCACCACAGGGTTGCCCTGCAGTGGATCCCGTCTCACTGTGGAATACCAGGAAATGAGAAAGCAGATCAGTTGGCAAAGGAAGGTTCAACAGGCACACAACTAGATACACCAGTCACATACCATCATAAGAAACAGATAATCAAATCAATCAGAGGACCACAAGCCCCATATCAGGATGCCTTTCATAATATGAATAGATATGAACAAGTTATCATTATACGCCTAAGAACAGGACACAATCGACTCCATAGTCACATGTATACAAAATTCAAGATCGGCACATCAACTACTTGTACATGTGGACAGGCACCCCAGACTGCTGAACACATACTTCAAGACTGCACTGAATATAGTAGACTGAGGAAAATCCATTGGCCCATAGATACAACACTACAGACAAAACTATATGGGCCACTGCAAGAATTACAAAAGGCAGTAAAATTTATACAGGAAACGACATTGCAGATATAGACAATACTTCAGGCGAACGAAAGATAGATAGATAGATAAATATGCGCTTACATTTTTGTGTTCTGGGATTAAAATGTTTGCGATTTGGTCTAACTTTTTTTACTTTGGATATAACTATCTGTTCGATGTGTCTAACTTTTTTGACTTTGGATATAACTATCGGTTCGATGTGTCTAACAATTATGACTATGTGAGTAGCTTTTTGAAATTTTTAGGTCCACTTTTTTAATATGAGCCTACATTTTTGTGTTCTGGGAGTAAAATGTTTTCGATTTGGTCTAGCTTTTTTGACTTTGGAAATAACTATCTGTTCGATGAGTCTAACTTGTATGAGTATGGGAGTAGATTTGTAAAGTTTTAAGGTCGACTTTTTGAATATGAGCCTAAATTTGTGTGTTCTGGTGGTAAAATCTTAGCGATTTGGTCTAACATTTTGGACCTTGAATATAACTTCCAGGTCGTTGTATCCAACTATTTATGACTGTCATGGAACTCCTGGTATTGCATCAGGGGTAAAAACGCGTTCAAGTAACCCGTCACTTGTATTATTTCCTCCCACCATTGACCCGCTAGGTGGATTGTATCAGGGGCCGAATCGATTTAAAGTAACCCACGCGTCAGACTCGACAGCACTCCAAGTTGAAAATGAGGTCAGTTATCACGATAACAGTAATCTTTTTCTCTGATTAGTTAATCCAGAGGTCAGTCATTTCGTTGGTGGGTGTCCGATAGAAATCCTCTTCTCTGGTTGGTTAATCCAAAGGTCAGTCATTTCGTTGATGGGTGTCCGATAGAAATCCTCTTCTCTGATTGGTTAACCTAGATGTTAGTCGAGGGTGGAATAGTGTCGTCCAACTTTTATTTACCAGATTATATTTAAACTAGTCGAATGTGAGACTTCGTGTTATAAGCGCGATTGATTCACGGAAGTTTATTTTCATAGTACTGTTCAGTCTAGCGGTCTGTGTTGTAGTGGAATATTTTACGGTGTAAGTTGAATTTTTATCTGTTTTTCTCTTATCTCATAACGATGTGGTAGGTTATCATTAAAGGAATTTCAGTTGTATTAATGGTGATGTGTATAAAGTACGATTGGTAGGAAAGAAGTCTAGTAGGGGTTAGAAGAGAGAGAGAGCGAGAGAGAGAGAGGGAGGGAGATACAGAGACGTCTAGGAGAAGGAAGGCGAGGTGCTAGGCATAAAGGGTGAGAATAATCAAGTGTTACAATAGGAGGGACGCTACAAATATACTTCGGAACGATGTGGGAGAGATAAAGGGAGAGGAGGGAGGATGGTCTGATAGGTTAGACGTCTAAGAGAGAATAGGCGAGAAAAATGGACAGGGAGAGAGAGAGAACACGATGGAGAGGGAGAGAGAAATAGCGAGAGAGACAGAGATGGCGCGGGAGAGAGACCGAGAGAGAATGAGTGAGAGAGACAGCAATGGAGAGGGAGAGATAGAGAGATACCGAGAGCGAGAGATAGCGAGAGGGAAAGAGACAGCGCTGGAGAGGGAGCGAGAGAGAGAGCGATGGAGAGGAAGAGAGATAGCGAGAGACAGAGATGGAAAGGGAGAGAGAGAGAGAGATAGCGAGAGATAGAGACAGCGAAGGAGAGAGAGAGAGATAGCGAGAGCGAAAGAGACAAAGATGAAGAGAGAGAGAGGGCGAGAGCTGATAGGTTTAAATGGCGAGCCTGCGTAAGTGTTATAATGTAGGGAAGTCTATGAGGGAAGTCAACATTAAGAGGCATGGTGGAAACGAGAGAGTGAGGCTGGTATGGAAGGCGAGTAGTCTATGAGGAAATAGGAGGGAAAGAGGAGAGAGAGAGAGAGAGAGAGAGAGAGAGAGAGAGAGATGGTTAGTCTCACTAATACAGAAGAAAGACATTTATGAAAAGTTAAACAACGAGTATAATGATGAGAGAGAGAGAGAGAGAGAGAGAGAGAGAGAGAGAGAGAGAGAGCGAACCACTAACACCGAGGAACATATTTAACTCTTTACACTTCCAGCTTAGACTACCCAGCAATCTCTAACAGTTTCATCCTCATGATTCATTTATAACATAGAGCTAAGCAGACACCCAACTGCATCGCTATAAATAAATGTTATCCTTGTACTATATATTTACTCAGTGTACTAAATATTTTTGTAATGATATATAATATCCACTGTATGTTATATACCTATTGAGATAATAAAAGAATAAAATATATCTTTGTATTCTGTATTATATTGATCGTTTTTCATTGTTGTTGTATAATCTACTAACCTATTCCTGTCGATCAAGTACAGCAAGAACTCCAAAGTCAGCACACACCAGACATAAACAGGTCACTTCCCGGGTCACCCGCCGACACGCTATCCGCCCCGAGGTCACCACGCACCCGCGCGATCCGCCCCGAGGTCACCACGATGACCGCCCGCCGCACGAGGGGTCACACCGCACGGGGGGGGGGGGGGGGGTCCGGGACTAGAGGTCAACATCTCGACACGAGCTATCATGGTTAACTCCCCCTGCACCTACGGTACATTAGGTGCGCCGCGCACCTACTATATATCTTTGTTAATTTACGGGCCAAATGAAAGCAGTTGGACCCTGCTATACTACTTACATGTGTAATTTTTGTTATGCTTGTAGCATAATTAGATATAATCACCCAGTATTAAACGGGCGTATCTGTTACCACTGAAAAACGTATTTGGAATATCTGTTTACTGTAACTAAGGTGGATTGATTACCCGATTGGTTACTTTGATCATACGTCTGGAACACCGGGGGAAAACGAATACAAAAAATATGAATGAAATACGAGATAGGAAATGTATTCTAGACCATCAGTGATACCATTGTGTGGATATTCGAAAATAAACATCAATGAATTTGCTTGTATTTCTAAACATCAACAGATAGTTGTTGCCCGAAACACAATTATTTGTTGGGATTTTCGTTTGAAGAATGGTAACTTCTTCTTTCCTTCCTCATTTGCCTTTCAGCGTCGAGAGGAGACATAATGTTAGGTTTTTCTTACTCTTTTGTTTGCTGCTGCTTCTGTTATGTTTCCTAGTATGTATAATGTTACATCAATTCATCTTTTTTATTGGTCAACCCGTGAGTCTGGTGTCGTCGTAACGGCTCGTTGTATTTTGATATTTCTGCGTAATCAGGTAGCTAAACAATTGTAATGTTGTTTCGTTACGTATTCAAGGACTGGAATTATTCTTAGCTTTTTCTCAGTTCCTAATTCCTGATCCAATGTAACGATCACACCAGTGAAAAAGAAACATCAGTCGAATTGCCTTCCACACGTTTTTTTTTTTTTTTTAATTTAAGCCGTTAACTTATTAAAAAAAAAAGTAAAGTGTCCCCGTCACGCCAAGTGGCGTTTAGGGAATACGGTGCTAGTGACCATAAATTTTACAGACCTTCAGCACATGATTTTTGGGGTAATGTGGTCGGTATTACGCCCGTGCCGCTTTTACCCAGAAAAAATCCAATACCCATTAAAGGCTGGGTGAACCGGAAGCCGTCGGTTGGGATCGAACCCTACCTCTTGTCCTTTGTAGTCCATTTCACTAACCACTGAGCTATCGCGGCTCCCCGTTAACTTATGACAGAATTAAAAGGTCGGTAGGTTAAATATATACTCAGAGAAACCAAAGAACTACAAAATAATTCCAATGCTGTCATTGTTTGTAAAATATAATTAGACAAAACGATTTGTTTTTTTCCACGCACATCGAATGTACTTGAAAACCTACTCGCCTTCTATTTTCCGACCCACCATTGGTGGGTTTTACACGCCATAGGAACCTTTGTGACATTTTGGTTAGGAGCCGCGTCCACTACCCTGACCAGAACATGCTGGGTACGGTACGTTGCAGCAGTTCGTGTAGTACATGCTCTTTCGTACTACAGACTCATAAAATCGTGTTCCCATCACTGGTCCTTTTGATATATAGGATAGCTTTACGTACATTTCCCGGAATATTATATTCACTATCATCTGCCAACATTGTCTCAAAATATTAAGTTATTGAGTTATATGCGGGTCATCATCATTGCACTCCGAACATGTCCATAGATGCTCAGAATCCCTCCTCAGCAAGTCTCGCAGTGTCCACCGACTGGCGACTCCAGTTCAGTGTTGGTTGATAAGTCTTCTAATACGCCCACTAATTTTCTCGTTTCTGGCTGTGTCCATCTTACCTTTAATCTCTTTCATTCGAAGGAGTGACGTGGACTCATGGTTGTCGAAGTCATGTGCCCATCCTACATCTCGGAGGGCATTGATGATCTCCGCTCAATCCATTGGTTGACCGTCTTCAATGACAGCGCAGCTAGCCAGCCTCTCCGCTCTTTCATTTTCCCGTACTCCCACATGTTCATGGACGTAGACAAAGATAATCCTACGAATTGTTGACTTCTGCAATGACTCTATCATTGCCTGCGTACAGAGCCCGTCTCCATTTTGTTATCATGCTCATCGAATCACTCAGCATTCAGGCGTGGGTGTAGTCTTGTGACTCCAACCAGAAGAATGCCCTGGTCACTGCCATCACCTGGCAGTCCGGGCTGCCGACTCATCTTTTGTCTACCAGGAAATCATCCAGAATTGGCACCTGGAATGACCGTCCCCTAAATGAACAAGGAAAAGCCGCACAGGTAGCAGCAGAAATGACAAACTACAAAATATATATTCTGGGAATGTGCGAAACAAGATGGCTAGGAACGGAAAGGATAAAATTAAATACAGGAGAGATGATTTTATCATCAGGACACCAGGAACTTAGAGCACAACATAGTGAAGGGGTAGCTATAATGTTATCAAGAAATGCACAGAAGACGCTGATAGAATGGAAAGCAGTAAGGCCAAAACTAATTAGGGCAACATTTAAAACAAAAAAAAATAATAAAAAATAAAAATTATCCAATGCTACGCACCAACTATTGATAAGGATGATTTAGTTAAAGATCAATTCTATAAACAGCTGCAATGTCAGATGGATGAAAGACGAGCCAAGGATATTATAATCTTGATGGGAGATCTAAATGAAAAAGGAGGATTGGACAACAGAGGCTTCGAAGAGATTATGGGAAAACATGGACTTGGAGATATAAATGAGAATGGAGAGATATTCGTGAACTTCTGTGCTCTTAATCAAATGAGCCTACTAGGAACAATATTCCAACATAAAAGAATACATAAAACTACATGGGTGTCACCAGATCATAGAACGGAAAACCAAATTTATCACATATGTATTAATAATAAGTTTAAGTCATCCTTACAGGATGTAAAAGTATATAGAGGGGCAGATATAGCTTCTGATCATCATCTTCTGATAGCCAAACTTAAACTAAAAAGATATACTACAACGAATAAGGGTAGAAAGTACTTCAATGTAGGGTTTCTTGTAGAACAAGGAATTAAAGATACATTTGCAGCCGCAATATTAAACAAATACTAAGTCCTGCAACAACTAGAAAATACAATGGAAAGAGACATGCGAAGAAATGCTGGGGAAAAGAGGACGCCAGAATACGGCATGGATGACAGCAGAGACCCTGGATAAAATTAAAGAAAGAAAGAATAAGAAAGCAGACATAAATAAAAGCAAAACAAGAAGTAATAAAGCCAAGACACAGGAAGCTTACACAGAGGTGAACAAAGAAGTAAGAAGATGCATTAAACGGGATAAGAGGAATTGAATAGATGAACTAGCTAAAGAGGCAAAGGAAGCAGCAAATAAAGGGAATATGAAATAACTGTACAACAGCACAAAGAAATTAGGTGGAAAACACAAACAGATCAATATCTTTATTAAAGATAAGAAATGAAATCTGCTTAGTAATATAAGGGAAGAAATGGAAAGAGCACTTTGAAGAACTTTTGAAGAGACCCGGCTCAAATAACCCTTCAGATATACTACCAGCAGAAGAAGAGTTACACGTTAACTGTGGAAAACGAAGCAAAGAAGAAATAATGAAAGCCATCCAACTATTAAAAAATGGTAAAGCCACAGGACCAGGTGAAATTCCTTCGGAAGCCATCAAAACAGATATTAACACCTCTACCAAGATGCTACATAATCTATTAGATAAAATTTGGGAGAGGGAAGAAATACATAAAGACTGGAAAGAAGGTTATATGATAAAACTACCAAAGAAAGGAAGTTTACAGGAGTGCACAAATTATAGGTGAATTATGCTACTATCAGTGCCAGGAAAAGCAGAATCATTCTGGAGAGACTAAAAGAGGCCATAGAGAAACATTTGAGAGATGAACAAGCAGGTTTTAGGAAGAACAGATCATGTGCTGATCAAATAACTACTCTACGTATAATAGTTGAACAAAGTTTAGACTAAAATCCCCACTTTATTTTGGATTCATAGATTACGAAAAGGCATTTGATAGTTTAGACAGAAGAATGCTTTGGAAGTTTCTGAGTCATTACGGAATCCCATAAAGTTTATTAACCTGATAAAAACAATGTATGAAGGAACGACATGTAGTGTGGTGCATGAAGGACAACTTACAGAAGCATTTGAACAGGAGTAAGGCAATGATGCCTTCTGTCTCCATTTATCTTTCTACTGGCCATAGATTGGATTATGAAAATAACTCAAAACAACAGAAATGGGATCCAGTGGTCACTGACCAAACAACTTGATGATTTAGACTTTGCTGACGACATAGCTCTCCTATCACACAGTCATCAACAGGTGCAAGATAAAATGAGCATACTTGATGAGAATCACAACAGCTAGGACTGAAGATTAATAGAGATAAGACCAACATTATGAGAATTAATACAGTTGGCAATAACCAAATAAAACTAGGAGAAATACCTCTATTAGATGTGCAATGTAACATATATCTGGGCAGTAATATAGATAAAGAGGGAGGAACAGAAATTGATACCAAAATAAGGATATCAAAAGCAAGAGGAGCTTTCATTGCACTGGAAAACATATGCAAAGAAATTAGGTTAAATACAAAAATAAAAATTTTCAACTCAAATGTTAAGGGGGGGGGGGGGGGCTATAATATAGCTGTGAAACATGGAGAACAACAAAACTGACAATCACGAAGATACAGACTTTCATTAATGGATGCTTACGCAGAATAAAAGGATCGCGGGACAAAATCACTAACATAGAATTATGGTAATGTACCAGTCAAACACCAGTGGATAAAGAGATACAGCGAAGACGATGGCGCTGATAGGACACACACTACGGAAGCCAACTGAGAGTATTACACAACAGGCCCTTTTTGGAATCCCCAGGGGAAAAGGCTAAGAGGAAGACCAAGGAATTCTTGGAGAAGACAGATCGAAGCAGAGATGAAGATGACGGGGAAGACATGGAATGTTCTTAAAAGAATGGCACAAAACAGAACGACTTAGAAAGTGTTTTGTTGAAGACCTATGCTCCACTGGGAGCTAAAAAGGTAGAGAGAAGAAGAGTTACACGTTAACTGTGGGAAAACCAAGCAAAAAGAAATAACGAAAGCCGTCAAGCTTTTAAAAAATGGTAAAGCCACAGGGCCAGATGAAATTCAATCTGAAGCCATCAAAGCAGATATTAACACCTCTACAAGATGTTACATAATCTATTAGATAAAATTTGGGAAATAAAAGATGTCCATGGAATGCCCGTGCATTCCATTGGTGTCGTATTATAGATTCGTCTGTATAGTTGATTGCATCTTTCATTGGTGTTATCCCAAACGAGACCGTTGACATCAGCATTGACCACGACTGAGTTCTGTTTCATATACTTCCTGTCAAGTGTGACAATACACGAGAATGTCTCTCTGAATGACTTAGGCACCGGTATCGACTACTCGCCAGCGTTAATATTGGTAAGCCCACAGACCTGTTTAATGACATCATCTGCTCGACTCACCCATGATTTGCCTCTTTATAGTCTGGCACCTTTCCTTGTATTGAGCTCGTGGTGTAATAGGCGCTCTTTATCTGCACTAATCTTCAGGTTGAGAATTCTATGGGCAGCTAAGAAGAGTAATGAAAACGTTCTGAAAGAGGCCAAAGCAAAAAGAGAGCTAATTTCCAATATTAGGAAGAAACAATCATCATTTCTGGCCATGTAATAAGAAAAGAACAGCTGGAATATATTGTAACAACTGGGAAAATTGAGGGACGAAGAGATAGAGGAAGCAAAGGGAAAAGATACCAGACAGCTTAAGAGAATGGCGTGGCAGAAGGTCAACAACAGAAATTATAAATAACTGTCGAGATCGAAAGTTGTGGAGAGACATATTCACCTACGCCAGCAGGTCCGGTACTTGATGATGATGATGATGATGATGATGAGCTTCAGGTATGCTCGTGCCCTCCAGATCTTGATCATGTCATCCATTTCGGGAAATTGAAGAAGATACCTCATTGCTACACAGGGAATGTTCCTCGTACATCCCAAGATAATGCGCATAGCTTCATTCTGTATTTTCTCCAGGCTCTCAATTTGCATTGTACTAACTGTAAGAATTGCTAGGGCATACTCGATTAGTGCGGGGACTAGTCCCTGGAACAGAAGGATAAGTAGCCTCTGACTCTGTAATCACCCTGTCCCTGGTCACCTCATCACCTCCCATTTGTGCCACCCGTGTTTACGTGTTAACGATATGATTGTTAAGTGAGAACCATGCACCTGATACTCCACAGCATGAAGAGATCCGATCGAGTTCTGCGTGCTGTGTGGAGGCGATTTCCCTTCTGTCTCTTCCCTGTCGATATGCAAGAACGTCATCAGCAAAAGTCATAGTTCTTCCCTCCCATCCAGCTGCTGTTCCGTAATCGTTATTGTGTACACGTTAAATAGAACTGGTGAGAATGGTGAGTCCTGTGGCAGCCCTGGACAAATGGATGTTGGCTCGGAAGACCAACTTCCACATCTGAGTATCACTATCCTCTGAAACATTGCCGCAGCGATCCAACTAATGAGGAAGGGGTGCTGCGTCAGTTTGAGGAGCATGAGCTTTAAAACGGGACTCTGTTGTATACACTATTCGGTCAGTCTGCTCAATGTAATGTACAAGCAGGCAATCCTTTGCTCTCATCACATTTGTGCCATATCTTGCCTGTGCTCTGGAAGTCTGGTATGTCTCTGTGTTGTGTTATGCCATTCATGCTCGGATGAAGGAACCAGAATGTGACTAGCGATCTTTCCGAGCACACTTTTTGTTTTACAGAAATCATCCTACTTGCCATTCTTAGCCTGCTTAGCACATAGTTTAAAGTGTATCATTTTATGGTCGACCTGTTCTTTCAGACGCTTCAAGAGCTCAGATTGTGTTCTTTTATTCTTTCTGGCTTTCTGCCATGTCTTGGCCGTTTGTCTCTTGTTCCGCCAAGCTTCATCGACTTTTGCGTTCCACCATCGTGGCTGCGTCCATCTCTCCTGCTTTCTGTGAGGGGCGTCCTGTTTCCTATGTCTGTTTTTGCTAATGATATCCTGGTCTGTGTTCTCATAGTGGAATGTGTTGAGCTTGGTTTTCTGACTTCTATTTCTGCCTTTCTCAATTAGGATGACACATGGCTAGTGATCACTTCCGTGGAACCCAGTGCACTCCACCTGCAAACATGTGCGAAGGCGGAAGACACCAGTGCCAGGTCTATGACACTATCAGAGTCCCCTGTTCGGGTGGCCATTCTTGTTGCCCTTCCATCAATCAAGCACACTAAATCGGCCGACACCAGCGCGTTCTCTAGGTCTTCTCCCTGGTTGTTGTTTATGACGTTACCTCAATGGTTGCCTCTAGCATTAAAGTCTCCACAGAAAATGACGGTCTCCTCGAACACAATGAGATTCTGCCATTGGTGTGTGTCCACCTTTCCATTACAGGCATACACATTTACAACAAAGAAAGGAACTGGAGTCTGCATCCTAATTGCATGTACCTGCATTTCCTCACTGTCCCACGCAGACACATCAACCTCAGTTGCCATCATGGTGTTTCGAGTTGCCATCATAGTGTTACGCACAAGGATGGCCTGTCCAAGTTGCATTCTATTGTAGAAACAGTTAAATTCAGGTGCACTAACTGTCCTATCACCAAGAAGTATTTCTTGCAATACCATTATATCGGCGCCGCACAGTAACTTATCAAGAATCGGCCGTCGTTGATTTATGGAAGCACAGTTCCAGTAAGTAACGCGCTCATACTTTAGACCTCAAAATATGTATTGGCCAAACAGGCGGCGCTTAGGAGACAGAATTTGTAACACTTATATGAACCATGACTTTGACACTCCTGTCTCCTCCCATTTCAGATCTCCAGACTATGATGCATATGATGACTCTTGTGTTACTGGCATCATCTCTTCTTCCTCTGATACCCGTAGCCGGTTCGCCTTGGAGAACTGACCATAGTTCGCTTTGATACTCTCCAACAGAGAGGATTACATTCTTTTCACACTTTTCTTTAATCTCTGATAACCACTCCATTTCTTGCCTGTGTCATATCCCTATTTTTCTCTGTTTTATTTCTATTACCTCTCTTGCTCATCATCCCTCTTGTCGCCTTTATCCTCAATCTCTTTTACTCTTTTTCATGTTTTCTTCGTACTCGTTGGTACACCTGCTTTCATTTTTTTTCATTGTTTGGTTCTTTTGGCCTAATTAAATCCCTACTGTCTATTAACCTTTTAACCAGACTCGATGTAAATCCTAGCGACCGTCTTTCTTTCATCCATTTCTTTGGATCTTTGCTGTGCCGACTGAACTGTATTTCTGTGTTTAATTTGTATGGTTTGTTTGATGTATCAGATGAAGGCTTTTTGCCGATACGCTGTAGTAGTTTGTCTTGTCTTTCTGTTAATCTAGCTGCTCAATACTATTTTGCTTGTATTGTATATGGAAAACCGCCAGCTATTCCTAAAACGTCGACCTTCCCTGAACTTTTAGACAGTAATAAATCGTATCTACAGTCATTGCCTCTGTGTTGGACCGGCAGCTGTAACTCGAACACCTTGAGAAAAGGGCACTTCTTGTGTTTGGGAATGCCTCGTAGTTCACACCGTTCTAACCCAATGATCCAGAACCCTTGTCCTTTCATTGCTGTTTCATGTTTTACAAAAAATGCAGTAACGTCAGTCAATAGCAGGAAAAATGTTCTAGTATTTTTTTTCTTTCTCACCACCAGTAGATATTGAAAACGTTTGCTGTCTTGGTAAATGGTACACACCCTACATGTCTTGGTAAATGATACACACCCTCGATGTCTTGATAAATGATACACACCCTCGATGTCTGGTAAATGATACACACCCTCGATGTCTTGGTAAATGATACACACATTAGATGTCTTGGTAAATGATACACACATTAGATGTCTTGGTAAATGATACACACATTAGATGTCTTGGTAAATGATACACGCCCTGGATGTCTTGGCAAATTATACACACATTAGATGTCTTGGTAAATTATACACGCATTAGATGTCTTGGTAAATGATACACACATTAGATGTCTTGGTAAATGATACACGCATTAGATGTCTTGGTAAATGATACACACATTAGATGTCTTGGTAAATGATACACGCATTAGATGTCTTGGTAAATGATACACACATTAGATGTCTTGGTAAATGATACACGCCCTGGATGTCTTGGTAAATGATACACACATTAGATGTCTTGGTAAATGATACACACATTAGATGTCTTGGTAAATGATACACGCCCTGGATGTCTTGGTAAATGATACACGCCCTGGATGTCTTGTAAATGATACACGCCCTGGATGTCTTGGTAAATGATACATACATTAGATGTCTTGGTAAATGATACACGCCCTGGATGTCTTGGTAAATGATACACACATTAGATGTCTTGGTAAATGATACACGCCCTGGATGTCTTGGTAAATGATACACGCCCTGGATGTCTTGGTAAATGATACACGCCCTGGATGTCTTGGTAAATGATACATACATTAGATGTCTTGGTAAATGATACACGCCCTGGATGTCTTGGTAAATGATACACACATTAGATGTCTTGGTAAATGATACACCCCCTGGATGTCTTGGTAAATGATATACACATTAGATGTCTTGGTAAATGATACACACATTAGATGTCTTGGTAAATGATACCCGCCCTGGATGTCTTGGTAAATTATACACACATTAAATATCTTGGTAAATGATACACACATTAGATGTCTTGGTAAATGATACACGCATTAGATGTCTTGGTAAATGATACACACATTAGATGTCTTGGTAAATGATACACACATTAGATGTCTTGGTAAATGATACACACATTAGATGTCTTGGTAATGATACACGCCCTGGATGTCTTGGTAAATGATACACACATTAGATTCTTTGTAAATAATACACACATTAGATGTCTTGGTAAATGATACACGCCCTGGATGTCTTGGCAAATTATACACACATTAGATGTCTTGGTAAATTATACACGCATTAGATGTCTTGGTAAATGATACACACATTAGATGTCTTGGTAAATGATACACGCATTAGATGTCTTGGTAAATGATACACACATTAGATGTCTTGGTAAATGATACACGCATTAGATGTCTTGGTAAATGATACACACATTAGATGTCTTGGTAAATGATACACGCCCTGGATGTCTTGGTAAATGATACACACATTAGATGTCTTGGTAAATGATACACACATTAGATGTCTTGGTAAATGATACACGCCCTGGATGTCTTGGTAAATGATACACGCCCTGGATGTCTTGGTAAATGATACACGCCCTGGATGTCTTGGTAAATGATACACATCCTCAATGTCTAGGTAAATGATACACACCTTCGATGTCTTGATAAATGATACACACCCTCAATGTCTTGATAAATGATACACACCCTCAATGTCTAGGTAAATGATACACACACTCAATGTCTAGGTAAATGATACACACCCTCAATGTCTAGGTAAATGATACACACCCTCGATGTCTTGGTAAATGATAAACACCTTCAATGTCTAGGTAAATGATACACATCCTCAATGTCTAGGTAAATGATACACACCTTCGATGTCTTGATAAATGATACACACCCTCAATGTCTTGATAAATGATACACGCCCTCAATGTCTAGGTAAATGATACACGCCCTCGGTGTCTTGATAAATGAAACACACCCTCGATGTCTAGGTAAATAATACACACCCTTGATGTCTAGCTAATTGATACACACCCTCGATGTCTTGATAAATGATACACACCCTCGATGTCTAGGTAAATAATACACGCCCTCAATGTCCTGATAAATGATACACACCCTCGATGCCTTGATAAATGATACACACCCTCGACGTCAAGGTAAATGATGCACATCCTCAATGTCTAGGTAAATGATACACACTCTCGATGTCTAGGTAAATGATACACACCCTCAATGTCTAGGTAAGCGATACACACCCTGAATGTCTTGATAAATGATACACACCCTAAATGTCTTGATAAATTATATACACCCTCAATATCTTGATAAATGATTACACTCTCGATGTCTTGATAAATGATACACAGCCTCGATGTCAAGGTAAATGATACACACTCTCGATGTCTAGGTAAGTGATACACACCCTGAATGTCTTGATAAATAATACACACCCTCAATGTCTTGATAAATGATACACACCCTCAATGTCTTGATAAATAATACACACCCTCAATGTCTAGGTAAGTGATACACACCCTGAATGTCTTGATAAATGATACACACTCTCAATGTCTAGGTAAGTGATACACACCCTGAATGTCTTGATAAATGATACACACACTCACTGTCTTGATAAATGATACACACCATCGATGTCTTGATAAATGATACACACTCTCGATGTCTTGATAAATGATACACTTCCTCAATGTCTAGGTAAATAATACACACCCTCGATGTCTTGGTAAATGATATACATCCTCAATGTCTAGGTAAATGATACACACCCTCGCTGTCTAGGTAAATGATACACACCCTCGATTTCTTGGTAAATGATACACACCCTCGATGTCTTGATAAATGATACACACTCTCGATGTCCAGGTAAATGATACACACCGTCGATGTCTAGGTAAATTATACACACCTTCGATGTCTTGATAAATGCTACACACCTCAATGGCTTGATAAATGATACACACCCTCGATGTCTAGGTAAATGATACACACCATCGATGTCTTGATAAATGATACACACCCTCAATGGCTTGATAAATGATAGACAACCAGAATTTCTTGATAAATGATACACACCCTCGCAATATCTTGATAAATGATAAACACCCTCGATGTCTAAGTAAATGATACACACCCTCGATGCCTTGATAAATAATACACACCATCGATGTCTTGATAAATGATACACATCCTCAATGGCTTGATAAATGATAGACAACCAGAATTTCTTGATAAATGATACACACCCTCGATATCTTGATAAATGATACACACCCTCGATGTCTAAGTAAATGATACACACCCTCGATGTCTAGGTAAACGATACACACCCTCGATGTCTTGATAAATGATACACACCCTCGATCAAAATATTAAAACAGTGACCTCTTTATGAGTTTCTCTTTCCTGGAAGTGCTTGTAATGGGCTATTCTTTTATCGTGTCTGAACCAGCACGAAACATGTACAAGGATGATGCAGCAACCGAGACTAGCATTGCCAGCTTGTAAACATCTTTATAACGATTTTTATTCCCGCACAGAAAATGCAGAATTTTTACGTAAAAAACTGTTAATATATGGTCTCATATGCCAGATAAAACTATAGGGCAGCAAACCTCTGTATAGCACTGGTACCAAAAATTGGTCGTATCATTGAGTCATTGTTAGATCCTGGTCAAATGTTTCTCCTGGCGTGAGCATCATCGCGTGCCATTCAGGTCAAACCACAACAAATACAACACAACAAAAACACAATAAAAACAAAATACAACATGAACACAACAAAACACAAACATAAAATAATACAACAAAACAAAAACATAACACAACAGCTGCCAATGCTCTCCGCTACACATTCCAGCTGGTCTTGTTTATCTATATTCCAACACGTGAGTGAATGAAATTATTGTTATCACATGTATACAATTTTACGAGATTTGTAGGAAAGTTGTCTGGTGGCTGGAGAATACAAACTCATATCTCAGTGAGTAAACTACTCAAATTCTCGTCTCAAGTCTCAAATTTTCCACCTTCGATATAATTAACTTCTGACGCCAACATGAATTTCACTTCATTTGATTGGACAGATACATGTGCACGTTGTTTTATCCTGGCATTCATTGCGTCGTTGCTGCACGTAGAAAATATATTTTTAGCGTTCAATAATTTGAGGTATCTATAAACAAAATTAGCATATTAGCCTTGACTTTTTCCGTTTTAAAAAAGGACGACCATAAACATTTGTTTCCCAGATTCACAGACTCAGAAATACTAGACATATACATAGACTCAGAAATACTAGACATATACATAGACTCAGAAATACTAGACACACACATAAGCTCAGAATTACTTGACAAATACATAGACTCAGAAATATTAGACACATAAATAGACAGTATTTACGAAGACAACATTGTACTTTCCGATTTATTATAAAATCTAATGTCTAGTCTTGATTTATATCCTTAAAGTTCCTACATGGTCATCATGAGTGCCGTCTCCGCATCGAAGGTTGACTACCATGGAGCGCCATTCCGCACTGTCTCTTGCTTTGACAGAGCAAGTTTTCATAGACTGACATGTCTATCTTTTGATGTCACTCGTCCATGTTAGTCTTGGTCTGCCTCTGCCTCTTTACCTTGTATTTTCCCTTCCAAAATTACTTTCAGTAGGCTGCTGTGTCTTTTAACATGCCCGAAAAATCGCTTTTATCTTGTTTGAATTGTACTTAGTAGTTCTCTTTTCATTTTTAGTTCTTTTGAGGCTTCATCATTTGTTTTCTTTTCTTTACATCCAAATTCTTACTATTCTTCTATAAATCCATATTTTAAAGGTTTCAATTTTCTGTTATTTTTTCTTGTCTAATGTCCATGTTTCTGCACCATATAGGAATATTGAGAAGATATAACATTTTGCTATTCTTAGTTTTAGCCCTGGTGTTATTTGTTTTGATGTTAGTATATTTTTCGTGGCATTAACATTACTTTTTACCATTCCTATTATTTTGTTTATTTCAGTTGTACATTTTCCATCACTGGTTATAGTATGTCCAAGGTAGTTGTAGCTCTGAACTGTCTCCAGGTCTTTTCCTCTTCAACTGTGCTATCCATTTGTATGTTTTGAGTATTATCTTTGAAAGTTGCTACAAGTATAATATAATGTCTGCCTATAAAAGTTAGACTTGGTTACAGTCCTATCAGATGTAACAACAATGAATAAAACAATAGGTGTAGTACAGTTATAGCTGTGCTTGGTCACAGTCCTATCAGATGTAACAACAATGAACAAACAATAGATGTAGGACCGTTATAGCTGTACTTGGTCACAGTCCTACCTGCATTTGTTACTTTCTCCTCTCTAGTCCTGCGCTTTTGATCAAAGTGCATGCACACTTTAACACTGGCAAGGATCTCAATGTGTTTACATGTGCTGAATATGCTCTGTTTTTATTATTAGTCTAGAACTAAGTTTGGTTATTTGGTTATGGGAAGCCCCGGTATTACTGCAAACGAATGAAAATTCATAATTGCTCAACCGCCCGTGTCAGCGTAATCATCCGAATTAATATCTCATCTCCCAAACAAAGAAAGGTAACTGTAGTCCCCAACGTAGCAGTCTCAGCACAAACTAAGTTTATTATTAGCTAGTACTACGTTTATTATTAGAATTGTAATTATTATTTATTATAATTATTGTACATTATTTCACTAGGTATTCATAGTGTTAGCTTTCGGTTAGATTAACCAGATAAAAGCAAATCAGATATTTAACATAACACGGATGGATGTACAAAAAAAAAGGGCATGATAATGTGGCGATGAAGTTTTTATACTTTATATCCGAGTTTTTCATATATACTATATATATATATATATATATATATATATATATATATATATATAAATTGTATTTATGTATTTATATGTATGTATATATCTTCTTCTTCTTCTTCCTCATCTTTCCTTCCTCATTTGCCTTTCAGCAAGGGGGTTAGATATTTAATGCACGGTAATTGATTGATTTAATATAGGGTAATTGAGTGGTTTAATATGCGGCAATTGATTGGTTTAATACACGTTAGTTGAGTGGTTTAATACACGTTACTTGAGTGGTTTAATACACGTTACTTGAGTGGTTTAATGCACGGTAATTGAACGGTTTTTGGTTGTTGTTATTGATATTGTTGACGTCATATCACAAATTGATACGGACAGGAGCCTTTAACTCATAGAATGTGGCGAACCAAAACGGCTTTCTTAACATTCCCGTCTTTGACTTGCAAAGTTGGAGTTCGTCTATTTCCTGTTTTGTTTACTGCTGGAATACTATGTGTCTGTTCTGCCTAGAAGTACTATAATACTAGGTCTTCTATATCAGTAAGTGTTAGCCGGCCTTTTTCTAATATACTGCCCACAATTCTTTACAAGGACATCATTAACAAATGTCTTCACTACTCCTTTTGTTTGTCTACACTATCCACAACATTTGGTTAAATTCGTTCACCATTCATTACAAATGTCTTCACTACTCCTTGTAACTACCCATAGTATCTTCACAATTGTTTTCTGTAGACCGACATCCCTGTTGCCTCCAGTGGTCATTTAACTTGCTCATTAACAAATGTCAACGACTCACTTCTGTACAACACATTCTATTGACTATACTGACAAGACAGCACACATATAAATGGATCATTCTGAACACTCATCATTATTCCTGATATGAATTTTTAATGCATATAAATATGTTTTATGTAAATGCTAAGCTAACAGTCTCTGAGTAACATACATCATGAGTACATCTTTATGTACTCATTTATGAGTAAGATCTTTTTTTAAAAAATATTTAAAAACGTTCACAATCATGGCATCTGTTATACAACTCTTATAGAATCATGAAAGGATTTACAAACACTCAACTTGATAAGCTGGTCACTTAGTTACTGGAATGAATATGTCACATTTGCATTGAAAGATCATTCTATAAACAACATTAATGGCTTCTTTCATTCCAGGAACAAAAGTACTGTATATTAAAGATATCTGATTATTTCTGATTATTTGAGATCGCTGACGACAAAGAGATAAAATGCAAGAGAGCTTGGTGCCATGCTATGGAAAACAGTCAACAACATAATTTCTACGATGCGCGGTGGATATAAGATTGTGTGGAAGGCCATGATCTCCTACGCCAACCTGTATGGCACATGATGATGATGATGATTATTATTATTTCATTCCAAAACCTCATGCTCTCTGTCTAGTTTGTCTTTAAACAATAATGTATCTTCTGTACAATCTTCTGTACAATCTTCATAATAATCTTCTGCACTAAGGAGGACTATATCTTCTATCTTTGTTATGCTCTCCTACAGTGTTTTCCTCTCACTGTTTCTGTTTCTACAACAAATTGGAATGCTTCTCTTCTTATTATTTTCAACATTAGACTGCTTTCGTCCTATACAATCATTTCTTCATCCTCATCATCCTTAACAACCATTTCTCAGGCCAATACAATCATTTCTCCATCCTCAACAATCATTTAATCCATCCTCTACAGTCATATCTCCATCCTCAACAATCATTTCTCCATCCTCAACAATCATTTAATCCATCCTCTACAGTCATATCTCCATCCTCAACAATCATTTCTCCATCCTCAACAATCATTTCTCCATCCTCAACAATCATTTCTCCATCCTCAACAATCTGTTTTCATCCTGAGCAATCATTTCTCCGTCATCTTCAATCATTTCTCCATCCTCAACAATCATTTTTCATCCTCAACAATCATTTCTCCTTCCTCTAAAATCTTTTTTCCATCCTCAAAAATCATGTATCCTTTCTCTACAATCATTTTTCCACCCTAACAATCATGTCTTCATCCTCTACAATCATTTCTCAGAAAACTCATGTCAACGTACACTTTTATTTGTCCATGCAAACAAACCGTTTATCACTTCTTTAACCTTGAACATTCCTTTGTGAATGTGACCCACTGAAATAATTTAACATCACCATCAAGTACCGGACCTGCTGGCGTAGGTGATCATGTCTCTCCACAACGTTCGATCTCGACAGTTATTTATCATTTCTGTTGTTGACCTTCTGCCAAGCCATTCTCTTAAGCTGTCTGGTTTTTTTTTCTCTTTGCTTCCCTCTATCTTTTCGTCCCTCAATTTTTCCAGTTGTTACAATATATTCCAGTTGTTCTCTTCTCATTACATGGCCAAAAAATGATGATTATTTCTTCCTAATATTTGAAATTAGCTCTCGTTTTGCTTTGACCTCTTTCAGAACATTTTCATTACTCTTATTAGCTGTCCAAGGTATTCTCAACATTCTTCTGTAAAACCACATTTCTACAAACTCCAGTGATTTTCTTATCTGTTGTCCTATTGTCCATGATTAACATCCATATGTTAAGACTGGACCTACATAACATTTTTTGGAAAGCTGCTTTTGCCTGAGCCATTCTGCATCTCACCTCTGTTGTACATCTTCTGAGGTTAACAAAGTTCCCAAATATTTAAATTCATTTACCTGTTTTAATATTACAAGAAAATCACTGGAGTCTGTAGAAATGTAGTTTTACAGAAGAATGTTGAGAGTACCATGGACAGTTAAGAAGAGTAATGAAGATGTTCTGAGAGAGGTCAAAGCAAAAAGAGAGCTAATTACCGATATTAGGAAGAAACAATCATCATTTTTTGCCATGTAATGAGAAGAGAACAACTGGAATATATTGTAACAATTGGAAAAATTGAGGGACGAAGAGATAGAGGGAAGCAACGAGAAAAAATAACAGATAGCTTAAGAGAATGGCTTGGCAGAAGGTCAACAACAGAAATGATAAATAGCTGCCGAGAGCGAAAGTTGTGGAGAGACACGATCACCTACGCCAGTAGGCCCGGTACTTGATGATGATGATGATTTTAATATTGTTCCACTTGTCTTTATTTTGCACAGAGGGGATGTCTTTTTCTTTGTTGTTACCATTACTTCTGTCTTTTTGCTATTAAGGCTGATTTAACAGGAAATTTCATTAACTGGACAATGATAACCACCAATCATCATAAAAAACAAAAGGTGGATAATATAAAAGAGAGCAATATCGTACCACAATCTTTTTAGCAATTACTGTACGTTCAACGTACTATGTGTACAAAAAAAATAGTAAATATGACAACAGAGGGAAGGCAATAGACGGATGCCTGGGCATGCCTCGGCAGCAGATGTATGGAATCCTGGATGTCGATTATTTGCTGTTTTTGCTTCCAGTTTGTGCTGCATGTGTTTCATACAATCGTCATGGCTTCTCTTTAGCTGACTAGATTATTTATTGTTTTTTTTTTACAATGCCTGTTTTGGAAAGAATTTCAGCTGCCTCGCTTCCGGTAATTCTGCAGTCTATTTCTAGATCACTTTTTGTTGACTTTGATAGCTCATTCTGTTCTGGGATGATGCCTTGTGTGGTAGATGATGTCTTGTGTGGTAGATGATATCTTGTGTGGTAGATGATATCTTGTGTGGTAGATGAGGCTTGTGTTGTAGATGATGTCTTGTGTTGTAGATGAGGCCTTGTGTTGTAGATGAGGCCTTGTGTGGTAGATGATATATTGTGTTGTAGATGAGGCCTTGTGTGGTAGCTGAAACATTGTGTGGTAGATGATATCGTGTGTGGTAGATGAGGCCTTGTGTGGTAGATCAGACCTTGTGTGGTAGATGATATCTTGTGTTGTAGATGAGGCCTTGTGTGGTAGATGATATATTGTGTTGTAGATGAGGCCTTGTGTGGTAGATGAAACCTTGTGTGGTAGATGATATCGTGTGTGGTAGATGAGACCTTGTGTGGTAGATGATGTCTTGTGTGGTAGATGAGACTTTGTGTGGTAGATGATGTCTTGTGTGGTAGATGAGACTTTGTGTGGTAGATGATATCTTGTGTGGTAGATGATGTCTTGTGTGGTAGATGATGTCCTGTGTGGTAGGTGATGTATGGTGTGGTAGATGATGTCTTGTGTGGTAAATGATGCATTGTGTCGTAGATGATATATTGTGTTGTAGAATATGTCTTGTGTGGTAGATTATACCTTGTGTGGTATATGATACCTTGTGTGGTAGATGAGACCTAGTGTGGTAGATAATACCTTGTGTGGTAGATGATACCGTGTGTGGTAGATGAGACCTGTGTGGTAGATGATACCTAGTGTGGTAGATACCTTGTGTGGTAAATGATACCTTGTGTGGTAGATGATACCTAGTGTGGTAGATGATACCTAGTGTGGTAGATGAAACCTTGTGTGGTAGATGATACCTTGTGTGGTAGATGATATCTAGTGTGGTAGATGATACCTTGTGTGGTAGATGATACCTAGTGTGGTAGATGATACTTAGTGTGGTAGATGATACCTAGTGTGGTAGATGATGTCTTGTGTGGTAGATGATACCTTGTGTGGTAGATAATACCTTGTGTGGTAGATGATACCTAGTGTGGTAGATGATACCTTGTGTGGTAGATGATACCTAGTATGGTAAATGATACCTTGTGTGGTAGATGATACCTAGTGTGGTAGATGATACCTAGTGTGGTAGATGATACCTTGTGTGGTAGATAATACCTTGTGTGGTAGATGATACCTAGTGTGGTAGATGATACCTTGTGTGGTAGATGATACCTAGTGTGGTAAATGATACCTTGTGTGGTAGATGATACCTAGTGTGGTAGATGATACCTAGTGTGGTAGATGATACCTAGTGTGGTAGATGAAACCTTGTGTGGTAGATGATACCTTGTGTGGTAGATGATATCTAGTGTGGTAGATGATACCTTGTGTGGTAGATGATACCTAGTGTGGTAGATGATACTTAGTGTGGTAGATGATACCTAGTGTGGTAGATGATGTCTTGTGTGGTAGATGATACCTTGTGTGGTAGATAATACCTTGTGTGATAGATCGATATCTTGGTACCGTCCGGGACTCTAGAAGTAGAAATAAGTCTACGAAGAATACTGTTTTAGGTGTGAGTTTCATGTTTTCTCGTTCGAGTGTTCCTATAACTTTAAGAACGTCTATTGGTTCAGCTCTGTAGCATGAGGAAGTTTAGTCTTTTACAAAAGGCTTTTAGGTCTTTCTTCCAAACTCCATTTTGACAACTTCTTATGTCAACCCATCTGTGTAGATGTGGGTCCCTTAACAGTGTAGTATTTTCATATTTCTTCAAAGACAATCTTGGGGTGACTAGCTGTTGAGTCTTTATGATTGGATTTGATTACAGGTCACAGATTATTGGTGCCTTTATCCAGGTTATGGCTAATGGTTTTTTTCTGCCAAGATTTTTCTCTGCTGGCTATATTTCTTTGATATTATAGCATATTATCTGTGGATGGATTGCCATCCATTTCTAGTTGTGCGATAGTCAGGTCATCATGATACCTTCCCTGTTTATATATTTTGTGGTTTTAGCTGGGTGTTCAGTTGTTTTTGAGAGAGCATGATAACATGTGAATCTCCATTGTGGTTGGCATGTGGTTGCTGTCACCCTGTTCTGTGTTTACTATTCTGTGGTCATTGTACGTCGTGAAATAAAATAATAAATTACTCTTTCAACATGAACACTTGCTGTCACATTCAATAACTAGTTCATAGAATAGTTGTGCACGTATACCTTTCTTTCATTCTCACCTTTCTTTCATTCTCACCTTTCTTTCATTCTCACATTTCTTTCATTCTCACCTTTCTTTCATTCTCACCTTTCTTTCATTCTCATATTTCTTTCATTCTCATATTTCTTTCATTCTCACCTTTCTTTCATTCTCACCTTTCTTTCATTCTCACCTTTCTTTCATTCTCACCTTTCTTTCATTCTCACATTTCTTTCATTCTCACCTTTCTTTCATTCTCACCTTCCTTTCATTCTCACCTATCTTTCATTCTCACTTTCTTTAATTCTCACCTTTTTTTACTCTCACATTTTTTTCATTCTCACCTTTTTTTCATTCTCACCTTTCTTTCATTCTCACCTTTCTTTCATTCTCATCTTTTTTTTTATTCTCATATTTTTTTCATTCTCGTCTTTCTTTCATTCACACCTTTCTTTCTTCTCATCGTTCCTGCTTTTCTTAAAATAAAACATTCAGTATGAACTACAAGTCTAAAGGTTCCAGTTTCTTTCCTCTGATCAAGTCTGCTGCCTTTTCACCAATCATAATTGTAGGGGCATTAGTATTACCGGAGACAATCCAGGGCATGATTGAAGCGTCGGCCACACGTAGGTTAGAGATTCCTTGAACTCTGAAATAAATTAATTAAAATGTGTTCAGTATGTTTTCATGTAATTAAACTGATGTTAAAATGATCATTTGTTCTGACTATCTTACTTGCCCTTTCATCTTGACATAACGTTGCTGACATCAGAAAGAGAGTTACCAGAGCAGGAGTACACTAAGTACAAGAAATAAAACTATTTGAATATGTAACTTGACCTCTACCAGGTAGTATTCAAATGAGAAAACTATCATTTTGAAGTAATATCATTATCATGTGCCAAACTTGTTGGCGTAGGCGATCATGTCCTTCCACAAACTTCTATCTACTGTGCATCGTATCAGTTCTGTTGTTGACTGTTTTGCATGCCATGACACCAAGCTATAGTAGTATTATTACTATTATAGTTATATTACTGTCCATCTCTTGATGATATCGTAGGTTCTCATGTTCATCTCTTGATGATATCATAGGTTCTCATGTTCATCTCTTGATGATATCATAGGTTCTAATGTCCATCTCTTGGTGATATCATAGGTTCTCATGTCCATTTCTTGATGATATCATAGGTTCTAATGTCCATCTCTTGATGATATCATAGGTTCTCATGTTCATCTCTTGATGATATCATAGGTTCTCATGTCCATTTCTTGATGATATCATAGGTTCTCATGTCCATCTATTGATGATATCTTAGGTTCTCATGTCCATCCCTTGATGATATCATAGGTTCTCATGTCCATCTCTTGAAGATATCATAGGTTCTCATGTCCATCTCTTGATGATATTTTAGGTTCTCATGTCCATCTCTTGATGATATCATAAGTTCTCATTGTCCATCTCTTGATATTGTCATTCCACTTTAGTTTTGTATCTTTTCTAACTAGTTTACATTGTATTTTCCCCCTCCAAGATTATTTTCATTAAGTTATTGTGTCCTTTTAAGTTAAAAGAGAACTGTTATTAGTCGTGTTTGACCTTCTTTATTTTCAGCTTGAGGCTTTTAAATTCATTTTTAGTTTTGTAAATGAGTGCCCTTATGTTTTGTTGAAATTACCAAGCTGTGGGTCCTTTGCAGAATGTGCATTCACCACAGTCCATCTGAAAGAATCTGTCTCTAGCTAGATCTCCCTTTTCTTCTGTTTAATGTTTAAGGTTTCTTTGATGTCTTGAAACCAACTTCTTCCTTCAGGAACCATTATTGTTCTTATTAACCCGCTGTGTCTTTTGATGTGGCTATAGTTTTTTTTTATGTATTCTGTAGAATCGTTTTTATAAGCCTAATCTTTTTATGTTTAAGTCTTTTAGTTTGTCTTCATTACTCTTTTTCATTATCTAAAGTACCTTAAGGTTTTTTTCTGCAGAATTTTGTTTCGAATAACTATTTTTTTTTCTGTTTTGAGAGACCACCACGATTCGCAACCATATGTTACCATCGGGACGATACTGGTATAGAAAATTCGTTAAATATCGTATATGTCCATATCACCAACGAGAGAGTTCACAACAAAATTCAACGATTCACGGGACTATTTAACGTTTTCTTGTTAATACTAAAATAATTACAATAAATATTCTGCGAACTTATTACTATATCCTTTTTGCGTCTCAGAAAGCAGCTCTCATCTGTAAAGGTTCGAAGAAAATAGTGATGATGTTATCAAGACTACCCTAACAGCCACCAACGTTACCGGACTGATAATAATGTTGATAATATTTTCTGTCAAAATCATAAGCAAATGTGTATGTTATTTAGTCAGCGCCAAATAGTGATGGACGGAAAGTGAGCAGGTTATTGAGTGTCGACGTTAGGCATGAAGATGAATCTGTAGAGAGACTTTCAGTGAATACAATAAAAGACAAGCACTTCAGTATGTGGGTGTCCGGTTAGCGCAATCGATAGGCGGTTGGCTTACCACGGCAACAGCCGGGGTTCGTTCCCTGGCGAGGACACCTGGGTTTTACTAATTCCCTAAAAATTAGTAGGAGCCGCGATAGCTCAGTGGTTAGTGAACTGGGCTACTACGGACAAGGGGTAGGGTTCGATCCCAACCGACGGCTCCGGGTTCACCCAGCCTTAAATGGGTACCGGATTTTTTCTGGGAAAGTAAAAGCAGCACGGGCGTAATACCGACCACATTACCCCAAAAATCATGTGCTGAAGGTCTGTAAAATATAGGGTCACTAACACCATATTTCCCTATACGCCACTCGGCGTGACGGGGGGTACTTTACTTTTTTTTACTTCAGTATGTGGATAATGTTTAATTCTGTAGACCCACCACTTACCATAATCGTTGCTCATCACCATCGTCATCATCATTGAGTGCCGTCTCAGCATCGAAGGTTGGCTACCATGGAGCACCATTACACTCTGTCTCTTGTTCTGACAGTGCAGGTTGTCATAGGCTGACTTGTCTATTTGTTTATGTTACTTGTCCACGTTAGTCTTGGTCTGCTTATTTTACCTTACATTTTTCCATCCAAGATAACTTTTAGTAGACTGTTGTGTGTTTTAACATGCCAAAAAATATCATTTATCTTGTTTGAATTGTGTTTAATAGCTCTTTTTTCATTTTCAGTTGTTTTAAGACTTCATCATTTGTTTTCTTTTCTGTCCATCCAATTCTACCTATTCTTCTATATATCCACATTTCAAAGGCTTCAATTATCTGTTCTGTTTTCTTGTCTAGTGTCCATGTTTCAGCACCAAAGAGGAATGTTGAGAAGATATCACATTTTGCTATTCTTAGTTTTAGCCCTGATGTTATTTGTTTTGATATTAATATATTTTTCATGGCATTAACATTACTTTTGTGATATTCCTATTCTTCTGTTTCTGATGATAACGATGATGATGAAAAAAGGAAGCTCTTAAAAACATCAGAAAGAAACAATCAACATTGTTGGGGGCACATCATGAGAAGAGGAAAGTTGGAATACTTGGTTACAACTGGCAAAATAAAAGGAAAGAGAGATCGCGGACGACAAAGAGAGAAAATACTGGATAGCATGGTGTCATGGCATGGAAAACAGTCAACAACAGAACTGATACGATGCACTGTGGATAGAAGATTGTGGAAGTGACATGATCGCCTACGCCAACCGGTATGGTACATGATGATGATGATTCTTCTGTTTATTTCAGTTTGACATTTTCCATCATTGGTTATAGTATGACCAAGGTAGTTATAAATCGTTGCTACTGTAAATAACATTTGCACCAGTTCCCATAATCAACAACACACCTCAGTTCTGTGTCCACTACAGCTGTAGGATCACCTTTAGGGCCCATCTTGCATGTTCCTACAGGGTGGTAGATTGTGAGTGGTATAAGTTTAACCATACACTCCCAGTACTCATGCGAGTCATATCTGTGTTTGCTGCATGCAGGGATTGCCGCTTTCTCTGTTAGCTCAGCACCAACATCTTGTAAAGGCTTGGCATTGATAATTTTCTTACATTCTTGGATACCTGTAGGATACAAAAAACTATCAACACCACAAAACATATTGCGGTCATCCAGAAACAAGCAATTATCTTCTTTACTTCTTTATTTGCCTTGAGGGCAGATATAATTTACGGTTTTTTTTTTTTTTGCTCTCATCCTGGTATGTGATGCTGCTGTGTTTTCTAAAACTGGTAATATTCCATCAAGCCATCTTTTTAGTTGTCGATCTTTAAGTCTCGTGTTTCCACAACGTTTGTTATTAATGACTCGCTGTGTTTTGATCTTTCTTTCCTATCACGTGGTCAAAACATTTTATCTGTTGTTTCTTTATGTATTCTATGACGGAAATTACTGCTGGCTTTTTTCTCAGTTCTTCATATCTGATTTTATCTCTCAGACTGCTTCCTGTCTAACACATTTCATCTCGATTTTTCTTATTGTCCTTGAGTGTCCTATTGATGAAGATTGTATTATAGAGTGCCCGTTTTGCCTGGAGTGTTTTTTCCTTGTTGGAAAACAGTGGTCATCACTGTCCAACAATTTGACAAGCTTTGTTGCATCATGAGTCTATTTCTGCTGTTTGTGAATTGTTGTTTGTCACTAGACTTCAAAGATATTTAAATTCCTCCACTTGTTTTAATTGTCTGCCATGTATCTTTCCGTTGCTCTTTAGTGATATTCATGACTTAAGTCTTTGTTGATGTCTATTTGTATGTCGTATTGTGTGCTAGTGCTGTTGAGTCTTTTAAAATGTTATTACAGTTAATACTGGACGCTCAAATGTGATGATTGTCATCGACACCAAGAGACAAGCACAATAATTTATCAAAAATATATCTACCGTACTGTTGATGATATATCTACGATAATGTTGATGATATATCTACCGTACTGTTGATGATATATCTACGGTAATGTTGATGATATATATCTACCGTACTGTTGATGATATATCTACGATAATGTTGATGAGATATCTACCGTAATGTTGATGATATTTCTAACGTAATGTTGATACATTTATGGTAGTGTTGATGATACATTTACGGTAATGTTGATGATATATCTAGGGTAATGTTGATGATATATCTAGGGTAATGTTCATGATATATTCACGGTAATGTTGATGATATATCTACGGTAATGTTGATGATATATCTACGATGATGTTGATGATATATCTACGGTGATGTTGATGATATATCTACGGTGATGTTGATGATATATCTACGGTGATGTTGATGATATATCTACGGTGATGTTGATGATATATCTACGGTAATGTTGATGATATATCTACGGTGATGTTGATGATATATCTACGGTGATGTTGATGATATATCTACGGTGATGTTGATGATATATCTACGGTGATGTTGATGATATATCTACGGTGATGTTGATGATATATCTACGGTGATGTTGATGATATATCTACGGTAATGTTGATGATATATCTACGGTAATATTGATGATATATCTACGGTAATATTGATGATATATCTACGGTAATGTTGATGATATATCTACGGTAATGTTGATGAGATATCTTTGGTAATGTTCAACAGAGCAAGTCTTCAAATGGAAGACAGCAAGAAAAAAAGTGGTCCACCTCGACAAAAACAAGAAGAACATTGATAAAAGAGACAGCAACAACAGGCATTGAGTCCCTTGGTAATACTGAGAAACTTCAGTTATGTTATATGGCTATGAAACATGGAGAACAACAAAAATGGCAATCACGAAAATACAGAACATTAATGGATGCTTGCGCAGAATAAAAGTATGGAAATGGCAGGACGAAATCACTAACATAGAATTATTGGAAAGTAGCATTCAAATACCAGTGGACAATGAGATAAACGAAGATGAATGCGCTGGACTGGAAAAACACTGCAGATTCCAACTAAGAGTATTACACGACAATCACTTTTTTGAATCCCCAGGGGAAGAGACAAAGAGGAAGACCAAAATATGATTGTAGAAGACACATGAAGCAGAGATGAAGAGGATGAAGAGGACATGGAATGGTCTGTAAAGGACAGCAAGTAACAGAACAGCTTGGAAAGTGTTTGTTGACGACCTATGCTCCACAGGGAGTTGAAATGAAAAGGATGATGGATAAAGAACAGACTAAAAATAAAGAGAAAAACCACTGAAAACATAAGAGAGTAATACTAGAGATGACGTGCACACAATAGAAAGTATTTACAGATGACATGTTGTCACTGCGCTTGCACAGAAGCATTTCGAACGTAGAAAAGAATCATTCAGACTCCGGATTGAAATTATGTGGAACTCTGGAATGTTGAAAGTTAGTGCCGTTCAAAGGTTGGCTACCATGAAGTGTCACCACGCTGTGTCTCTTGCTTTGATCGTGCAGGTTGTCATAGGTTGACATGTCCATCGTTTGATGTTACTTGTCCATGTTAGTCAAGGTCTGCCTCTGACTCTTTTACCTTGTATTTTCCCTTCCAAGATTACTTTTAGTAGGCTGCTGTGTCTTTTAACATGGCCCAAAAATCTCATTTGTCTTGTTTGAATTGTGTTTAGTAGCTCTCTTTCATTTTTAGTTCTTTTAAGACGTCATCGTTTGTTTTCTTTTCTTTCCATTCAATTCTTCTTATTCTTCTAAAAATCCACATTTCAAAGGCTTCGATTTTCTGTTCTAGTTTCTTGTTTAATGACCATTTTTCTTTACCATACAGAAAAGTTGAAAAGATATAACATTTTGCTATTCGTAGTTTTTGTCCTGGTGTTATTTGTTTTGATGTTAGTATATTAATTTTCATATGATTAAAATTACTTGTTGCCATTCCTATACTTTTGTTTATTTCAGTTGTACATTTTCCATCACTGGTTATAGTATGTCCCAGGTAGGTGTAGCTTTGAATTGTCTCCAGATCTATTCCTTCAGCTTTGATATCCACTTGTAGGTTTTATGAAAAATCACATTATATATACGTGTATAACGTATATAAGCTTTTCTTTTAACATCATCACCTCGTATCAGTGCTTCAACATCGTCCTGTTTGTCAAAATAGTTTGCTTGAATGGCTGGGTAGTCAAAGGGATCGGCAGACCTCAAGGTAATGTTTCCAACACTCTCTGGTCTGATGAGTGCAGGTAGGCACGAGAAACCGTAGACTCCTCTGTTCCTGTCTGCCAATTGAGCTTTAGTCTGTGAATATAACAAGTACTTTCATGAAACAATCTTGCCGAGAAAGTAGAAAGAAATGCTATTTTAATGTTCATGTCAATGAAAGAGGTTCTTTTAAACAACTTGCGAACATGAGACCATTTCCAAACAATGAAAGTAAAGAAACCTTAACTCTTTCTCTACGCTTCGATGCATTGTGTGCCATGCCGATCTCGGCCACGTATGTTTCACCCAATAGTGCGTCACTCTCAATTTAATTAATGTGAACCGTCACCTAATCATATTCTTTTTTATAGTTCTTCATCATCTTGGTATTAGTATCTAATACCTTGTTCAATTATCTAAATCATCATATGTAATATGTTATACGTTAGATAAATTTGTAGACTGATTCTTAAAAACATTGATCAATTGTGTCTCTGAAATTTCTTCCATTGTATTGATAACAAAAACATCCGTACCGATAGAACTGATAAACGGCTTATGTTGACAATATGGCGGAATGTTTGACAACCTCAATTGATTACAGAATAAAAAAGCAGTCAGTGGCCGGTTCACCTTGTGCTATCTTTTCGGCTAACAAGAATACTTCCCTTCATTCTAACAATGATTTAGAGAGACCAACAAATAGCAGGGTACATGTATAAGGAAACAGCAGACTGGCTTGGCATCTGTCAGGGTTCCGTGCTCACGGTGTGGCTGGCTTTTTTTCCTTCTTCTTTTCTTTGAGGCAATTGTTACTTGGTTTTCTTGCTGTTTTAACATTTCTTTCATTTTCTTTCAGACAACAGTTACTTGTTTTATTGCTGTTTTAACATTTCTCTCACTTTCTTTGAGACAACAGTTACTTGTTTTCTTCCTGTTTTAACATTTCTTTCATTTTCTTTCAGACAATTGTTACTTGTTTTCTTGCTGTTTAAACATTTCTCTCACTTTCTTTGAGACAACAGTTACTTGTTTTCTTGCTGTTTTAACATTTCTCTCACTTTCTTTGAGACAATAGTTACTTGTTTTCTTCCTGTTTTAACATTTCTCTTACTTTCTTTGAGACAACAGTTACTTATTTTCTTGCTGTTTTAACATTTCTTTCATTTTCTTTCAGACAATTGTTACTTGTTTTCTTACCGTTTTAAGATTGATCTCACTTTCATTCACTACTTCATGAATCAAGAATTAACTCAGGAACAACATAAGAACAAAAAGAGAAAGATCGCTATTTCTCACCTCAGTGCTGAAAGGCAAAAGAGGAAGGAAGAAACGATTAAAAAAAAAATATTCATACAATGTTTTGTTGCTATAGATATAACAGTTATAAAACATGTTTTGTCCTTATAAATATTAGAGTTAAAAAAAAGTAAAGTGCCCCCGTCACGCCAAGTGGCGCATAGGGAATATGGTGTTAGTGGCCATAAATTTTACAGACCTTCGGTACAAGATTTTTGTGGTATGTGAGGTGATGTTATCGGTATTACGCCCGTGCCGTTTTACTTTCCCAGAAAAAAAAAATCCGGTACCCATTAAAGGATGGGTGAACCTGGAAGTCGTCGGTTGGGATCGAACCCTACCTCTCGTCCTTTGTAGTTCAGCTCACTAACCACTGAGCTATTGTGGCTCCCTAAATATTAGAGTAATAAGACATATTTGTTGTTGCTATAGAAATAACATTTATAAAAGATATCAAAATAAAACACAAACAACTGATTTAGATCATGTTTAAAGGTAAACTCAATTCTCAAAATGTGAACATGTTGGGGAGACCCGGCATGACAGTTCACCCAGCTTCTGGTGGTCTCAGTTTGTTCTTCCCACAGCATTTGCCTGGACTGTACTAGATGTTTCTGTTTTGTAGTGCAGCAAAACAATTTAATTGCTCTTGTTACTTTGCATATATTACTGTAGAGGTGATATTAGAGGTGATCTCTCAATGTTTTCTTTGATCTTCATTTCTAATTTTGTTTTGCAAGCTAGCTCCAATCTGTGTTATTGTTCTAAACTCTAACGTTCGTATCTGACACTGATAGGAGAACATTGAGATAAAACTGATGTTGACGAGTACTGTTTCTCTTCGATCCCTTTCTTCTTCTTTCTTTTTCTCTTTTCACTGATACCTAAAAGGTGTCGTGGTTATATCATTTGTCGTTCTTGAGCTGCTCGAATTGTCTGAATTAGTGACTTTCTTTGTTGTTACATGTCTCTGTCACTGCATCTATCTATCCATCTTCTTCTGGGCCTTCCTCTTGGTCTTTTTCCATGCATTCTTGAGAACTACGCCCTTGTTGCTGATTGGTGAGGATTCATTCTCACCAGGTGGTCAAGCCATTTAAGCTGTTGTTATTCTATATATTCCTGTCAAGGTTTTGTTCCTACCATTTGGTTTCATTTGGTATTCTATCTCTTCTTGTGTTGCTTGTTACTTTTCTCAAGCATCACATCTCACATGTATTGATCTTTCTTAAATGTGATTTAGAAAGGGTCCATGTTTGACTTTCATAGCACAAAGTTGGTATGAAAATGCTATTTATCACTTGTTGTTTAGCTGGCACAGAAATGTTTGAATGTCTAGCAATGGTGAAAGCTGGTATGTGACAGCATTTGCTTTTTGCGATCCCTTTGTTGGCCTTTAATGGTGCCTCCTGGCCAATCATCTCACTTGCTTTACTACTACATCTTGAATGTATTTCCACTACCTCTGTCTTGTCATTTGTCATATCACTGTCTAGGTTAGAACTGCTTGAATTGTTACTAAATTCAAGCAAAATTGGTTTCTACAAATATATTAAACAAGATAGCAACTAAACATGATAGCAACTAAACATGATAGCAACTAAACATGATAACAACTAAACATGATATCAACTAAACATGATATCAACTAATCATGATAACAACTAGACAAGCTAACAACTAACGAGATAACAACTAAACATTATAACAACCAAACATGATAGCAACTAAATATGATAACAACTAAAGAGATAGCAACTAAACATGATAACAACTAAAGAGATAGCAACTAAACATTATAACAACCAAACATGATATCAACTAATCATGATAACAACTAGACAAGCTAACAACTAACGAGATAACAACTAAACATTATAACAACCAAACATGATAGCAACTAAATATGATAACAACTAAAGAGATAGAAACTAAATATGATAACAACTAAAGAGATAGCAACTAAACATGATAACAACTAAAGAGATAGCAACTAAACATGATAACAGCTAAAGAGATAGCAACTAAACATGATAACAACTAAAGAGATATCAACTAAACATGATAACAACTAAAATGTTCACATAAATTAATGTTTACACTTTGGTTATGTTATAGTTTTCCCTAAAGTGTAAAATGTTAACTAATAATATTGGTAGAAGAGATGACAGATGGTGGCAACTGATCTCATCTTAACACTGACCTCTTCAGAATAGCCTAATAAGTCCATGGCACTATCACTGACCACGACTTTAAAAAACATGAACTGAACATCTGGCCAATCTTTCTCTTTTGTTTCTTTCGTTGTGCTTTTGAAGGCCATAACCTCTGTACTGAAAGGTAAACTCAGCGGACCTGTTATTTGAACATGAAAACAAGTATAAATTACATTTTTATGTTTTTCCTTCATAAGTTTGTATTTATAGACCATAGCCATCAATAGATTTACAAAAGTCTACGGGCTGACAGGAAATTCCTGGAAAAACTTCAACTGGCGCGAAATGTGAGTATTGCCAGCCATTGGCTGTGGGTAGAGTGATGTCAGCCGTCCACAGCTCCTGTAGCTGATAACGTCACATTAGTTGGAGGGTTTTCCTGTTATAATTTCTGCCCGTGGGTCTTGGTAATTCTGTAGATGGTTATGATATAAATAACTCTAATATGATTAACTATAATATAAATAGCTATAATATAGATAACTATAATATAAATAACTATCATATAACTAACTCTAATATAAATAACTCTAATATGATTAACTATAATATAAATAGTTATAATATAGTTAACTCAAATATAAATAACTATCATATAACTAACTCTAATATAAACAACTGTAAGTAAAGTAGAAGTAAAGTACCCCCGTCACGCCAAGTGGCGTATAGGGAAATATGGTGTTAGTGACCGTATATTTTACAGACCTTCAGCACATGATTTTTGGGGTAATGTGGTCGGTATTACGCCCGTGCTGCTTTACTTTCCCAGAAAAAAATCCGGTACCCATTTAAGGCTGGGTGAACCCGGAAGCCGTCGGTTGGGATCGAACCCTACCCCTTGTCCGTGGTAGTCCAGTTCACTAACCACTGAGCTATCGCGGCTCCCTATAAACAACTGTAATATAAATAAAAATCATACAAATAACAGTAACTACCAAATAAAAGACTGTTTTTCTCCACAGTAAGGTGAAATCTGGTTCTAATCACAGAACGGTGAGAAAATAGTTGTCTCTAATCACAGAACGGTGAGAAAATAGTTGTCTCTAATCACAGAACGGTGAGAAAATAGTTGTCTCTAATCACAGAACGATGAGAAAATAGTTGTCTCTAATCACAGAACGATGAGAAAATAGTTGTCTCTAATCACAGAACGGTGAGAAAATAGTTGTCTCTAATCACAGAACGATGAGAAAATAGTTGTCTCTAATCACAGAACGGTGAGAAAATAGTTGTCTCTAATCACAGAACGGTGAGAAAATAGTTGTCTCTAATCACAGAACGGTGAGAAAATAGTTGTCTCTAATCACAGAACGGTGAGAAAATAGTTGTCTCTAATCACAGAACGGTGAAAAAATAGTTGTCTCTAATCACAGAACGATGAGAAAATAGTTGTCTCTAATCACAGAACGATGAGAAAATAGTTGTCTCTAATCACAGAACGGTGAGAAAATAGTTGTCTCTAATCACAGAACGGTGAGAAAATAGTTGTCTCTAATCACAGAACGGTGAGAAAATAGTTGTCTCTAATCACAGAACGGTGAGAAAATAGTTGTCTCTAATCACAGAACGATGAGAAAATAGTTGTCTCTAATCACAGAACGATGAGAAAATAGTTGTCTCTAATCACAGAACGGTGAGAAAATAGTTGTCTCTAATCACAGAACGGTGAGAAAATAGTTGTCTCTAATCACAGAACGGTGAGAAAATAGTTGTCTCTAATCACAGAACGATGAGAAAATAGTTGTCTCTAATCACAGAACGGTGAGAAAATAGTTGTCTCTAATCACAGAACGGTGAGAAAATAGTTGTCTCTAATCACAGAACGGTGAGAAAATAGTTGTCTCTAATCACAGAACGGTGAGAAAATAGTTGTCTCTAATCACAGAACGGTGAGAAAATAGTTGTCTCTAATCACAGAACGATGAGAAAATAATTGTCTCTAATCACAGAACGATGAGAAAATAGTTGTCTCTAATCACAGAACGATGAGAAAATAGTTGTCTCTAATCACAGAACGGTGAGAAAATAGTTGTCTCTAATCACAGAACGGTGAGAAAATAGTTGTCTCTAATCACAGAACGGTGAGAAAATAGTTGTCTCTAATCACAGAACGATGAGAAAATAGTTGTTTCTAATCACAGAACGATGAGAAAATAGTTGTCTCTAATCACAGAACGATGAGAAAATAGTTGTCTCTAATCACAGAACGATGAGAAAATAGTTGTCTCTAATCACAGAACGGTGAGAAAATAGTTGTCTCTAATCACAGAACGATGAGAAAATAGTTGTCTCTAATCACAGAACGATGAGAAAATAGTTGTCTCTAATCACAGAACGGTGAGAAAATAGTTGTCTCTAATCACAGAACGATGAGAAAATAGTTGTCTCTAATCACAGAACGATGAGAAAATAGTTGTCTCTAATCACAGAACGGTGAGAAAATAGTTGTCTCTAATCACAGAACGATGAGAAAATAGTTGTCTCTAATCACAGAACGGTGAGAAAATAGTTGTCTCTAATCACAGAACGGTGAGAAATAGTTGTCTCTAATCACAGAACGATGAGAAAATAGTTGTCTCTAATCACAGAACGATGAGAAAATAGTTGTCTCTAATCACAGAACGATGAGAAAATAGTTGTCTCTAATCACAGAACGGTGAGAAAATAGTTGTCTCTAATCACAGAACGGTGAGAAAATAGTTGTCTCTAATCACAGAACGATGAGAAAATAGTTGTCTCTAATCACAGAACGGTGAGAAAATAGTTGTCTCTAATCACAGAACGGTGAGAAAATAGTTGTCTCTAATCACAGAACGGTGAGAAAATAGTTGTCTCTAATCACAGAACGGTGAGAAAATAGTTGTCTCTAATCACAGAACGATGAGAAAATAGTTGTCTCTAATCACAGAACGATGAGAAAATAGTTGTCTCTAATCACAGAACGATGAGAAAATAGTTGTCTCTAATCACAGAACGATGAGAAAATAGTTGTCTCTAATCACAGAACGGTGAGAAAATAGTTGTCTCTAATCACAGAACGATGAGAAAATAGTTGTCTCTAATCACAGAACGGTGAGAAAATAGTTGTCTCTAATCACAGAACGGTGAGAAAATAGTTGTCTCTAATCACAGAACGGTGAGAAAATAGTTGTCTCTAATCACAGAACGGTGAGAAAATAGTTGTCTCTAATCACAGAACGATGAGAAAATAGTTGTCTCTAATCACAGAACGGTGAGAAAATAGTTGTCTCTAATCACAGAACGGTGAGAAAATAGTTGTCTCTAATCACAGAACGGTGAGAAAATAGTTGTCTCTAATCACAGAACGGTGAGAAAATAGTTGTCTCTAATCACAGAACGGTGAGAAAATAGTTGTCTTTAATCACAGAACGGTGAGAAAATAGTTGTCTCTAATCACAGAACGGTGAGAAAATAGTTGTCTCTAATCACAGAACGGTGAGAAAATAGTTGTCTCTAATCACAGAACGGTGAGAAAATAGTTGTCTCTAATCACAGAACGGTGAGAAAATAGTTGTCTCTAATCACAGAACGGTGAGAAAATAGTTGTCTCTAATCACAGAACGGTGAGAAAATAGTTGTCTCTAATCACAGAACGGTGAGAAAATAGTTGTCTCTAATCACAGAACGGTGAGAAAATAGTTGTCTCTAATCACAGAACGGTGAGAAAATAGTTGTCTCTAATCACAGAACGGTGAGAAAATAGTTGTCTCTAATCACAGAACGGTGAGAAAATAGTTGTCTCTAATCACAGAACGGTGAGAAAATAGTTGTCTCTAATCACAGAACGGTGAGAAAATAGTTGTCTCTAATCACAGAACGGTGAGAAAATAGTTGTCTCTAATCACAGAACGGTGAGAAAATAGTTGTCTCTAATCACAGAACGGTGAGAAAATAGTTGTCTCTAATCACAGAACGGTGAGAAAATAGTTGTCTCTAATCACAGAACGGTGAGAAAATAGTTGTCTCTAATCACAGAACGGTGAGAAAATAGTTGTCTCTAATCACAGAACGGTGAGAAAATAGTTGTCTCTAATCACAGAACGGTGAGAAAATAGTTGTCTCTAATCACAGAACGGTGAGAAAATAGTTGTCTCTAATCACAGAACGGTGAGAAAATAGTTGTCTCTAATCACAGAACGGTGAGAAAATAGTTGTCTCTAATCACAGAACGGTGAGAAAATAGTTGTCTCTAATCACAGAACGGTGAGAAAATAGTTGTCTCTAATCACAGAACGGTGAGAAAATAGTTGTCTCTAATCACAGAACGGTGAGAAAATAGTTGTCTCTAATCACAGAACGGTGAGAAATAGTTGTCTCTAATCACAGAACGGTGAGAAAATAGTTGTCTCTAATCACAGAACGGTGAGAAAATAGTTGTCTCCAATCACAGAACGGTGAGAAAATAGTTGTCTCTAATCACAGAACGGTGAGAAAATAGTTGTCTCCAATCACAGAACGGTGAGAAAATAGTTGTCTCCAATCACAGAACGGTGAGAAAATAGTTGTCTCCAATCACAGAACGGTGAGAAAATAGTTGTCTCCAATCACAGAACGGTGAGAAAATAGTTGTCTCCAATCACAGAACGGTGAGAAAATAGTTGTCTCTAATCACAGAACGGTGAGAAAATAGTTGTCTCCAATCACAGAACGGTGAGAAAATAGTTGTCTCTAATCACAGAACGATGAGAAAATAGTTGTCTCCAATCACAGAACGGTGAGAAAATAGTTGTCTCTAATCACAGAACGGTGAGAAAATAGTTGTCTCCAATCACAGAACGGTGAGAAAATAGTTGTCTCTAATCACAGAACGGTGAGAAAATAGTTGTCTCCAATCACAGAACGGTGAGAAAATAGTTGTCTCTAATCACAGAACGGTGAGAAAATAGTTGTCTCTAATCTGATTAAGTTGAGTCGGCAGGTCACTTTCAATTCGAGTCGAACAAGTCCATAAGATCTCCGAGACGTATCCGACAGCTATTAAAGCTGTTAATGACAGAAAGTATTGTGTTAGTAGACAGGTTTACTTTGGCTTCCTAGCGCTCCCATCTGGTATCTCCCTCATTGACAGTCTGTCGTGCATTCTGTTCATAGCTGTGGATTCAGACTTATTTTGTGAATCGATTTGTCTAGTGTCCGTAAGGCCATTTAGATTGTCACTGCGGCATATATGGGCACACAAATCTGTCAGCACACTCATGGCCTCTTACACTCACGTACACCCGCGTGTCCTGGCACAAAAGGTGAGTCGACTTTAGCTAGTCTAGACCTTACCAGACACTCTGATCTGCGTTGCCGAACTCAACCGTCTGAGATCTTCATGAGCATACTCACTGAGTTACAGGAAATACAAAGCGCATGAGTCTGAGTGTCAAGCCATGATAATGCTTTTGTGACAGCCATAGGCTCCATAGTCGAACTACTTCTAGATAACGCGAAGGTAACACTCCACTTACAATTCTATCACCAACATGAGCCGTATAGGCATGTGAGCTCAGAACGTGCTGAACAACAGACCTATCTGTATAAATGACTGTGTCACTCTCAGTCAGAAGAGTTCTCAAAAATGAAGGCATATACTTCAGCTTCATCCACCAGTGACTTTTGTTGTCTGAGTTCTCTGTTGAGTATGATAACGAGAAGGGGCATATTGCGCCCTGACGGCGCTCCTGCCCATTCTTCAGCTGGTACTACGTCCTCGATTGAAGACACCTGCTGAATAATATCCATCCATCCATCCATCCATCCATCCATCCATCCATCCATCCATCCATCCATCCATCCATCCATCCATCCATCCATCCATCCATATCCATAGCATGATCCATTCTTGATTTTTTATCTTTTTAACTGACTGCCCTTTTCTGCTCATAAATGTATTATGTGGCGAATGAGGTGGGTCTGCACTGATTGCAAGGTAAGCACGAGCTTGGCAGAGTCTCATTCTGTCTGTCATGACGGGAAAGTCGAGGAGTTAGCTCATAGCCCTACATTCATATTCGTGAGTGCGCCCAAGGATCATGCGCATTGCCTCGTTGTGTACCCTTTTCCTGCCGTCCATTTACATACTTCTACTGACGTAGTTTATCTCGTCTCTACACAAGTTTAACTGTCTAATACAATTGTATGTTTATTTTCCCTATTGCTGGGAGTCAGAATCACATTCTCAATTACAGACCGGATCAGTCCCTGGTATGACACAACAAAATGGTGTGCTGCATCCATGACCCTCATAGACATTTCTTTTTTAGTTGTCAATACCACCTGGTCTACGTGCACAGCAAATGCAAGACCACTCCTGTGAAACCACACTCGTAAAAGTCTCATTGCATGAGTTCAAAGTCGCCGTTGCCTCAGTTGACAGGTGCTCTTGCTTGAAACACATCATGCACCAATACGATCAAGTACAGTCTGAACTTCGCACTCTTTCTGTCCTGGCAATAAACGAAAACTTTCATCAGCCTAAGATAATGTTCTGCCCCATCCTAGGAAACTTATTCGCTTGTTATTGCTACTGTATAGGCATTGAACAACACAGAAGATAATATCCTGCCCCATCCTAGGAAACTTATTCGCTTGTTATTGCTACTGTATAGGCATTGAACAACTCAGAAGATAATATCCTGCCCCATCCTAGGAAACTTATTCGCTTGTTATTGCTACTGTATAGGCGTTGAACAACACAGTAGATAATGTCCTGCCCCATCCTAGGAAACTTATTCGCTTGTTATTGCTACTGTATAGGCATTGAACAACTCAGAAGATAATGTCCTGCCCCATCCCAGGAAACTTATTCGCTTGTTATTGCTACTGTATAGGCATGAACAACTCAGAAGATAATGTCCTGCCCCATCCTAGGAAACTTATTCGCTTGTTATTGCTACTGTATAGGCGTTGAACAACACAGAAGATAATGAATATATTTTTCTTTTATATTCATAGAAGATAATGACCTTGTGAAGGACATGGCTTGTAATGGGTTAAGAAGAAAATGATGATACATGTTCATTGGCTAGAACTTGAATAATTAATTAAATTATTAGGTTTTGAACAAAGAAATCTCCGAACGTTCTAGTAGGGGCAAGGTTCACTACACTGGATCATAGAGAGGTCCGTACCAACAATCAGAGAGTAGAATAATTTGGGCGATAAGCTGGCCACAGAGAGACAGACACAGAATAGTGTTAGATCTAGTCCAGCGCCCCAGGCAGGTGGACGTAACATCAGTATTTTCTGGACCGAGAGAAAAGCGAATGAGGTTTATGAATGATATATCGGTAGAGTAGAATTTAGAGTAGACTGGAGAGAGTTACTGAGAAGACGGTGCAATGAAACCAGGAGTAGATAGAATGGATTGGAGTATTATGTTAGGAAGGGTTGGATGCCCAAACCGAAGTGGAGGTTGAATTGTTAGAGATAGGATGTGAATTCGGACGAAAGGTTAGTGAGAGAGACAATTGTCATTATTATTGGTGTGTTGTTAATAAAAGTGTAGACACCTGGCAGAGTAGACGTTCCCCATAAACTTACTAGAGGGACTGGAGTTGGCTAATGAAGCTGTTTACGTCTATGTTATAGTTACATCAAGCGAAGTACGTTTATGATTACAGGTCCAAACCACAGCCAGATCACGAGAAGATTATGAGAGTACGAAATCACGAGAAGTAAAAGAATACGAGAAAACGTATCCACCAATCAGTGGCCCACCATCCGTGTATTGAAACTAAAACAGTGTGTGAGGTTGCTGGTTGAGAGGTCAACACACCACATTTCAATAGCACCTTTCGTTGGACAACGGCCACAATAATCCAATTAACGACTATAGACCTGGTCTTGAGTTCACAAAGCTGAAACGTCAGGAAGTCCAAAGGTACTGATTTTGTATACATCCTCTAGATCAATTACAGCAGCAAAGGTTTCAATTTGTTCTTAGTGGCCTTTGTATACATCATGAAGATATATCTCATCATTTGCCCAAGTCTCTCTGCTTGGGCGGCACACTTCCAAGGGTAGGTAGACGACGACCCACTCTGTATCAAAGTTGTCTCTGATGTAGTTGAAATAAAAACTCAATCTAAACATCGCATGACAGCTATATTGGGCATGCAGCCTGTATTCTTCAGTCACACGGAAAACCTCGGATATCCCAGAAGTGAGAGTATAGCTATAACAAATAATTTATTTTAGAAACAAACTTCCACAATTTCCTCATTTTTGCTCAATTTTCTATGTTTAGGCGAGAGTTGAGTTACCTTGTTTGAATCTCATTGCACGCAGTCGATATGGAAGTAAAATGTGACAGCTTTTATTTTCAAAGGGAAACATAACATTTAATATAACAGGGGAGTTAAGTATCAAACTTCATTTAACCAGGGCACAGAGTTTTAACATGGGGAGGGGGAGGTGGGGGGGGGGGGGAGAGAAAGAAAAAGGACTAGTGTCCTGGCTCATTTTTATTCTCTTCCACAACCCAGTACTTGTACTATCAATGTCGTTGTTGTAAGCATTTACCTGTGCCAACAATGTCGTTGTTGTAAGCATTTACCTGTGCCAACAATGTCGTTGTTGTAAGCATTTACTTGTGCCAACAATGTCGTTAATGTAAACATTTACCTGTGTCAACGATGTCTTTATTGTAAACATTTACCAACAATGCCGTTAATGTAAGCATTTACCCGTGTCAACAATGGCGTTAATGTAAGCATTTGCCTGTGCCAACAATGCCATTAATGTAAGCATTTACCTGTGCCAACACTGCCGTTATTGTAAGCATTTACATGTGTCAACAATGCCGTTATTGTAAGCATTTACCTGTGCCAACACTGCCGTTATTGTAAACATTTACCTGTGCCAACACTGCCGTTATTGTAAGCATTTACCTGTGAAACAGGGAATAGATGAGGGTGTATGAAACGGGTATGTAGCGGGGCAACAAGAGAAACAGAGCATTGATGGGAGTTGAATGAAACAGACGATATTAGTAGAGAAATAATAAACATCTAGGGGAGACAAGCAGAAGTGGTCAGGTGTGAGTGAGTGAACTGTTTTGGGAAAAAGGCGAAATTAGCGTGAATGGGTGAGATGTTTTCAGGGGAAGTAGGGAGATGAGAATAGACATAGATTTTAAAGTCAGTGTGCATTTGAGCCGGGTCCAGTGCGGACGTCTAGAGAAATCCAGTTAGCTTACCGCGGACTAGAAAGGAGTTGTAAATAGATGAAAGTTAAGACAGATATAGGGCGACAGCCAAATTTCCAGGAGTTGTGATTTTTAATTACTAAATGTTGTGTTAGATATGGCAATATAGAATAAGTGTGATTGTCACTGTTAAGGGTAGGGTTACCTTATCGGCAAAGAAACTGATTGTGAATCAGCGAAATGGAGACAGTAGAACATTGTTGGAAACTTGTTAAGTGTCCAGCGCTCGCCGACTTTGAGGAAGTCGTAGAGCAAGACTTAGGAAGAATATAGACTCAGTGTGATTGTCACTGTTAAGGTTAGGGTTACCTTATCGGCAAAGAAACTGATCGTGAATCAGTGAAATTGACACAGTAGAACATTGTTGGAAACTTGTTAAGTGTCCAGCGCTCGCCGACTTTGAGAAAGTCGTGGAGCAAGACTTATAAAGAATATAGAACAAGTGTGATTGTAGCTGTTAAGGTTAGCGTTACCTTCTCGGCATAGAAACTGATTGCAAATCAGTGCAATCAACACGTTGTTGGATAATCTCGCCGACTTCGAGGAAGTCGTGGCGGGAAAGTTTAGGAAGCTTATGACTAAGCTTCTACCATGAAGAGAGACTTTCATCGATCGTGTAGATCGTACACATCATTGGGAAACTTCAAGTAAGGGTCCTCAGAGACTTGGGAGCTTATGACTAGCTTCTACGACACACAATTGAACTTGTTAGTCAAGTAGTTTACACAGAGTTGGGAACTCGACAAGAGAGTTCCACCGAGTTTGGGCTAAAGTAGCAGTCCATGAGAAGTGCACCTGAGGGTGGCACTAATGTTAGTTCAGGGAGGGAATTATCACTGTGAATATATGTACTGTTAATTTGTGAAATGTGTTTACGTGATCCGGACATGTGTCTTGTCAAATAAAGATGTTTTGTGTGTAGTAAAGACTTGTGTTGAGTCATTAAAACATCTTCAGTGTTACCACCATCTAGCGAGTGAACGAGCTGGGAGAAATCGCGGGGAATTGATAAGTTACAACGTGAAGTACTACACTATAGATCATAACGGTCCAAGGAGAGTCGCGGCGGAATGACGTGAAGTACGAGGCATCAATCATGGCGGTCCAAAAGACTGGCATGGCAGTTTGAGCAAGGGGCAGATCATAAGAGTGGCGAGCAACTCGTCATTCAGCAATCCGGCCATAAGCAGCATCACGAGCCCTCGCTCATCGTGCTAAAGCACCTCTGGTACTCGGGCTCGTGGTGAAGAAGACTGATCTCAGTCTCAAGGTTGACGAGTGATCACTCGATCGTTCATATCATCGGTCACGACATTGATCAGTCAAGTTGATCATCAAGGTTATAAGAAGTTGATTATCAAGCATTATTATTTGAGCTCTCTCAGCTTTCATTATTACATCTTCTCGACAAGAGAGAGTTACAAGTTATATTATTACATATATATATTATTACACCTGTGTCAACAATGCCGTTAATGTAAGCATTTACCTGTGTCAACAATGCCGTTAATGTAAGCATTTACCTGTGTCAACAATGCCGTTAATGTAAGCATTTACCTGTGTCAACAATGCCGTTAATGTAAGCATTTACCTGTGTCAACAATGCCGTTAATGTAAGCATTTACCTGTGTCAACAATGCCGTTAATGTAAGCATTTACCTGTGTCAACAATGCCATTAATGTAAGCATTTACCTGTGTCAACAATGCCATTAATGTAAGCATTTACCTGTGTCAACAATGCCATTAATGTAAGCATTTACCTGTGTCAACAACGCCATTAATGTAAGCATTTACCTGTGTCAACAATGCCATTAATGTAAGCATTTACCTGTGTCAACAATGCCATTAATGTAAGCATTTACCTGTGTCAACAATGCCATTAATGTAAGCATTTACCTGTGTCAACAATGCCATTAATGTAAGCATTTACCTGTGCCGAACAGTTTGAATTGCAACTTTGACCAGAGACTTCCAATTTCCTGAGGGGATGCAATAAGGGGATCCCTTATTCTAACGCTCACGTCAAACATAAGGTGGTCTTGGAGGTTTTGCCCAGCTGGTAGGTCTGATACCATAGGGATCTGGTAACAATAGACAACTTGTAAAGTATTGGTATCAAAGGTAACCTATGGTGTATATCATTGACTCAGTTTAAACGTGTAGTGTTACAAATGTGAATCATGATTATGTTTGACTATTGTGTGTCTCTGTTGTGTGTGTCTGTTGTGTATGTCTGATGTGTGTATCTGTTGTGTATCTCTGTTGTGTGTTTGTTGTGTCTCTGTTATGTGTTTCTGTTGTGTGTGTCTGTTTTGTGTGTCTGTTGTGTATCGATGTTGTGTGTTTGTTGTGTATCTCTGTTGTGTGTTTCTGCTGTGTGTGCCTGTTGTGTATGTCTGTTGCGTGTCTCTGTTGTGTGTGTCTGTTGTTTGTGTCTGTTGTGTGTTTGTTATGTCTCTCTGTTGTATGTCTCTGTTGTGTGTCTTTAATGTGTACATCTGTTGTATTTCTGCTGTGTGTTTCTGATGTGTAACTCTGTTGTGTGTCTATTGTGTATCTCTGTTGTGTGTCTGCTATGTGTCTCTGTTGTGTGTCTCTGTTGTGTGTCTGCTGTGTGTCTCTGTTGTGTGTCGATTGAGTATCTCTGCTGTTTGTCTCTGTTGTGTGTCTCTGTTGTGTGTCTCTGTTGTGTGTCTCTGTTCAGTGTCTATCTTTGTCTCTGTTGTGTGTCTGTTGTATGTCTCTGTTGTGTATCTCTGTTGTGTATCTCTGTTGTGTGTCTGTTGTATTTCTCTGTTGTGTATCTCTGTTGTGTATCTCTGTTGTGTGTTTGTTGTGTGTCTCTGTTGTGTGTCTCTGTTGTGTCTCTGATATATCTGTCGCGTGTCTCTGATGTGTAAATCTGTTGTGTGTATGTTGTGTATCTCTGATGTGTGTCTGTTGTGTGTCTATTGTGTGTCTCTGTTGTGTGTCTCTGTTGTGTGTCTCTGTTGTGTGTCCTGTTGTGTATCTCTATTGTGTATCTCTATTGTGTATCTCTGTTTTGTGTCTCTGTTGTGTGTCTTTGTTGTGTGTCTCTGTTGTGTGTCTCTGTTGTGTGTCTCTGTTGTGTATCTGTTGTGTGTCTATTGTGTTTCTATTGTGTATCTCTGTTGTGTATATCTGTTGTGTGTCTCTGTTGTGTATCTTTGTTGTGTTTTTCTGTTGTGTGTTATGCTGTGTGTGTCTATTGTGTCTCTGTTGTGTGTCTCTGTTGTGTGTCTCTGTTGTGTGTCTCTGTTGTGTGTTAAGTGTCTCTGTTGTGTGTCTATGTTGTGTGTCTCTGTTTTGTCTCTGTTGTGTATCTCTGTTGTGTATCTCTGTTGTGTGTCTCTGTTGTGTGTCTGTTGCATGTCTCGGTCGTGTGTCTCTGTTGTATATCTCTGTTGTGTATCTCTATTGTGTGTCTCTGTTGTGCGTCTCTGTTGTGTCTGTTGCATGTCTCAGTCGTGTGTCGCTGTGTGTGTCTCTGTTGTGTATCTTTGTTGTGTGTCTGTTGTGTGTGCCTGTTGTGTGTATTTTGTGTATCACTGTTGTGTGTCTCTGATGTGTATCTCTGTTGTGTGTCTGCTGTGTGTCTCTGTTGTGTATCTTTGTTGTATGTCTGTTGTGTGTGCCTGTTGTGTGTATTTTGTGTATCACTGCTGTGTGTCTCTGATGTGTATCTCTGTTGTGTGTCTGCTGTGTGTCTCTGTTGTGTATCTTTGTTGTATGTCTGTTGTGTGTGCCTGTTGTGTGTATTTTGTGTATCACTGTTGTGTGTCTCTGATGTGTATCTATGTTGTGCGTCTGCTGTGTGTCTCTGTTGCGTATCTTTGTTGTGTGTCTGTTGTGTGTGCCTGTTGTGTGTATTTTGTGTATCACTGCTGTGTGTCTCTGTTGTGGATCTATGTTGTGTGTCTGCTGTGTATCTCTGTTGTGTATCTTTGTTGCGTTTTTCTGTTGTGTGTCTGTTGTGTGTCTCTGTTGTGTATCTTAGTTGCGTTTTTCTGTTGTGTGTTTATGCCGTGTGTGTCTATTGTGTGTCTCTGTTGTGTGTCTCTGTTGTGTATCTCTCTCGTGTGTGTCTGATGTGTATCTCTGTTGTATGTCTATGTTGTGTGTCTCTGTTGTGTGTGTCCGTTGTGTATCTCTCTCGTGTGTCTCTGTTGTGTATCTCTGTTGCGTGTTTCTATTGTGTGTCTCTATTGTATGTTTATGTTGTGTGTTTCTGTTATGTGTTTCTGTTGTGTGTTTATGCTGTGTGTTTATGTTGTGTGTGTCTGTTGTGTGTTTATGTTGTGTGTGTGTCTGTTGTGTGTCTATGTTGTGTGTTTCTGTTATGTGTCTGTTGTGTGTTTGTTGTGTGCCTCTGTTGTGTGTCTGTTGTGTGTATCTGTTGTGTATCTGTGTTGTGTGTGTCTTTTGTGTGTTTGTTGTGTGTCTCTGTTGTGTGTCTCTGTTTTGTGTGTCTGTTATGTATCTCAGTTGTGTGTGTCTGTTGTGTGTCTCTGTTGTGTGACTCTGTTGTGTGTCTCTGTTGTGTATCTCTGTTGTGTGTCTCTGTTGTGTGTGTGTGTCTCTGTTGTTTGTCTCTGTTGTGTGTCTCTGTTGTGTATCTCTGTTGTGTATCTCTGTTTTGTATCTCTGTTGTGTTTCTCTGTTGTGTGTCTCTGTTGTTTGTCTCTGTTGTGTGTCTCTGTTGTGTGTCTCTGTTGTGTATCTCTGTTTTGTGACTGTTGTGTATCTCTGTTGTGTATCTCTGTTGTGTATCTCTGTTGTGTGTCTCTGTTGTGTGGCGTGTCTCTGTTGTGTATCTCTGTTGTGTGTTTCTGTTGTGTGTCTGTTGTGTGTTTCTGTTGTGTGTTTCTGTTGTGTGTTTCTGTTGTGTGTTTCTGTTGTGTGTTCATTGTGTAACGGAATGCCCTGTGATCAATGGCAATAAAAATAGTATTGGTATCAACAAAAAGAATACGAAAGTAGCGAAAACCTAAACTCAGCCAAAAGAAAAAATATTCCTGGAAAGAAAAGTAGTGTAAGAAGTAGACCACTTTTTATACCTTGGAAGTAGCATGGATGAAGGAGAACACACACACAAATAAATTAGAATCAGGATAGCAAAGGCAGGAATGACTTTCAGAAACCTTAATAAAATGTGGCAATCAAAATTACTAGGCTCAAAAACAAAGCTCAGTATTTTCTAATCAAATGTATTATCTACCTTACATATGCATGTGAGAGCATGGAAAAATGGAAAAAAAAATAAATACATTTGAAGTCAATTGACTGAGGAAAATACTTCATAAACCATGGGATGAATTCAAGACTAGTGCAGAAGTAAGAGAAATGGTCGTGCTTCCAACAATGACATCTACAAACAAAGAGAAGAAGGTGTACATAGGCTGACTAAGTGATGAGAAAAGAAAACAAGAGAATCCTAAAGCGTGCCCTCAAACGGGAAACAGAAAAATAAAGAGACCGAACCTCGAGAAACACTAAAAAGAACACTGATGCGAGAAGCATCGGCTCCCTTTACCAAGGTTGAGAAGCTCGCCCAGAAAAGGGACATGTGGCGAGACACAATGGAGGTCCTGTGCAAAGTCTGACTTTCAATACCACAGATCATCAGACGTGGCGAGTCTAGAATGTCCCTTATGTGTACAGTAGATCATCAGACGTGGCGAGTCTAGAATGTCTTTCTTATGTGTACAGTAGATCATCAGACGTGGCGAGTCTAGAATGTCTACCCTATGTGTACAGTAGATCATCAGACGTGGCGAGTCTAGAATGTCTACCCTATGTGTACAGTAGATCATCAGACGTGGCGAGTCATGTCTACCCTATGTGTACAGTAGATCATCAGACGTGGCGAGTCTAGAATGTCTACCCTATGTGTACAGTAGATCATCAGACGTGGCGAGTCTAGAATGTCTACCCTATGTGTACAGTAGATCATCAGACGTGGCGAGTCTAGAATGTCTTCCCTATGTGTACAGTAGATCATCAGACGTGGCGAGTCTAGAATGTCTTCACTATGTGTACAGTAGATCATCAGACGTGGCGAGTCTAGAATGTCTACCCTATGTGTACAGTAGATCATCAGACGTGGCGAGTCTAGAATGTCTACCCTATGTGTACAGTAGATCATCAGACGTGGCGAGTCATGTCTACCCTATGTGTACAGTAGATCATCAGACGTGGCGAGTCTAGAATGTCTACCCTATGTGTACAGTAGATCATCAGACGTGGCGAGTCTAGAATGTCTACCCTATGTGTACAGTAGATCATCAGACGTGGCGAGTCTAGAATGTCTTCCCTATGTGTGTAGTAGATCATCAGACGTGGCGAGTCTAGAATGTCTACCCTATGTGTACAGTAGATCATCAGACGTGGCGAGTCTAGAATGTCTACCTATGTGTACAGTAGATCATCAGACGTGGCTAGTCTAGAATGTCTTCCCTATGTGTACAGTAGATCATCAGACGTGGCGAGTCTAGAATGTCTACCCTATGTGTACAGTAGATCATAAGACGTGGCGAGTCTGGAATGTCTACCCTATGTGTACAGTAGATCATCAGACATGGCGAGACTAGAATGTCTTCCCTATGTGCACAGTAGATCATCAGACGTGACGAATCTAGAATGTGTACCCTATGTCCACAGTTGATCATCAGACGTGACGAGTCTAGAATGTCTTCCATATGTGTACAGTAGATCATCAGACGTGGCGAGTCTAGAATGTCTTCCCTATGTGTACAGTAGATCATCAGACGTGGCGAGTCTAGAATGTCTACCCTATGTGTACAGTAGATCATCAGACGTGGCGAGTCTAGAATGTCTTCCCTATGTGTACAGTAGATCATCAGACGTAGCGAGTCTAGAATGTCCACCCTATGTGTACAGTAGATCATCAGACATGGCGAGTCTAGAAATTCTACCCTATGTGTACAGTAGATCATCAGACGCGGCGAGTCTAGAATGTCTACCCTATGTGTACAATAGATCATCAGACGTGGCGAGTCTAGAATGTCTGCCCTATATGTACAGTAGATCATCAGACGTGGCAAGTCTAGAATATCAAACCTATGTGCACAGTAGATCATCAGACGTGACGAGTCTAGAATGTCTTCCCTATGTGCACAGTAGATCATCAGACGTGGCGAGTCTAGAATGTCTTCCCTATGTGCACAGTAGATCATCAGACGTGGCGAGTCTAGAATGTCTTCCCTATGTGCACAGTAGATCATCAGACGTGGCGAGTCTAGAATGTCTTCCCAATGTGCACAGTAGATCATCAGACGTGGCGAGTCTAGAATGTCTTCCCTATGTGTACAGTAGATCATCAGACGTGGCGAGTCTAGAATATCTTCCCTATGTGCACAGTAGATAATCAGACATGGCGAGTCTACAATGTCTACCCTATGTGTACAGTAGATCATCAGACGTGGCAAGTCTAGAATATAAAACCTATGTGCACAGTAGATCATCAGACGTGGCGAGTCTAGAATGTCTTCCCTATGTGCACAGTAGATCATCAGACGTGGCGAGTCTAGAATGTCTTCCCTATGTGCACAGTAGATCATCAGACGTGGCGAGTCTAGAATGTCTCCCTATGTGCACAGTAGATCATCAGACGTGGCGAGTCTAGAATGTCTTCCCTATGTGCACAGTAGATCATCAGACGTGGCGAGTCTAGAATGTCTTCCCTATGTGTACAGTAGATCATCAGACGTGGCGAGTCTAGAATGTCTACCCTATGTGCACAGTAGATCATCAGACGTGGCGAGTCTAGAATGTCTACCCTATGTGTACAGTAGATCATTAGACGTGGCGATGCTACAATGTCTTCCCTATGTGCACAGTAGATCATCAGACGTGCCGAGTCTAGAATGTCTTCCCTATGTGCACAGTAGATCATCAGACGTGGCGAGTCTAAAATGTCTTCCCTGTGCGTAGTAGATCATTAAATGTGGTAAGTCTAGAATGTCTACCCTATGTGTACAGTAGATCATCAGACGTGGCGAGTCTAGAATGTCTTCCCTATGTGTGTAGTAGATCATCAGACGTGGCGTGTCTAGAATATCTACCTTATGTGCGTAGTAGATCATTAGACGTGGCGAGTCTAGAATGTTTTCCCTATGTACGTAGTAGATTATCAGACGTGGCGAGTCTAGAATGTTTTCCCTATGTACGTTGTAGATCATCAGACGTAGCGAGTCTAGAAGGTCTACCCAATGTGTACAGTAGATCATCAGACGTGGTGAGTCTAGAATGTCTACCCTATGTGCACAGTAGATCATCAGACGTGGCGAGTCTAGAATGTCTACCCTATGTCCACTGTAGATCATCAGACATGACGAGTCTAGAGTGTCTACCCTATGTGTACAGTAGATAATCAGATGTGGCGAGTCTAGAATGTCTTCCCTATGTGCACAGTAGATCATAACACGCGGCGAGTCTAGAATGTCTTCCCTATGTGTGTAGTAGATCATCAGACGTGGCGAGTCTATAATATCTACTCTATGTGCGTAGTAGATCATTAGACGTGACGAGTCTAGAATGTTTTTCCTATGTACGTAGTAGATTATCAGACGTGGCGAGTCTAGAATGTTTTCCCTATGTACGTTGTAGATCATCAGACGTAGCGAGTCTAGAATGTCTACCCTATGTGTACAGTAGATCATCAGACGTGGTGAGTCTAGAATGTCTACCCTATGTGCACTGTAGATCATCAGACTTGACGAGTCTAGAGTGCCTACCTATGTGTACAGTAGATAATCAGATGTGGCGAGTCTAGAATGTCTACCCTATGTGCACAGTAGATCATCAGACGCGGCGAGTCTAGAATGTCTACCCTATGTGTACAGTAGATCATAGACGTGGCGAGTCTAGAATGTCTTCCTATGTCCGTAGTAGATCATCAGACGTGGCGAGTCTAGAATGTCTACCCTATGTGTACAGTAGATCATCAGACGTGGCGTCTAGAATGTCTACCCTATGTGCGTAGTAGATCATCAGATGTGGCGAGTCTAGAATGTCTACCCTATGGTACAGTAGATCATCAGACGTGGCGAGTCAAGAATGTCTACCCTATGTGCACAGTAGATCATCAGACGTGTCGAGTCTAGAATATCTTCCCTATGTGTACAGTAGATCATCAGACGTGACGAGTCTAGAATGTTTTCCCTTTGTACGTAGTAGATTATCAGACGTGGCGAGTCTAGAATGTCTACCCAATGTGTACAGTAGATCATCAGACGTGGTGAGTCTAGAATTTCTACCCTATGTGCACAGTAGATCATCAGACGTGGCGAGTCTAGAATGTCTACCCTATGTCCACTGTAGATCATCAGACATGACGAGTCTAGAGTGTCTACCCTATGTGTACAGTAGGTAATCAGATGTGGCGAGTCTAGAATGTCTTCCCTATGTGCACAGTAGATCATCAGACGCGGCGAGTCTAGAATGTCTACCCTATGTGTACAGTAGATCATTAGACGTGGCGAGTCTAGAATGCCTACCCTATGTGCACAGTAGAACATCAGACGTGGCGAGTCTAGAATGTCTTCCCTATGTGCACAGTAGATCATCAGACGTGGCGAGTCTAGAATATCTACCCTATGTGCGAAGTAGATCATCAGACGTGGCGAGTCTAGAATGTCTACCCTATGTGTACAGTAGATCATCAGACGTGGCGAGTCAAGAATGTCTACCCTATGTGCACAGTAGATCATCAGACGTGTCGAGTCTAGAATGTCTTCCTATGTGTACAGTAGATCATCAGACGTGGCGAGTCTAGAATGTTTCCCTATGTACGTAGTAGATCATCAGTCGTAGCGAGTCTAGAATGTCTACCCTATGTGTACAGTAGATCATCAGACGTGGTGATTCTAGAATGTCTACCCTATGTGCACAGTAGAACATCAGACGTGGCGAGTCTAGAATGTCCGCCGTTTGAGCACAGTAGATAACAGACCTGGCGAGTCTAGAACGTCTTCCCTGTGCACAGTAGATCATCAGACGTGGCGAGTCTAGAATGTCTTCCCTATGTGTACAGTAGATCATCAGACGTGGCGAGTCTAGAATATCTTCCCTATGTGCACAGTAGATCATCAGACGTGGCGAGTCTAGAATGTCTTCCCTATGTGTACAGTAGATCATCAGACGTGGCAAGTCTAGAATATCAAACCTATGTGCACAGTAGATCATCAGACGTGGCGAGTCTAGAATGTCTTCCCTATGTGAACAGTTGATCATCAGACGTGGCGAGTCTAGAATGTCTTCCCTATGTGCACAGTAGATCATCAGACGTGGCGAGTCTAGAATGTCTTCCCTATGTGCACAGTAGATCATCAGACGTGGCGAGTCTAGAATGTTTTCCCTATGTGCACAGTAGATCATCAGACGTGGCGAGTCTAGAATGTCTTCCCTATGTGTACAGTAGATCATCAGACGTGGCGAGTCTTGAATGTCTACCCTATGTGCACAGTAGATCATCAGACGTGGCGAGTCTAGAATGTCTACCCTATGTGTACAGTAGATCATTAGACGTGGCGATGCTACAATGTCTTCCCTATGTGCACAGTAGATCATCAGACGTGCCGAGTCTAGAATGTCTACCCTATGTGCACAGTAGATCATCAGACGTGGCGAGTCTAAATGTCTTCCCTGTGCGTAGTAGATCATTAAAAGTGGTAAGTCTAGAATGTCTACCCTATGTGTACAGTAGATCATCAGACGTGGCGAGTCTAGAATGTCTTCTATGTGTGTAGTAGATCATCAGACGTGGCGAGTCTAGAATATACCTTATGTGCGTAGTAGATCATTAGACGTGGCGAATCTAGAATGTTTTCCCTATGTACGTAGTAGATTATCAGACGTGGCGAGTCTAGAATGTTTTCCTATGTACGTTGTAGATCATCAGACGTAGCGAGTCTAGAATGTCTACCCAATGTGTACAGTAGATCATCAGACGTGGTGAGTCTAGAATGTCTACCCTATGTGCACAGTAGATCATCAGACGTGGCGAGTCTATAATGTCTACCGTATGTCCACTGTAGATCATCAGACATGACGAGTCTAGAGTGTCTACCCTATGTGTACAGTAGATAATCAGATGTGGCGAGTCTAGAATGTCTTCCCTATGTGCACAGTAGATCATCAGACGCGGCGAGTCTAGAATGTCTACCCTATGTGTACAGTAGATCATTAGACGTGGCGAGTCTAGAATGTCTTCCCTTAGTGCGTAGTAGATCATCAGACGTGGCGAGTCTAGAATGTCTACCCTATGTGTACAGTAGATCATAAGACGTGGCGAGTCTAGAATATCTACCCTATGTGCGTAGTAGATCATCAGACGTGGCGAGTCTAGAATAACTACCCTATGTGTACAGTAGATCATCAGACGTGGCGAGTCTAGAATGTCTACCCTATGTGTACAGTAGATCATCAGACGTGGCGAGTCTAGAATGTTTTCCCCTTTTTGTAGTAGATTATCAGACGTGGCGAGTCTAGAATGTTTACCCTATGTACGTTATAGATCATCAGACGTAGCGAGTCTAGAATGTCTACCCTATGTGTACAGTAGATCATCAGACGTGGTGAGTCTAGAATGTCTACCCATGTGCACAGTAGATCATCAGACGTGGCGAGTCTAGAATGTCTACCCAATGTCCACTGTAGATCATCAGACATGACGAGTCTAGAGTGTCTACCCTATGTGTATAGTAGATAATCAGATGTGGCGAGTCTAGAATGTCTTCCCTATGTACACAGTAGATCATAAGACGCGGCGAGTCTAGAATGTCTTCCCTATGTGTGTAGTAGATCATCAGACGTGGCGAGTCTATAACATCTACCCTATGTGCGTAGTAGATCATTACACGTGGCGAGTCTAGAAAGTTTTCCCTATGTACGTAGTAGATTATCAGACGTGGCGAGTCTAGAATGTTTCATTATGTACGTTGTAGATCATCAGACGTAGCGAGTCTAGAATGTCTACCCTATGTGTACAGTAGATCATCAGACGTGGTGAGTCTAGAATGTCTACCCTATGTGCACTGTAGAACATCAGGCATGACGAGTCTAGAGTGTCTACCCTATGTGTACAGTAGATAATCAGACGCGGCGAGTCTAGAATGTCTACCCTATGTGTACAGTAGATCATTAGACGTGGCGAGTCTAGAATGTCTTCCCTATGTGCGAAGTAGATCATCAGACGTGGCGAGTCTAGAATGTCTACCCTATGTGTACAGTAGATCATCAGACGTGGCGAGTCTAGAATGTCTACCCTATGTGGTAGTAGATCATCAGACGTGGCGAGTCTAGAATGTCTACCCTATGTGTACAGTAGATCATCAGACGTGGCGAGTCAAGAATGTCTACCCTATGTGCACAGTAGATCATCAGACGTGTCGAGTCTAGAATGTCTTCCTATGTGTACAGTAGATCATAAGACGTGGCGAGTCTAGAATGTTTTCCCTTGTACGTAGTAGATTATCAGACGTGGCGAGTCTAGAATGTTTCCCTATGTACGTGTAGATCATCAGACGTAGCGAGTCTAGAATGTCTACCCTATGTGTACAGTAGATCATCAGACGTGGTGAGTCTAGAATGTCTACCCTATGTGCACAGTAGATCATCAGACGTGGCGAGTCTAGAATGTCTACCCTATGTCCACTGTAGATCATCAGACATGACGAGTCTAGAGTGTCTACCCTATGTGTACAGTAGATAATCAGATGTGGCGAGTCTAGAATGTCTTCCCTATGTGCACAGTAGATCATCAGACGCGGGCGAGTCTAGAATGTCTACCCTATGTGTACAGTAGATCATCAGACGTAGCGAGTCTAGAATGTCTACCCTATGTGCACAGTAGATCATCAGACGTGACGAGTCTAGAATGTCTTCCATATGTGTACAGTAGATCATCAGACGTGCGAGTCTAGAATGTCTTCCCTATGTGTACAGTAGATCATCGGACGTGGCGAGTCTAGAATGTCTACCCTATGTGTACAGTAGATCATCAGACGTGGCGAGTCTAGAATGTCTTCCCTATGTGTACAGTAGATCATCAGACGTAGCGAGTCTAGAATGTCTACCCTATGTGTACAGTAGATCATCAGACATGGCGAGTCTAGAAATTCTACCCTATGTGTACAGTAGATCATCAGACGCGGCGAGTCTAGAATGTCTACCCTATGTGTACAGTAGATCATCAGACGTGGCGAGTCTAGAATGTCTGCCCTATGTGTACAGTAGATAATCAGACGTGGCGAGTCTAGAATATCAAACCTATGTGCACAGTAGATCATCAGACGTGGCGAGTCTAGAATGTCTTCCCTATGTGCACAGTAGATCATCAGACGTGGCGAGTCTAGAATGTCATCCCTATGTGCACAGTAGATCATCAGACGTGGCGAGTCTAGAATGTCTTCCCTATGTGCACAGTAGATCATCAGACGTGGCGAGTCTAGAATATCTTCCCTATGTGCACAGTAGATAATCAGACGTGGCGAGTCTAGAATGTCTACCTATGTGTACAGTAGATCATCAGACGTGGCAAGTCTAGAATATCAAACCTATGTGCACAGTAGATCATCAGACGTGGCGAGTCTAGAATGTTTCCCTATGTACGTTGTAGATCATCAGACGTAGCGAGTCTAGAATGTCTACCCTATGTGTACAGTAGATCATCAGACGTGGTGAGTCTAGAATGTCTTCCCTATGTGCACAGTAGATCATCAGACGTGGCGAGTCTAGAATGTCTACCCTATGTCACTGTAGATCATCAGACATGACGAGTCTAGAGTGTGTCTACCCTATGTCTACAGTAGATAATCAGAGTGGCGAGTCTAGAATGTCTTCCCTATGTGCACAGTAGATCATCAGACGCGGCGAGTCTAGAATGTCTACCCTATGTGTACAGTAGATCATTAGACGTAGCGAGTCTAGAATGTCTACCCTATGTGCACAGTAGATCATCAGACGTGACGAGTCTAGAATGTCTTCCATATGTGTACAGTAGATCATCAGACGTGGCGAGTCTAGAATGTCTTCCCTATGTGTACAGTAGATCATCAGACGTGGCGAGTCTAGAATGTCTACTATGTGTACAGTAGATCATCAGACGTGGCGAGTCTAGAATGTCTTCCCTATGTGTACAGTAGATCATCAGACGTAGCGAGTCTAGAATGTCTACCCTATGTGTACAGTAGATCATCAGACATGGCGAGTCTAGAATGCTACCCTATGTGTACAGTAGATCATCAGACGCGGCGAGTCTAGAATGTCTACCCTATGTGTACAATAGATCATCAGACGTGGCGAGTCTAGAATGTCTGCCCTATGTGTACAGTATATCATCAGAGACGTGGCAGTCAAGAATATCAAACCTATGTGCACAGTAGATCATCAGACGTGGCGAGTCTAGAATGTCTTCCCTATGTGCACAGTAGATCATCAGACGTGGCGAGTCTAGAATGTCTTCCCTATGTGCACAGTAGATCATCAGACGTGGCGAGTCTAGAATGTCTTCCCTATGTGCACAGTAGATCATCAGACGTGGCGAGTCTAGAATGTTACCCTATGTGTACAGTAGATCATCAGACGTGGCAAGTCTAGAATATCAAACCTATGTGCACAGTAGATCATCAGACGTGGCGAGTCTAGAATGTGTTCCCTATGTGCACAGTAGATCATCAGACGTGGCGAGTCTAGAATGTCTCCCTATGTGCACAGTAGATCATCAGACGTGGCGAGTCTAGAATGTCTTCCCTATGTGCACAGTAGATCATCAGACGTGGCGAGTCTAGAATGTCTTCCCTATGTGCACAGTAGATCATCAGACGTGGCGAGTCTAGAATGTCTTCCCTATGTGTACAGTAGATCATCAGACGTGGCGAGTCTAGAATGTCTACCTATGTGCACAGTAGATCATCAGACGTGGCGAGTCTAGAATGTCTACCTATGTGTACAGTAGATCATCAGACGTGGCGAGTCTAGAATGTCTCCCTATGTGTGTAGTAGATCATCAGACGTGGCGAGTCTAGAATGTCTACCTTATGTGCGTAGTAGATCATTAGACGTGGCGAGTCTAGAATGTTTTCCCTATGTACGTAGTAGATCATCAGACGTGGCGAGTCTAGAATGTTTTCCCTATGTACGTTGTAGATCATCAGACGTAGCGAGTCTAGGTCTACCCATGTGTACAGTAGATCATCAGACGTGGTGAGTCTAGAATGTCTACCCTATGTGCACAGTAGATCATCAGACGTGGCGAGTCTAGAATGTCTACCGTATGTCCACTGTAGATCATCAGACTATACGAGTCTAGAGTGTCTACCCTATGTGTACAGTAGATAATCAGATGTGGCGAGTCTAGAATGTTTTCCCTATGTGCACAGTAGATCATCAGACGCGGCGAGTCTAGAATGTCTACCCTATGTGTACAGTAGATCATCAGACGTGGCGAGTCTAGAATGTCTTCCCTATGTGCGTAGTAGATCATCAGACGTGGCGAGTCTAGAATGTCTACCCTATGTGTACAGTAGATCATCAGACGTGGCGAGTCTAGAATGTCTTCCCTATGTACGTAGTAGATCATCAGACGTGGCGAGTCTAGAATGTCTACCCTATGTGTACAGTAGATCATCAGACGTGGCGAGTCTAGAATGTCTACCCTATGTGCACAGTAGATCATCAGACGTGGCGAGTCTAGAATGTCTACCCTATGTCCACAGTAGATCATCAGACGTGACGAGTCTAGAATGTCTACCCTATGTGTACAGTAGATCATCAGACGTGGCGAGTCTAGAATGTCTTCCCTATGTGCACAGTAGATCATCAGACGTGGCGAGTCTAGAATGTCTTCCCTATGTGTGTAGTAGATCATCAGACGTGGCGAGTCTAGAATGTCTTCCCTATGTGTACAGTAGATCATCAGACGTGGCGAGTCTAGAATGTCTACCCTATGTGTACAGTAGATCATCAGACGTGGCGAGTCTAGAATGTCTACCCTATGTGTACAGTAGATCATCAGACGTGCGAGTCTAGAATGTCTACCCTATGTGTACAGTAGATCATCAGACGTGGCGAGTCTAGAATGTCTTCCCTATGTGTACAGTAGATCATCAGACGTGGCGAGTCTAGAATGTCTACCCTATGTGTACAGTAGATCATCAGACGTGGCGAGTCTAGAATGTCTACCCTATGTGTACAGTAGATCATCAGACGTGGCGAGTCTAGAATGTCTACCCTATGTGTACAGTAGATCATCAGACGTGGCGAGTCTAGAATGTCTACCCTATGTGTACAGTAGATCATCAGACGTGGCGAGTCTAGAATGTCTTCCCTATGTGCACAGTAGATCATCAGACGTGGCGAGTCTAGAATGTCTACCCTATGTGCACAGTAGATCATCAGACGTGGCGAGTCTAGAATGTCTTCCCTATGTGCACAGTAGATCATCAGACGTGGCGAGTCTAGAATGTCTTCCCTATGTGCACAGTAGATCATCAGACGTGGCGAGTCTAGAATGTCTACCCTATTGTACAGTAGATCATCAGACGTGGCGAGTCTAGAATGTCTACCCTATGTGCACAGTAGATCATCAGACGTGGCGAGTCTAGAATGTCTTCCCTATGTGCACAGTAGATCATCAGACGTGGCGAGTCTAGAATGTCTTCCCTATGTGCACAGTAGATCATCAGACGTGGCGAGTCTAGAATGTCTTCCCTATGTGCACAGTAGATCATCAGACGTGGCGAGTCTAGAATGTCTTCCCTATGTGTACAGTAGATCATCAGACGTGGCGAGTCTAGAATGTCTACCCTATGTGCACAGTAGATCATCAGACGTGGCGAGTCTAGAATGTCTACCCTATGTGTACAGTAGATCATCAGACGTGGCGAGTCTAGAATGTCTTCCCTATGTGTGTAGTAGATCATCAGACGTGGCGAGTCTAGAAATCTACCTTATGTGCGTAGTAGATCATCAGACGTGGCGAGTCTAGAATGTTTTCCCTATGTACGTAGTAGATTATCAGACGTGGCGAGTCTAGAATGTTTTCCCTATGTACGTTGTAGATCATCAGACGTAGCGAGTCTAGAATGTCTACCCTATGTGTACAGTAGATCATCAGACGTGGTGAGTCTAGAATGTCTACCCTATGTGCACAGTAGATCATCAGACGTGGCGAGTCTAGAATGTCTACCGTATGTCCACTGTAGATCATCAGACTATACGAGTCTAGAGTGTCTACCCTATGTGTACAGTAGATCATCAGACGTGGCGAGTCTAGAATGTCTTCCCTATGTGCACAGTAGATCATCAGACGTGGCGAGTCTAGAATGTCTACCCTATGTGTACAGTAGATCATCAGACGTGGCGAGTCTAGAATGTCTTCCCTATGTGCGTAGTAGATCATCAGACGTGGCGAGTCTAGAATGTCTACCCTATGTGTACAGTAGATCATCAGACGTGGCGAGTCTAGAATGTCTTCCCTATGTGTAGTAGATCATCAGACGTGGCGAGTCTAGAATGTCTACCCTATGTGTACAGTAGATCATCAGACGTGGCGAGTCTAGAATGTCTACCCTATGTGCACAGTAGATCATCAGACGTGGCGAGTCTAGAATGTCTACCCTATGTGCCACTAGAGATCATCAGACGTGGCGAGTCTAGAATGTCTACCCTATGTGTACAGTAGATCATCAGACGTGGCGAGTCTAGAATGTCTTCCTATGTGCACAGTAGATCATCAGACGTGGCGAGTCTAGAATGTCTTCCCTATGTGTGTAGTAGATCATCAGACGTGGCGAGTCTAGAATGTCTACCTATGTGCGTAGTAGATCATCAGACGTGGCGAGTCTAGAATGTCTTCCCTATGTACGTAGTAGATCATCAGACGTGGCGAGTCTAGAATGTCTTCCCTATGTACGTTGTAGATCATCAGACGTAGCGAGTCTAGAATGTCTACCCTATGTGTACAGTAGATCATCAGACGTGGCGAGTCTAGAATGTCTACCCTATGTGCACAGTAGATCATCAGACGTGACGAGTCTAGAATGTCTACCCTATGTGTACAGTAGATCATCAGACGTGGCGAGTCTAGAATGTCTACCCTATGTGTACAGTAGATCATCAGACGTGGCGAGTCTAGAATGTCTACCCTATGTGTACAGTAGATCATCAGACGTGGCGAGTCTAGAATGTCTACCCTATGTGCGTAGTAGATCATCAGACGTGGCGAGTCTAGAATGTCTACCCTATGTGTACAGTAGATCATCAGACGTGGCGAGTCTAGAATGTCTACCCTATGTGCACAGTAGATCATCAGACGTGGCGAGTCTAGAATGTCTTCCCTATGTGTACAGTAGATCATCAGACGTGGCGAGTCTAGAATGTCTTCCCTATGTGTACAGTAGATCATCAGACGTGGCGAGTCTAGAATGTCTTCCCTATGTACGTTAGTAGATCATCAGACGTGGCGAGTCTAGAATGTCTACCCTATGTGTACAGTAGATCATCAGACGTGGGCGAGTCTAGAATGTCTACCCTGTGCACAGTAGATCATCAGACGTGGCGAGTCTAGAATGTCTACCCTATGTGTCACAGTAGATCATCAGACGTGGCGAGTCTAGAATGTCTACCCTATGTGTACAGTAGATCATCAGACGTGGCGATCTAGAATGTCTTCCCTATGTGCACAGTAGATCATCAGACGTGGCGAGTCTAGAATGTCTTCCCTATGTGTACAGTAGATCATCAGACGTGGCGAGTCTAGAATGTCTTCCCTATGTGTACAGTAGATCATCAGACGTGGCGAGTCTAGAATGTCTACCCTATGTGTACAGTAGATCATCAGACGTGGCGAGTCTAGAATGTCTACCCTATGTGTACAGTAGATCATCAGACGTGGCGAGTCTAGAATGTCTACCCTATGTGTACAGTAGATCATCAGACGTGGCGAGTCTAGAATGTCTTCCCTATGTGTACAGTAGATCATCAGACGTGGCGAGTCTAGAATGTCTACCCTATGTGTACAGTAGATCATCAGACGTGGCGAGTCTAGAATGTCTACCCTATGTGTACAGTAGATCATCAGACGTGGCGAGTCTAGAATGTCTACCCTATGTGTACAGTAGATCATCAGACGTGGCGAGTCTAGAATGTCTTCCCTATGTGTACAGTAGATCATCAGACGTGGCGAGTCTAGAATGTCTACCCTATGTGCACAGTAGATCATCAGACGTGGCGAGTCTAGAATGTCTTCCCTATGTGCACAGTAGATCATCAGACGTGGCGAGTCTAGAATGTCTTCCCTATGTGTCACAGTAGATCATCAGACGTGGCGAGTCTAGAATGTCTTCCCTATGTGCACAGTAGATCATCAGACGTGGCGAGTCTAGAATGTCTACCCTATGTGTACAGTAGATCATCAGACGTGGCGAGTCTAGAATGTCTACCCTATGTGCACAGTAGATCATCAGACGTGGCGAGTCTAGAATGTCTTCCCTATGTGCACAGTAGATCATCAGACGTGGCGAGTCTAGAATGTCTTCCCTATGTGCACAGTAGATCATCAGACGTGGCGAGTCTAGAATGTCTTCCCTATGTGCACAGTAGATCATCAGACGTGGCGAGTCTAGAATGTCTTCCCTATGTGTACAGTAGATCATCAGACGTGGCGAGTCTAGAATGTCTACCCTATGTGCACAGTAGATCATCAGACGTGGCGAGTCTAGAATGTCTACCCTATGTGTACAGTAGATCATCAGACGTGGCGAGTCTAGAATGTCTTCCCTATGTGTGTAGTAGATCATCAGACGTGGCGAGTCTAGAATGTCTACCCTATGTGCGTAGTAGATCATCAGACGTGGCGAGTCTAGAATGTTTCCCTATGTACGTAGTAGATCATCAGACGTGGCGAGTCTAGAATGTTTTCCCTATGTACGTAGTAGATCATCAGACGTGGCGAGTCTAGAATGTCTACCCTATGTGTACAGTAGATCATCAGACGTGGCGAGTCTAGAATGTCTACCCTATGTGCACAGTAGATCATCAGACGTGGCGAGTCTAGAATGTCTACCCTATGTCCAAGTAGATCATCAGACGTACGAGTCTAGAATGTCTACCCTATGTGTACAGTAGATAATCAGATGTGGCGAGTCTAGAATGTCTTCCCTATGTGCACAGTAGATCATCAGACGTGGCGAGTCTAGAATGTCTACCCTATGTGTACAGTAGATCATCAGACGTGGCGAGTCTAGAATGTCTTCCCTATGTGCGTAGTAGATCATCAGACGTGGCGAGTCTAGAATGTCTACCCTATGTGTACAGTAGATCATCAGACGTGGCGAGTCTAGAATGTTTCCCTATGTACGTTTAGATCATCAGACGTGCGAGTCTAGAATGTCTACCCTATGTGTACAGTAGATCATCAGACGTGGCGAGTCTAGAATGTCTACCCATGTGCACAGTAGATCATCAGACGTGGCGAGTCTAGAATGTCTACCCTATGTGCACAGTAGATCATCAGACATGACGAGTCTAGAATGTCTACCCTATGTGTACAGTAGATCATCAGACGTGGCGAGTCTAGAATGTCTTCCCTATGTGCACAGTAGATCATCAGACGTGGCGAGTCTAGAATGTCTTCCCTATGTGTACAGTAGATCATCAGACGTGGCGAGTCTAGAATGTCTACCCTATGTGCGTAGTAGATCATCAGACGTGGCGAGTCTAGAATGTTTTCCCTATGTACGTAGTAGATCATCAGACGTGGCGAGTCTAGAATGTTTTCCCTATGTACGTTGTAGATCATCAGACGTAGCGAGTCTAGAATGTCTACCCTATGTGTACAGTAGATCATCAGACGTGGCGAGTCTAGAATGTCTACCCTATGTGCACAGTAGAATCAGACGTGGCGAGTCTAGAATGTCTACCCTATGTGTACAGTAGATCATCAGACGTGGCGAGTCTAGAATGTCTACCCTATGTGTACAGTAGATCATCAGACGTGGCGAGTCTAGAATGTCTACCCTATGTGTACAGTAGATCATCAGACGTGGCGAGTCTAGAATGTCTACCCTATGTGCGTAGTAGATCATCAGACGTGGCGAGTCTAGAATGTCTACCCTATGTGTACAGTAGATCATCAGACGTGGCGAGTCTAGAATGTCTACCCTATGTGCACAGTAGATCATCAGACGTGGCGAGTCTAGAATGTCTCCCTATGTGTACAGTAGATCATCAGACGTGGCGAGTCTAGAATGTCTTCCCTATGTGTACAGTAGATCATCAGACGTGGCGAGTCTAGAATGTCTTCCCTATGTACGTAGTAGATATCAGACGTGGCGAGTCTAGAATGTCTTCCCTATGTACAGTAGATCATCAGACGTGGCGAGTCTAGAATGTCTACCCTATGTGTACAGTAGATCATCAGACGTGGTGAGTCTAGAATGTCTACCCTATGTGCACAGTAGATCATCAGACGTGGCGAGTCTAGAATGTCTACCCTATGTCACTGTAGATCATCAGACATGGCGAGTCTAGAATGTCTACCCTATGTGTACAGTAGATCATCAGACGTGGCGAGTCTAGAATGTCTTCCCTATGTGCACAGTAGATCATCAGACGTGGCGAGTCTAGAATGTCTTCCCTATGTGTGTAGTAGATCATCAGACGTGGCGAGTCTAGAATGTCTACCCTATGTGCGTAGTAGATCATTAGACGTGGCGAGTCTAGAATGTTTTCCCTATGTACGTAGTAGATTATCAGACGTGGCGAGTCTAGAATGTCTTCCCTATGTGCGTTGTAGATCATCAGACGTGGCGAGTCTAGAATGTCTCCCTATGTGTACAGTAGATCATCAGACGTGGCGAGTCTAGAATGTCTACCCTATGTGCACTGTAGATCATCAGACGTGACGAGTCTAGAATGTCTACCCTATGTGTACAGTAGATAATCAGACGTGGCGAGTCTAGAATGTCTCCCTATGTGCACAGTAGATCATCAGACGTGGCGAGTCTAGAATGTCTACCCTATGTGTACAGTAGATCATCAGACGTGGCGAGTCTAGAATGTCTTCCCTATGTGCGTAGTAGATCATCAGACGTGGCGAGTCTAGAATGTCTACCCTATGTGTACAGTAGATCATCAGACGTGGCGAGTCTAGAATGTCTACCCTATGTGCGTAGTAGATCATCAGACGTGGCGAGTCTAGAATGTCTTCCCTATGTGTACAGTAGATCATCAGACGTGGCGAGTCTAGAATGTCTACCCTATGTGCACAGTAGATCATCAGACGTGGCGAGTCTAGAATGTCTTCCTATGTGTACAGTAGATCATCAGACGTGGCGAGTCTAGAATGTTTTCCCTATGTACGTAGTAGATCATCAGACGTGGCGAGTCTAGAATGTCTACCCTATGTGTACAGTAGATCATCAGACGTGTGAGTCTAGAATGTCTACCCTATGTGCACAGTAGATCATCAGACGTGGCGAGTCTAGAATGTCTACCCTATGTGCACAGTAGATCATCAGACGTGGCGAGTCTAGAATGTCTACCCTATGTGTACAGTAGATAATCAGACGTGGCGAGTCTAGAATGTCTTCCCTATGTGCACAGTAGATCATCAGACGTGGCGAGTCTAGAATGTCTACCCTATGTGTACAGTAGATCATCAGACGTGGCGAGTCTAGAATGTCTACCCTATGTGCACAGTAGATCATCAGACGTGGCGAGTCTAGAATGTCTACCCTATGTGCACAGTAGATCATCAGACGTGGCGAGTCTAGAATGTCTACCCTATGTGCACAGTAGATCATCAGACGTGGCGAGTCTAGAATGTCTACCCTATGTGTACAGTAGATCATCAGACGTGGCGAGTCTAGAATGTCTACCCTATGTGCACAGTAGATCATCAGACGTGGCGAGTCTAGAATGTCTTCCCTATGTGTACAGTAGATCATCAGACGTGGCGAGTCTAGAATGTCTTCCCTATGTGTACAGTAGATCATCAGACGTGGCGAGTCTAGAATGTCTTCCCTATGTACGTAGTAGATCATCAGACGTGGCGAGTCTAGAATGTTTCCCTATGTACGTAGTAGATCATCAGACGTGGCGAGTCTAGAATGTCTACCCTATGTGTACAGTAGATCATCAGACGTGGCGAGTCTAGAATGTCTACTCCCTATGTGCACAGTAGATCATCAGACGTGGCGAGTCTAGAATGTCTACCCTATGTCCACTGTAGATCATCAGACGTGGCGAGTCTAGAATGTCTACCCTATGTGTACAGTAGATCATCAGACGTGGCGAGTCTAGAATGTCTTCCCTATGTGCACAGTAGATCATCAGACGTGGCGAGTCTAGAATGTCTTCCCTATGTGTGTAGTAGATCATCAGACGTGGCGAGTCTAGAATATGACTCTATGTGCGTAGTAGATCATCAGACGTGGCGAGTCTAGAATGTCTTCCCTATGTACATAGTAGATTATCACGTGGCGAGTCTAGAATGTTTTCCCTATATGTACGTTGTAACATCATCAGACGTGGCGAGTCTAGAATGTCTACCCTATGTGTACAGTAGATCATCAGACGTGGCGAGTCTAGAATGTCTACCCTATGTGCACAGTAGATCATCAGACGTGGCGAGTCTAGAATGTCTACCCTATGTGTACAGTAGATCATCAGACGTGGCGAGTCTAGAATGTCTTCCCTATGTGCACAGTAGATCATCAGACGTGGCGAGTCTAGAATGTCTACCCTATGTGTACAGTAGATCATCAGACGTGGCGAGTCTAGAATGTCTTCCCTATGTGCGTAGTAGATCATCAGACGTGGCGAGTCTAGAATGTCTACCCTATGTACAGTAGATCATCAGACGTGGCGTCTAGAATGTCTACCCTATGTGCGTAGTAGATCATCAGACGTGGCGAGTCTAGAATGTCTACCCTATGTGTACAGTAGATCATCAGACGTGGCGAGTCTAGAATGTCTACCCTATGTGCACAGTAGATCATCAGACGTGCGAGTCTAGAATGTCTTCCCTATGTGTACAGTAGATCATCAGACGTGGCGAGTCTAGAATGTCTTCCCTTGTACGTAGTAGATCATCAGACGTGGCGAGTCTAGAATGTCTACCCTATGTGTACAGTAGATCATCAGACGTGGCGAGTCTAGAATGTCTACCCTATGTGCACAGTAGATCATCAGACGTGGCGAGTCTAGAATGTCTACCCTATGTCCACTGTAGATCATCAGACGTGGCGAGTCTAGAGTGTCTACCCTATGTGTACAGTAGATAATCAGACGTGGCGAGTCTAGAATGTCTTCCCTATGTGCACAGTAGATCATCAGACGTGGCGAGTCTAGAATGTCTACCCTATGTGTACAGTAGATCATAGACGTGGCGAGTCTAGAATGTCTACCCTATGTGCACAGTAGATCATCAGACGTGGCGAGTCTAGAATGTCTTCCCTATGTGCACAGTAGATCATCAGACGTGGCGAGTCTAGAATGTCTACCCTATGTGCGTAGTAGATCATCAGACGTGGCGAGTCTAGAATGTCTACCCTATGTGTACAGTAGATCATCAGACGTGGCGAGTCTAGAATGTCTACCCTATGTGCCAGTAGATCATCAGACGTGGCGAGTCTAGAATGTCTTCCCTATGTGTACAGTAGATCATCAGACGTGGCGAGTCTAGAATGTCTTCCCTATGTACGTAGTATCATCAGACGTGGCGAGTCTAGAATGTCTACCCTATGTGTACAGTAGATCATCAGACGTGGCGAGTCTAGAATGTCTACCCTATGTGCACAGTAGATCATCAGACGTGGCGAGTCTAGAATGTCTACCCTATGTGCACAGTAGATCATCAGACGTGGCGAGTCTAGAATGTCTTCCCTATGTGCACAGTAGATCATCAGACGTGGCGAGTCTAGAATGTCTTCCCTATGTGTACAGTAGATCATCAGACGTGGCGAGTCTAGAATGTCTTCCCTATGTGCACAGTAGATCATCAGACGTGGCGAGTCTAGAATGTCTTCCCTATGTGTACAGTAGATCATCAGACGTGGCAGTCTAGAATGTCTAACCTATGTGCACAGTAGATCATCAGACGTGGCGAGTCTAGAATGTCTTCCCTATGTGCACAGTAGATCATCAGACGTGGCGAGTCTAGAATGTCTTCCCTATGTGCACAGTAGATCATCAGACGTGGCGAGTCTAGAATGTCTTCCCTATGTGCACAGTAGATCATCAGACGTGGCGAGTCTAGAATGTCTTCCCTATGTGCACAGTAGATCATCAGACGTGGCGAGTCTAGAATGTCTTCCCTATGTGTACAGTAGATCATCAGACGTGGCGAGTCTAGAATGTCTACCCTATGTGCACAGTAGATCATCAGACGTGGCGAGTCTAGAATGTCTACCCTATGTGTACAGTAGATCATCAGACGTGGCGATGTCTAGAATGTCTCCCTATGTGCACAGTAGATCATCAGACGTGGCGAGTCTAGAATGTCTTCCCTATGTGCACAGTAGATCATCAGACGTGGCGAGTCTAAATGTCTTCCCTGTGCGTAGTAGATCATCAAACGTGGCGAGTCTAGAATGTCTACCCTATGTGTACAGTAGATCATCAGACGTGGCGAGTCTAGAATGTCTTCCCTATGTGTGTAGTAGATCATCAGACGTGGCGAGTCTAGAATGTCTACCTTATGTGCACAGTAGATCATCAGACGTGGCGAGTCTAGAATGTCTTCCCTATGTACGTAGTAGATCATCAGACGTGGCGAGTCTAGAATGTTTCCCTATGTACGTTGTAGATCATCAGACGTGGCGAGTCTAGAATGTCTACCCTATGTGTACAGTAGATCATCAGACGTGGTGAGTCTAGAATGTCTACCCTATGTGCACAGTAGATCATCAGACGTGGCGAGTCTAGAATGTCTACCCTATGTGCACAGTAGATCATCAGACATGGCGAGTCTAGAATGTCTACCCTATGTGTACAGTAGATCATCAGACGTGGCGAGTCTAGAATGTCTTCCCTATGTGCACAGTAGATCATCAGACGTGGCGAGTCTAGAATGTCTACCCTATGTGTACAGTAGATCATTAGACGTGGCGAGTCTAGAATGTCTTCCCTATGTGCGTAGTAGATCATCAGACGTGGCGAGTCTAGAATGTCTACCCTATGTGTACAGTAGATCATCAGACGTGGCGAGTCTAGAATGTCTACCCTATGTGCGTAGTAGATCATCAGACGTGGCGAGTCTAGAATGTCTACCCTATGTGTACAGTAGATCATCAGACGTGGCGAGTCTAGAATGTCTACCCTATGTGTACAGTAGATCATCAGACGTGGCGAGTCTAGAATGTCTTCCCTATGTACGTAGTAGATTATCAGACGTGGCGAGTCTAGAATGTCTTCCCTATGTACTTTAGTAGATCATCAGACGTGGCGAGTCTAGAATGTCTACCCTATGTGTACAGTAGATCATCAGACGTGGCGAGTCTAGAATGTCTACCCTATGTGCACAGTAGATCATCAGACGTGGCGAGTCTAGAATGTCTACCCTATGTGCACAGTAGATCATCAGACGTGGCGAGTCTAGAATGTCTACCCTATGTGTACAGTAGATCATCAGACGTGGCGAGTCTAGAATGTCTTCCCTATGTGCACAGTAGATCATCAGACGTGGCGAGTCTAGAATGTCTTCCCTATGTGTGTAGTAGATCATCAGACGTGGCGAGTCTAGAATGTCTACCCTATGTGCGTAGTAGATCATCAGACGTGGCGAGTCTAGAATGTTTTCCCTATGTACGTAGTAGATCATCAGACGTGGCGAGTCTAGAATGTTTCCCTATGTGCACAGTAGATCATCAGACGTGGCGAGTCTAGAATGTCTACCCTATGTGTACAGTAGATCATCAGACGTGGCGAGTCTAGAATGTCTTCCCTATGTACGTAGTAGATCATCAGACGTGGCGAGTCTAGAATGTCTACCCTATGTGTACAGTAGATCATCAGACGTGGCGAGTCTAGAATTCTACCCTATGTGCACAGTAGATCATCAGACGTGGCGAGTCTAGAATGTCTACCCTATGTGCACAGTAGATCATCAGACGTGGCGAGTCTAGAATGTCTACCCTATGTGTATACAGTAGATCATCAGACGTGGCGAGTCTAGAATGTCTTCCCTATGTGCACAGTAGATCATCAGACGTGGCGAGTCTAGAATGTCTACCCTATGTGTACAGTAGATCATCAGACGTGGCGAGTCTAGAATGTCTACCCTATGTGCACAGTAGATCATCAGACGTGGCGAGTCTAGAATGTCTTCCCTATGTGCACAGTAGATCATCAGACGTGGCGAGTCTAGAATGTCTTCCCTATGTGCGTAGTAGATCATCAGACGTGGCGAGTCTAGAATGTCTACCCTATGTGTACAGTAGATCATCAGACGTGGCGAGTCTAGAATGTCTACCCTATGTGCACAGTAGATCATCAGACGTGGCGAGTCTAGAATGTCTTCCCTATGTGTACAGTAGATCATCAGACGTGGCGAGTCTAGAATGTCTTCCCTATGTGTACAGTAGATCATCAGACGTGGCGAGTCTAGAATGTTTCCCTATGTACGTAGTAGATCATCAGACGTGGCGAGTCTAGAATGTCTTCCCTATGTGCGTTGTAGATCATCAGACGTGCGAGTCTAGAATGTCTACCCTATGTGTACAGTAGATCATCAGACGTGGCGAGTCTAGAATGTCTACCCTATGTGCACAGTAGATCATCAGACGTGGCGAGTCTAGAATGTCTACCCTATGTCCACTGTAGATCATCAGACGTGACGAGTCTAGAGTGTCTACCCTATGTGTACAGTAGATATCAGACGTGGCGAGTCTAGAATGTCTTCCCTATGTGCACAGTAGATCATCAGACGTGGCGAGTCTAGAATGTCTTCCCTATGTGACAGTAGTAGATCATCAGACGTGGCGAGTCTAGAATGTCTACCCTATGTGCGTAGTAGATCATCAGACGTGGCGAGTCTAGAATGTCTTCCCTATGTACGTAGTAGATCATCAGACGTGGCGAGTCTAGAATGTCTTCCCTATGTGTTGTAGATCATCAGACGTGGCGAGTCTAGAATGTCTACCCTATGTGTACAGTAGATCATCAGACGTGGCGAGTCTAGAATGTCTACCCTATGTGCACAGTAGATCATCAGACGTGGCGAGTCTAGAATGTCTACCCTATGTGTACAGTAGATCATCAGACGTGGCGAGTCTAGAATGTCTTCCCTATGTGCACAGTAGATCATCAGACGTGGCGAGTCTAGAATGTCTACCCTATGTGTACAGTAGATCATCAGACGTGGCGAGTCTAGAATGTCTTCCCTATGTGCACAGTAGATCATCAGACGTGGCGAGTCTAGAATGTCTACCCTATGTGTACAGTAGATCATCAGACGTGGCGAGTCTAGAATGTCTACCCTATGTGCGTAGTAGATCATCAGACGTGGCGAGTCTAGAATGTCTACCCTATGTGTACAGTAGATCATCAGACGTGGCGAGTCTAGAATGTCTACCCTATGTGCACAGTAGATCATCAGACGTGGCGAGTCTAGAATGTCTCCCTATGTGTACAGTAGATCATCAGACGTGGCGAGTCTAGAATGTTTCCCTATGTACGTAGTATCATCAGACGTGGCGAGTCTAGAATGTCTACCCTATGTGTACAGTAGATCATCAGACGTGGCGAGTCTAGAATGTCTACCTATGTGCACAGTAGATCATCAGACGTGGCGAGTCTAGAATGTCTACCCTATGTGCACAGTAGATCATCAGACATGGCGAGTCTAGAATGTCTACCCTATGTGTACAGTAGATATCAGATGTGGCGAGTCTAGAATGTCTTCCCTATGTGCACAGTAGATCATCAGACGTGGCGAGTCTAGAATGTCTACCCTATGTGTACAGTAGATCATCAGACGTGGCGAGTCTAGAATGTCTACCCTATGTGCACAGTAGATCATCAGACGTGGCGAGTCTAGAATGTCTACCCTATGTGTACAGTAGATCATCAGACGTGGCGAGTCTAGAATGTCTACCCTATGTGCTAGTAGATCATCAGACGTGGCGAGTCTAGAATGTCTACCCTATGTGTACAGTAGATCATCAGACGTGGCGAGTCTAGAATGTCTACCCTATGTGCACAGTAGATCATCAGACGTGGCGAGTCTAGAATGTCTTCCCTATGTGTACAGTAGATCATCAGACGTGGCGAGTCTAGAATGTTTTCCCTATGTACGTAGTAGATCATCAGACGTAGCGAGTCTAGAATGTCTACCCTATGTGTACAGTAGATCATCAGACGTGGCGAGTCTAGAATGTCTACCCTATGTGCACAGTAGATCATCAGACGTGGCGAGTCTAGAATGTCACCCTATGTGCACAGTAGATCATCAGACGTGGCGAGTCTAGAATGTCTCCCTATGTGCACAGTAGATCATCAGACGTGGCGAGTCTAGAATGTCTTCCTATGTGTACAGTAGATCATCAGACGTGGCGAGTCTAGAATGTCTTCCTATGTGCACAGTAGATCATCAGACGTGGCGAGTCTAGAATGTCTTCCCTATGTGTACAGTAGATCATCAGACGTGGCGAGTCTAGAATATCAAACCTATGTGCACAGTAGATCATCAGACGTGGCGAGTCTAGAATGTCTTCCCTATGTGCACAGTAGATCATCAGACGTGGCGAGTCTAGAATGTCTTCCCTATGTGCACAGTAGATCATCAGACGTGGCGAGTCTAGAATGTCTTCCCTATGTGCACAGTAGATCATCAGACGTGGCGAGTCTAGAATGTCTTCCCTATGTGCACAGTAGATCATTCAGACGTGGCGAGTCTAGAATGTCTTCCCTATGTGTACAGTAGATCATCAGACGTGGCGAGTCTAGAATGTCTACCCTATGTGCACAGTAGATCATCAGACGTGGCGAGTCTAGAATGTCTACCCTATGTGTACAGTAGATCATCAGACGTGGCGATGCTAGAATGTCTTCCCTATGTGCACAGTAGATCATCAGACGTGGCGAGTCTAGAATGTCTTCCCTATGTGCACAGTAGATCATCAGACGTGGCGAGTCTAGAATGTCTTCCCTATGCGTAGTAGATCATCAGACGTGGCGAGTCTAGAATGTCTACCCTATGTGTACAGTAGATCATCAGACGTGGCGAGTCTAGAATGTCTTCCCTATGTGTGTAGTAGATCATCAGACGTGGCGAGTCTAGAATGTCTACCTATGTGCGTAGTAGATCATCAGACGTGGCGAGTCTAGAATGTCTTCCCTATGTACGTAGTAGATCATCAGACGTGGCGAGTCTAGAATGTCTTCCCTATGTACGTTGTAGATCATCAGACGTGGCGAGTCTAGAATGTCTACCCTATGTGTACAGTAGATCATCAGACGTGGCGAGTCTAGAATGTCTACCCTATGTGCACAGTAGATCATCAGACGTGGCGAGTCTAGAATGTCTACCCTATGTGCACAGTAGATCATCAGACGTGGCGAGTCTAGAATGTCTACCCTATGTGTACAGTAGATCATCAGACGTGGCGAGTCTAGAATGTCTTCCCTATGTGCACAGTAGATCATCAGACGTGGCGAGTCTAGAATGTCTACCCTATGTGTACAGTAGATCATCAGACGTGGCGAGTCTAGAATGTCTTCCCTATGTGCGTAGTAGATCATCAGACGTGGCGAGTCTAGAATGTCTACCCTATGTGTACAGTAGATCATCAGACGTGGCGAGTCTAGAATGTCTACCCTATGTGCGTAGTAGATCATCAGACGTGGCGAGTCTAGAATGTCTACCCTATGTGTACAGTAGATCATCAGACGTGGCGAGTCTAGAATGTCTACCCTATGTGTACAGTAGATCATCAGACGTGGCGAGTCTAGAATGTCTTCCCTATGTACGTAGTAGATCATCAGACGTGGCGAGTCTAGAATGTCTTCCCTATGTACAGTAGTAGATCATCAGACGTGGCGAGTCTAGAATGTCTACCCTATGTACAGTAGATCATCAGACGTGGCGAGTCTAGAATGTCTACCCTATGTGCACAGTAGATCATCAGACGTGGCGAGTCTAGAATGTCTACCCTATGTCCACTGTAGATCATCAGACATGACGAGTCTAGAATGTCTACCCTATGTGTACAGTAGATCATCAGACGTGGCGAGTCTAGAATGTCTTCCCTATGTGCACAGTAGATCATCAGACGTGGCGAGTCTAGAATGTCTTCCCTATGTGTGTAGTAGATCATCAGACGTGGCGAGTCTAGAATGTCTACCCTATGTGCGTAGTAGATCATCAGACGTGGCGAGTCTAGAATGTCTTCCCTATGTACAGTAGATCATCAGACGTGGCGAGTCTAGAATGTTTTCCCTATGTGCACAGTAGATCATCAGACGTGGCGAGTCTAGAATGTCTACCCTATGTGTACAGTAGATCATCAGACGTGGCGAGTCTAGAATGTCTACCCTATGTGCACAGTAGATCATCAGACGTGGCGAGTCTAGAATGTCTTCCCTATGTGTACAGTAGATCATCAGACGTGGCGAGTCTAGAATGTCTACCCTATGTGTACAGTAGATCATCAGACGTGGCGAGTCTAGAATGTCTTCCCTATGTGCGAGTAGATCATCAGACGTGGCGAGTCTAGAATGTCTACCCTATGTTGTAGTAGATCATCAGACGTGGCGAGTCTAGAATATCTACCTTATGTGCGTAGTAGATCATCAGACGTGGCGAGTCTAGAATGTTTTCCCTATGTACGTAGTAATCAGACGTGGCGAGTCTAGAATGTTTTCCCTATGTACGTTGTAGATCATCAGACGTAGCGAGTCTAGAATGTCTACCCTATGTGTACAGTAGATCATCAGACGTGGTGAGTCTAGAATGTCTACCCTATGTGCACAGTAGATCATCAGACGTGGCGAGTCTAGAATGTCTACCCTATGTCCACTGTAGATCATCAGACGTGGCGAGTCTAGAATGTCTACCCTATGTGCACAGTAGATCATCAGACGTGGCGAGTCTAGAATGTCTTCCCTATGTGCACAGTAGATCATCAGACGTGGCGAGTCTAGAATGTCTACCCTATGTGTACAGTAGATCATCAGACGTGGCGAGTCTAGAATGTCTTCCCTATGTGCGTAGTAGATCATCAGACGTGGCGAGTCTAGAATGTCTACCCTATGTGTACAGTAGATCATCAGACGTGGCGAGTCTAGAATGTCTACCCTATGTGCGTAGTAGATCATCAGACGTGGCGAGTCTAGAATGTCTACCCTATGTGTACAGTAGATCATCAGACGTGGCGAGTCTAGAATGTCTACCCTATGTGTACAGTAGATCATCAGACGTGGCGAGTCTAGAATGTTTCCCTATGTACGTAGTAGATCATCAGACGTGGCGAGTCTAGAATGTTTTCCCTATGTACGTTATAGATCATCAGACGTGCGAGTCTAGAATGTCTACCCTATGTGTACAGTAGATCATCAGACGTGGTGAGTCTAGAATGTCTACCCTATGTGCACAGTAGATCATCAGACGTGGCGAGTCTAGAATGTCTACCCTATGTCCACTGTAGATCATCAGACGTGACGAGTCTAGAATGTCTACCCTATGTGTACAGTAGATCATCAGACGTGGCGAGTCTAGAATGTCTCCCTATGTGCACAGTAGATCATCAGACGTGGCGAGTCTAGAATGTCTTCCCTATGTGTGTAGTAGATCATCAGACGTGGCGAGTCTAGAATATCTCCCTATGTGCGTAGTAGATCATTAGACGTGGCGAGTCTAGAATGTTTTCCCTATGTACGTAGTAGATCATCAGACGTGGCGAGTCTAGAATGTCTTCCCTATGTGCGTAGTAGATCATCAGACGTGGCGAGTCTAGAATGTCTACCCTATGTGTACAGTAGATCATCAGACGTGGCGAGTCTAGAATGTCTACCCTATGTGCACAGTAGATCATCAGACGTGGCGAGTCTAGAATGTCTACCCTATGTGTACAGTAGATCATCAGACGTGGCGAGTCTAGAATGTCTACCCTATGTGTACAGTAGATCATCAGACGTGGCGAGTCTAGAATGTCTTCCCTATGTGCACAGTAGATCATCAGACGTGGCGAGTCTAGAATGTCTACCCTATGTGTACAGTAGATCATCAGACGTGGCGAGTCTAGAATGTCTACCCTATGTGCGTAGTAGATCATCAGACGTGGCGAGTCTAGAATGTCTTCCCTATGTAGTAGTATCATCAGACGTGGCGAGTCTAGAATGTTTTCCCTATGTACGTAGTAGATCATCAGACGTGGCGAGTCTAGAATGTCTACCCTATGTGTACAGTAGATCATCAGACGTGGCGAGTCTAGAATGTCTACCCTATGTGCACAGTAGATCATCAGACGTGGCGAGTCTAGAATGTCTACCCTATGTGCACTGTAGATCATCAGACTGGCGAGTCTAGAGTGTCTACCCTATGTGTACAGTAGATCATCAGACGTGGCGAGTCTAGAATGTCTTCCCTATGTGCACAGTAGATCATCAGACGTGGCGAGTCTAGAATGTCTACCCTATGTGTACAGTAGATCATCAGACGTGGCGAGTCTAGAATGTCTTCCCTATGTGCGTAGTAGATCATCAGACGTGGCGAGTCTAGAATGTCTACCCTATGTGTACAGTAGATCATCAGACGTGGCGAGTCTAGAATGTCTACCCTATGTGCACAGTAGATCATCAGACGTGGCGAGTCTAGAATGTCTACCCTATGTGTACAGTAGATCATCAGACGTGGCGAGTCTAGAATGTCTTCCCTATGTGTACAGTAGATCATCAGACGTGGCGAGTCTAGAATGTTTCCCTTTGTACGTAGTAGATCATCAGACGTGGCGAGTCTAGAATGTCTTCCCTATGTGTACAGTAGATCATCAGACGTGGCGAGTCTAGAATGTCTACCCTATGTGTACAGTAGATCATCAGACGTGGCGAGTCTAGAATGTCTACCCTATGTGCACAGTAGATCATCAGACGTGGCGAGTCTAGAATGTCTTCCCTATGTGCACAGTAGATCATCAGACGTGGCGAGTCTAGAATGTCTTCCCTATGTGTACAGTAGATCATCAGACGTGGCGAGTCTAGAATGTCTTCCCTATGTGCACAGTAGATCATCAGACGTGGCGAGTCTAGAATGTCTTCCCTATGTGTGTAGTAGATCATCAGACGTGGCGAGTCTAGAATGTCTACCCTATGTGCGTAGTAGATCATCAGACGTGGCGAGTCTAGAATGTCTTCCCTATGTACGTAGTAGATCATCAGACGTGGCGAGTCTAGAATGTCTTTCATTATGTGCACAGTAGATCATCAGACGTGGCGAGTCTAGAATGTCTACCCTATGTGTACAGTAGATCATCAGACGTGGCGAGTCTAGAATGTCTACCCTATGTGCACAGTAGATCATCAGACGTGGCGAGTCTAGAATGTCTACCCTATGTGTACAGTAGATCATCAGACGTGGCGAGTCTAGAATGTCTACCCTATGTGTACAGTAGATCATCAGACGTGGCGAGTCTAGAATGTCTTCCCTATGTGCGTAGTAGATCATCAGACGTGGCGAGTCTAGAATGTCTACCCTATGTGTACAGTAGATCATCAGACGTGGCGAGTCTAGAATGTCTACCCTATGTGCGTAGTAGATCATCAGACGTGGCGAGTCTAGAATGTCTACCCTATGTGCACAGTAGATCATCAGACGTGGCGAGTCTAGAATGTCTTCCCTATGTGTACAGTAGATCATCAGACGTGGCGAGTCTAGAATGTCTTCCCTTTGTACGTAGTAGATCATCAGACGTGGCGAGTCTAGAATGTTTTCCCTATGTACGTTGTAGATCATCAGACGTGGCGAGTCTAGAATGTCTACCCTATGTGTACAGTAGATCATCAGACGTGGCGAGTCTAGAATGTCTACCCTATGTGTACAGTAGATCATCAGACGTGGCGAGTCTAGAATGTCTACCCTATGTGTACAGTAGATCATCAGACGTGGCGAGTCTAGAATGTCTTCCTTTGTACGTAGTAGATCATCAGACGTGGCGAGTCTAGAATGTTTTCCCTATGTGTTGTAGATCATCAGACGTGCGAGTCTAGAATGTCTACCCTATGTGTACAGTAGATCATCAGACGTGGCGAGTCTAGAATGTCTACCCTATGTGCACAGTAGATCATCAGACGTGGCGAGTCTAGAATGTCTACCCTATGTGTACAGTAGATCATCAGACGTGGCGAGTCTAGAATGTCTACCCTATGTGTACAGTAGATCATCAGACGTGGCGAGTCTAGAATGTCTCCCTATGTGCACAGTAGATCATCAGACGTGGCGAGTCTAGAATGTCTACCCTATGTGCACAGTAGATCATCAGACGTGGCGAGTCTAGAATGTCTACCCTATGTGTACAGTAGATCATCAGACGTGGCGAGTCTAGAATGTCTTACCCTATGTGTACAGTAGATCATCAGACGTGCGAGTCTAGAATGTCTTCCCTATGTGTACAGTAGATCATCAGACGTGGCGAGTCTAGAATGTCTACCCTATGTGTAGTAGATCATCAGACGTGGCGAGTCTAGAATGTCTACCCTATGTGCGTCAGTAGATCATCAGACGTGGCGAGTCTAGAATGTCTACCCTATGTGTACAGTAGATCATCAGACGTGGCGAGTCTAGAATGTCTTCCCTATGTGTACAGTAGATCATCAGACGTGGCGAGTCTAGAATGTCTACCCTATGTGTACAGTAGATCATCAGACGTGGCGAGTCTAGAATGTCTTCCCTATGTGCACAGTAGATCATCAGACGTGGCGAGTCTAGAATGTCTTCCCTATGTGTACAGTAGATCATCAGACGTGGCGAGTCTAGAATGTCTACCCTATGTGCACAGTAGATCATCAGACGTGGCGAGTCTAGAATGTCTTCCCTATGTGTACAGTAGATCATCAGACGTGGCGAGTCTAGAATGTCTACCCTATGTGTACAGTAGATCATCAGACGTGGCGAGTCTAGAATGTCTACCTATGTGTACAGTAGATCATCAGACGTGGCGAGTCTAGAATGTCTTCCCTATGTGCACAGTAGATCATCAGACGTGGCGAGTCTAGAATGTCTACCCTATGTGTACAGTAGATCATCAGACGTGGCGAGTCTAGAATGTCTACCCTATGTGCACAGTAGATCATCAGACGTGGCGAGTCTAGAATGTCTACCCTATGTGTACAGTAGATCATCAGACGTGCGAGTCTAGAATGTCTTCCCTATGTGCACAGTAGATCATCAGACGTGGCGAGTCTAGAATGTCTACCCTATGTGCACAGTAGATCATCAGACGTGGCGAGTCTAGAATGTCTTCCCTATGCGTAGTAGATCATCAGACGTGGCGAGTCTAGAATGTCTACCCTATGTGTACAGTAGATCATCAGACGTGGCGAGTCTAGAATGTCTCCCTATGTGTGTAGTAGATCATCAGACGTGGCGAGTCTAGAATGTCTACCCTATGTGTACAGTAGATCATCAGACGTGGCGAGTCTAGAATGTCTTCCTATGTACGTAGTAGATCATCAGACGTGGCGAGTCTAGAATGTCTTCCCTATGTACGTAGTAGATCATCAGACGTGGCGAGTCTAGAATGTCTACCCTATGTGTACAGTAGATCATCAGACGTGGCGAGTCTAGAATGTCTACCCTATGTGCACAGTAGATCATCAGACGTGGCGAGTCTAGAATGTCTACCCTATGTGCACAGTAGATCATCAGACGTGGCGAGTCTAGAATGTCTTCCCTATGTGCACAGTAGATCATCAGACGTGGCGAGTCTAGAATGTCTTCCCTATGTGTACAGTAGATCATCAGACGTGGCGAGTCTAGAATGTCTTCCCTATGTGCACAGTAGATCATCAGACGTGGCGAGTCTAGAATGTCTACCCTATGTGTACAGTAGATCATCAGACGTGGCGAGTCTAGAATGTCTACCCTATGTGTACAGTAGATCATCAGACGTGGCGTCTAGAATGTCTTCCCTATGTGCACAGTAGAATCAGACGTGGCGAGTCTAGAATGTCTTCCCTATGTGCACAGTAGATCATCAGACGTGCGAGTCTAGAATGTCTTCCCTATGTGCACAGTAGATCATCAGACGTGGCGAGTCTAGAATGTCTCCCTATGTGCACAGTAGATCATCAGACGTGGCGAGTCTAGAATGTCTACCCTATGTGTACAGTAGATCATCAGACGTGGCGAGTCTAGAATGTCTACCCTATGTGCACAGTAGATCATCAGACGTGGCGAGTCTAGAATGTCTACCCTATGTGTACAGTAGATCATCAGACGTGGCGAGTCTAGAATGTCTTCCTATGTGCACAGTAGATCATCAGACGTGGCGAGTCTAGAATGTCTTCCCTATGTGCACAGTAGATCATCAGACGTGGCGAGTCTAGAATGTCTTCCCTATGCGTAGTAGATCATCAACGTGGAGTCTAGAATGTCTACCCTATGTGTACAGTAGATCATCAGACGTGGCGAGTCTAGAATGTCTTCCCTATGTGTGTAGTAGATCATCAGACGTGGCGAGTCTAGAATATCTACCCTATGTGCGTAGTAGATCATCAGACGTGGCGAGTCTAGAATGTTTCCCTATGTTACAGTAGATCATCAGACGTGGCGAGTCTAGAATGTTTTCCCTATGTACGTTGTAGATCATCAGACGTAGCGAGTCTAGAATGTCTACCCTATGTGTACAGTAGATCATCAGACGTGGCGAGTCTAGAATGTCTACCCTATGTGCACAGTAGATCATCAGACGTGGCGAGTCTAGAATGTCTACCCTATGTGCACTGTAGATCATCAGACGTGACGAGTCTAGAATGTCTACCCTATGTGTACAGTAGATAATCAGACGTGGCGAGTCTAGAATGTCTTCCCTATGTGCACAGTAGATCATCAGACGTGGCGAGTCTAGAATGTCTACCCTATGTGTACAGTAGATCATTAGACGTGGCGAGTCTAGAATGTCTTCCCTAGTGCGTAGTAGATCATCAGACGTGGCGAGTCTAGAATGTCTACCCTATGTGTACAGTAGATCATCAGACGTGGCGAGTCTAGAATGTCTACCCTATGTGCGTAGTAGATCATCAGACGTGGCGAGTCTAGAATGTCTACCCTATGTGTACAGTAGATCATCAGACGTGGCGAGTCTAGAATGTCTACCCTATGTGTACAGTAGATCATCAGACGTGGCGAGTCTAGAATGTCTTCCCTATGTACGTAGTAGATCATCAGACGTGGCGAGTCTAGAATGTCTACCCTATGTGTACAGTAGATCATCAGACGTGCGAGTCTAGAATGTCTACCCTATGTGTACAGTAGATCATCAGACGTGGCGAGTCTAGAATGTCTACCCTATGTGTACAGTAGATCATCAGACGTGGCGAGTCTAGAATGTCTACCCTATGTGCACTATAGATCATCAGACGTGGCGAGTCTAGAATGTCTACCCTATGTGTACAGTAGATCATCAGACGTGGCGAGTCTAGAATGTCTACCCTATGTGTACAGTAGATCATCAGACGTGGCGAGTCTAGAATGTCTTCCCTATGTGCACAGTAGATCATCAGACGTGGCGAGTCTAGAATGTCTACCCTATTGTACAGTAGATCATCAGACGTGGCGAGTCTAGAATGTCTACCCTATGTGCGTAGTAGATCATCAGACGTGGCGAGTCTAGAATGTCTACCCTATGTGTACAGTAGATCATCAGACGTGGCGAGTCTAGAATGTCTACCCTATGTGCACAGTAGATCATCAGACGTGGCGAGTCTAGAATGTCTTCCCTATGTGTACAGTAGATCATCAGACGTGGCGAGTCTAGAATGTTTCCCTATGTACGTAGTAGATTATCAGACGTGGCGAGTCTAGAATGTCTTCCCTATGTATTGTAGATCATCAGACGTGCGAGTCTAGAATGTCTACCCTATGTGTACAGTAGATCATCAGACGTGGTGAGTCTAGAATGTCTACCCTATGTGCACAGTAGATCATCAGACGTGGCGAGTCTAGAATGTCTACCCTATGTCCACTGTAGATCATCAGACGTGACGAGTCTAGAATGTCTACCCTATGTGTACAGTAGATCATCAGACGTGGCGAGTCTAGAATGTCTTCCCTATGTGCACAGTAGATCATCAGACGTGGCGAGTCTAGAATGTCTACCCTATGTGTACAGTAGATCATCAGACGTGGCGAGTCTAGAATGTCTACCCTATGTGCACAGTAGATCATCAGACGTGGCGAGTCTAGAATGTCTACCCTATGTGCGTAGTAGATCATCAGACGTGGCGAGTCTAGAATGTCTACCCTATGTGTACAGTAGATCATCAGACGTGGCGAGTCTAGAATGTCTACCCTATGTGCACAGTAGATCATCAGACGTGGCGAGTCTAGAATGTCTTCCCTATGTGTACAGTAGATCATCAGACGTGGCGAGTCTAGAATGTCTTCCCTTGTACGTAGTAGATCATCAGACGTGGCGAGTCTAGAATGTCTTCCCTATGTACGTAGTAGATCATCAGACGTGGCGAGTCTAGAATGTCTACCCTATGTGTACAGTAGATCATCAGACGTGGCGAGTCTAGAATGTCTTCCCTATGTGTACAGTAGATCATCAGACGTGGCGAGTCTAGAATGTCTACCCTATGTGTACAGTAGATCATCAGACGTGGCGAGTCTAGAATGTCTACCCTATGTGTACAGTAGATCATCAGACGTGGCGAGTCTAGAATGTCTACCCTATGTGTACAGTAGATCATCAGACGTGGCGAGTCTAGAATGTCTTCCCTATGTGCACAGTAGATCATCAGACGTGGCGAGTCTAGAATGTCTACCCTATGTGCACAGTAGATCATCAGACGTGGCGAGTCTAGAATGTCTACCCTATGTGTACAGTAGATCATCAGACGTGGCGAGTCTAGAATGTCTACCCTATGTGTACAGTAGATCATCAGACGTGGCGAGTCTAGAATGTCTTCCCTATGTGTAGTAGATCATCAGACGTGCGAGTCTAGAATGTCTACCCTATGTGTACAGTAGATCATCAGACGTGGCGAGTCTAGAATGTCTACCCTATGTGTACAGTAGATCATCAGACGTGGCGAGTCTAGAATGTCTACCCTATGTGTACAGTAGATCATCAGACGTGGCGAGTCTAGAATGTCTTCCCTATGTACGTATAGATCATCAGACGTGGCGAGTCTAGAATGTCTACCCTATGTGTACAGTAGATCATCAGACGTGGCGAGTCTAGAATGTCTACCCTATGTGCACAGTAGATCATCAGACGTGGCGAGTCTAGAATGTCTTCCCTATGTGCACAGTAGATCATCAGACGTGGCGAGTCTAGAATGTCTACCCTATGTGTACAGTAGATCATCAGACGTGGCGAGTCTAGAATGTCTACCTATGTGCTAGTAGATCATCAGACGTGGCGAGTCTAGAATGTCTACCCTATGTGTACAGTAGATCATCAGACGTGGCGAGTCTAGAATGTCTACCCTATGTGCACAGTAGATCATCAGACGTGGCGAGTCTAGAATGTCTACCCTATGTGTACAGTAGATCATCAGACGTGGCGAGTCTAGAATGTCTTCCCTATGTACGTAGTAGATCATCAGACGTGGCGAGTCTAGAATGTCTTCCCTATGTACGTTGTAGATCATCAGACGTGGCGAGTCTAGAATGTCTACCCTATGTGTACAGTAGATCATCAGACGTGGCGAGTCTAGAATGTCTACCCTATGTGCACAGTAGATCATCAGACGTGGCGAGTCTAGAATGTCTACCCTATGTGCACAGTAGATCATCAGACGTGCGAGTCTAGAATGTCTACCCTATGTGTACAGTAGATCATCAGACGTGGCGAGTCTAGAATGTCTTCCCTATGTGCACAGTAGATCATCAGACGTGGCGAGTCTAGAATGTCTACCCTATGTGTACAGTAGATCATCAGACGTGGCGAGTCTAGAATGTCTACCCTATGTGCACAGTAGATCATCAGACGTGGCGAGTCTAGAATGTCTTCCCTATGTGCGTAGTAGATCATCAGACGTGGCGAGTCTAGAATGTCTACCCTATGTGTACAGTAGATCATCAGACGTGGCGAGTCTAGAATGTCTACCCTATGTGCACAGTAGATCATCAGACGTGGCGAGTCTAGAATGTCTCCCTATGTGTACAGTAGATCATCAGACGTGGCGAGTCTAGAATGTCTTCCCTTGTACACAGTAGATCATCAGACGTGGCGAGTCTAGAATGTTTCCCTATGTCGTAGTAGATCATCAGACGTGGCGAGTCTAGAATGTCTACCCTATGTGTACAGTAGATCATCAGACGTGGCGAGTCTAGAATGTCTTCCTATGTGTACAGTAGATCATCAGACGTGGCGAGTCTAGAATGTCTACCCTATGTGTACAGTAGATCATCAGACGTGGCGAGTCTAGAATGTCTACCCTATGTGTACAGTAGATCATCAGACGTGGCGAGTCTAGAATGTCTACCCTATGTGTACAGTAGATCATCAGACGTGGCGAGTCTAGAATGTCTTCCCTATGTGCACAGTAGATCATCAGACGTGGCGAGTCTAGAATGTCTACCCTATGTCACAGTAGATCATCAGACGTGGCGAGTCTAGAATGTCTCCCTATGTGTACAGTAGATCATCAGACGTGGCGAGTCTAGAATGTCTACCCTATGTGTACAGTAGATCATCAGACGTGGCGAGTCTAGAATGTCTACCCTATGTGTACAGTAGATCATCAGACGTGGCGAGTCTAGAATGTCTACCCTATGTGTACAGTAGATCATCAGACGTGGCGAGTCTAGAATGTCTACCCTATGTGTACAGTAGATCATCAGACGTGGCGAGTCTAGAATGTCTTCCCTATGTGTACAGTAGATCATCAGACGTGGCGAGTCTAGAATGTCTACCCTATGTGTACAGTAGATCATCAGACGTGGCGAGTCTAGAATGTCTACCCTATGTGTACAGTAGATCATCAGACGTGGCGAGTCTAGAATGTCTACCCTATGTGTACAGTAGATCATCAGACGTGGCGAGTCTAGAATGTCTACCCTATGTGTACAGTAGATCATCAGACGTGGCGAGTCTAGAATGTCTACCTATGTGCACAGTAGATCATCAGACGTGGCGAGTCTAGAATGTCTTCCCTATGTGCACAGTAGATCATCAGACGTGGCGAGTCTAGAATGTCTCCCTATGTGCACAGTAGATCATCAGACGTGGCGAGTCTAGAATGTCTTCCCTATGTGCACAGTAGATCATCAGACGTGGCGAGTCTAGAATGTCTTCCCTATGTGCACAGTAGATCATCAGACGTGGCGAGTCTAGAATGTCTTCCATGTGTACAGTAGATCATCAGACGTGGCGAGTCTAGAATGTCTACCCTATGTGTACAGTAGATCATCAGACGTGGCGAGTCTAGAATGTCTACCCTATGTGCACAGTAGATCATCAGACGTGGCGAGTCTAGAATGTCTACCCTATGTGTACAGTAGATCATCAGACGTGGCGAGTCTAGAATGTCTACCCTATGTGCACAGTAGATCATCAGACGTGGCGAGTCTAGAATGTCTACCCTATGTGTACAGTAGATCATCAGACGTGGCGAGTCTAGAATGTCTTCCCTATGTGCACAGTAGATCATCAGACGTGGCGAGTCTAGAATGTCTTCCCTATGTGCACAGTAGATCATCAGACGTGGCGAGTCTAGAATGTCTTCCCTGTGCGTAGATATCAATCAGACGTGGAGTCTAGAATTCTATGTGTACAGTAGATCATCAGACGTGGCGAGTCTAGAATGTCTACCCTATGTGTACAGTAGATCATCAGACGTGGCGAGTCTAGAATGTCTTCCCTATGTGTACAGTAGATCATCAGACGTGGCGAGTCTAGAATGTCTACCCTATGTGCGTAGTAGATCATCAGACGTGGCGAGTCTAGAATGTTTTCCCTATGTGTACAGTAGATCATCAGACGTGGCGAGTCTAGAATGTCTTCCCTATGTACGTTGTAGATCATCAGACGTGGCGAGTCTAGAATGTCTACCCTATGTGTACAGTAGATCATCAGACGTGGTGAGTCTAGAATGTCTACCCTATGTGCACAGTAGATCATCAGACGTGGCGAGTCTAGAATGTCTACCCTATGTCCAGTAGATCATCAGACGTGGCGAGTCTAGAATGTCTACCCTATGTGTACAGTAGATAATCAGACGTGGCGAGTCTAGAATGTCTTCCCTATGTGCACAGTAGATCATCAGACGTGGCGAGTCTAGAATGTCTACCCTATGTGTACAGTAGATCATCAGACGTGGCGAGTCTAGAATGTCTTCCCTATGTGCGTAGTAGATCATCAGACGTGGCGAGTCTAGAATGTCTACCCTATGTGTACAGTAGATCATCAGACGTGGCGAGTCTAGAATGTCTACCCTATGTGCGTAGTAGATCATCAGACGTGGCGAGTCTAGAATGTCTACCCTATGTGTACAGTAGATCATCAGACGTGGCGAGTCTAGAATGTCTTCCCTATGTGTACAGTAGATCATCAGACGTGGCGAGTCTAGAATGTCTTCCCTATGTACGTAGTAGATCATCAGACGTGGCGAGTCTAGAATGTCTACCCTATGTGTACAGTAGATCATCAGACGTGGCGAGTCTAGAATGTCTACCCTATGTGTACAGTAGATCATCAGACGTGGCGAGTCTAGAATGTCTACCCTATGTGTACAGTAGATCATCAGACGTGGCGAGTCTAGAATGTCTTCCCTATGTACAGTAGATCATCAGACGTGGCGAGTCTAGAATGTCTTCCTATGTGTACAGTAGATCATCAGACGTGGCGAGTCTAGAATGTCTACCCTATGTGTACAGTAGATCATCAGACGTGGCGAGTCTAGAATGTCTTCCCTATGTGCACAGTAGATCATCAGACGTGGCGAGTCTAGAATGTCTACCCTATGTGTACAGTAGATCATCAGACGTGGCGAGTCTAGAATGTCTACCCTATGTGCGTAGTAGATCATCAGACGTGGCGAGTCTAGAATGTCTACCCTATGTGTACAGTAGATCATCAGACGTGGCGAGTCTAGAATGTCTACCCTATGTGCACAGTAGATCATCAGACGTGGCGAGTCTAGAATGTCTTCCCTATGTGTACAGTAGATCATCAGACGTGGCGAGTCTAGAATGTCTTCCCTATGTACGTAGTAGATCATCAGACGTGGCGAGTCTAGAATGTTTTCCCTATGTACGTTGTAGATCATCAGACGTGGCGAGTCTAGAATGTCTACCCTATGTGTACAGTAGATCATCAGACGTGGCGAGTCTAGAATGTCTACCCTATGTGCACAGTAGATCATCAGACGTGGCGAGTCTAGAATGTCTACCCTATGTCCACTGTAGATCATCAGACGTGGCGAGTCTAGAGTGTCTACCCTATGTGTACAGTAGATCATCAGATGTGGCGAGTCTAGAATGTCTTCCCTATGTGCACAGTAGATCATCAGACGTGGCGAGTCTAGAATGTCTACCCTATGTGTACAGTAGATCATCAGACGTGGCGAGTCTAGAATGTCTACCCTATGTGCACAGTAGATCATCAGACGTGGCGAGTCTAGAATGTCTACCCTATGTGCGTAGTAGATCATCAGACGTGGCGAGTCTAGAATGTCTACCCTATGTGTACAGTAGATCATCAGACGTGGCGAGTCTAGAATGTCTACCCTATGTGTACAGTAGATCATCAGACGTGGCGAGTCTAGAATGTCTACCCTATGTGTACAGTAGATCATCAGACGTGGCGAGTCTAGAATGTTTCCCTATGTACGTAGTAGATCATCAGACGTGGCGAGTCTAGAATGTTTCCCTATGTACGTAGTAGATCATCAGACGTGGCGAGTCTAGAATGTCTACCCTATGTGTACAGTAGATCATCAGACGTGGCGAGTCTAGAATGTCTACCCTATGTGTACAGTAGATCATCAGACGTGGCGAGTCTAGAATGTCTACCCTATGTGTACAGTAGATCATCAGACGTGGCGAGTCTAGAATGTCTACCCTATGTGTACAGTAGATCATCAGACGTGGCGAGTCTAGAATGTCTACCCTATGTGTACAGTAGATCATCAGACGTGGCGAGTCTAGAATGTCTTCCCTATGTGCACAGTAGATCATCAGACGTGGCGAGTCTAGAATGTCTACCCTATGTGCACAGTAGATCATCAGACGTGGCGAGTCTAGAATGTCTCCCTATGTGTACAGTAGATCATCAGACGTGGCGAGTCTAGAATGTCTACCCTATGTGTACAGTAGATCATCAGACGTGGCGAGTCTAGAATGTCTACCCTATGTGTACAGTAGATCATCAGACGTGGCGAGTCTAGAATGTCTACCCTATGTGTACAGTAGATCATCAGACGTGGCGAGTCTAGAATGTCTACCCTATGTGTACAGTAGATCATCAGACGTGGCGAGTCTAGAATGTCTTCCCTATGTGTACAGTAGATCATCAGACGTGGCGAGTCTAGAATGTCTACCCTATGTGTACAGTAGATCATCAGACGTGGCGAGTCTAGAATGTCTACCCTATGTGTACAGTAGATCATCAGACGTGGCGAGTCTAGAATGTCTACCCTATGTGTACAGTAGATCATCAGACGTGGCGAGTCTAGAATGTCTACCCTATGTGTACAGTAGATCATCAGACGTGGCGAGTCTAGAATGTTACCCTATGTGTACAGTAGATCATCAGACGTGGCGAGTCTAGAATGTCTTCCCTATGTGCACAGTAGATCATCAGACGTGGCGAGTCTAGAATGTCTTCCCTATGTGCACAGTAGATCATCAGACGTGGCGAGTCTAGAATGTCTTCCCTATGTGCACAGTAGATCATCAGACGTGGCGAGTCTAGAATGTCTTCCCTATGTGCACAGTAGATCATCAGACGTGGCGAGTCTAGAATGTCTTCCCTATGTGTACAGTAGATCATCAGACGTGGCGAGTCTAGAATGTCTACCCTATGTGTACAGTAGATCATCAGACGTGGCGAGTCTAGAATGTCTACCCTATGTGCACAGTAGATCATCAGACGTGGCGAGTCTAGAATGTCTACCCTATGTGTACAGTAGATCATCAGACGTGGCGAGTCTAGAATGTCTACCCTATGTGCACAGTAGATCATCAGACGTGGCGAGTCTAGAATGTCTACCCTATGTGTACAGTAGATCATCAGACGTGGCGAGTCTAGAATGTCTTCCCTATGTGCACAGTAGATCATCAGACGTGGCGAGTCTAGAATGTCTACCCTATGTGCACAGTAGATCATCAGACGTGGCGAGTCTAGAATGTCTTCCCTATGTGTAGTAGATCATCAGACGTGGCGAGTCTAGAATGTCTACCCTATGTGTACAGTAGATCATCAGACGTGGCGAGTCTAGAATGTCTTCCCTATGTGTGTAGTAGATCATCAGACGTGGCGAGTCTAGAATGTCTACCCTATGTGCGTAGTAGATCATCAGACGTGGCGAGTCTAGAATGTTTTCCCTATGTACGTAGTAGATCATCAGACGTGGCGAGTCTAGAATGTTTTCCCTATGTACAGTAGATCATCAGACGTAGCGAGTCTAGAATGTCTACCCTATGTGTACAGTAGATCATCAGACGTGGCGAGTCTAGAATGTCTACCCTATGTGCACAGTAGATCATCAGACGTGGCGAGTCTAGAATGTCTACCCTATGTGCACAGTAGATCATCAGACGTGGCGAGTCTAGAATGTCTACCCTATGTGTACAGTAGATCATCAGACGTGGCGAGTCTAGAATGTCTTCCCTATGTGTACAGTAGATCATCAGACGTGGCGAGTCTAGAATGTCTACCCTATGTGTACAGTAGATCATCAGACGTGGCGAGTCTAGAATGTCTACCCTATGTGTACAGTAGATCATCAGACGTGGCGAGTCTAGAATGTCTTCCCTATGTGTACAGTAGATCATCAGACGTGGCGAGTCTAGAATGTCTACCCTATGTGTACAGTAGATCATCAGACGTGGCGAGTCTAGAATGTCTACCCTATGTGTACAGTAGATCATCAGACGTGGCTAGAGTCTAGATCATGACGTCTACCCTATGTGTACAGTAGATCATCAGACGTGGCGAGTCTAGAATGTCTACCCTATGTGTACAGTAGATCATCAGACGTGGCGAGTCTAGAATGTCTACCCTATGTGCACAGTAGATCATCAGACGTGGCGAGTCTAGAATGTCTACCCTATGTGCACAGTAGATCATCAGACGTGGCGAGTCTAGAATGTCTTCCCTATGTGTACAGTAGATCATCAGACGTGGCGAGTCTAGAATGTCTTCCCTATGTGCACAGTAGATCATCAGACGTGGCGAGTCTAGAATGTCTTCCCTATGTGCACAGTAGATCATCAGACGTGGCGAGTCTAGAATGTCTTCCCTATGTGTACAGTAGATCATCAGACGTGGCGAGTCTAGAATGTCTACCCTATGTGTACAGTAGATCATCAGACGTGGCGAGTCTAGAATGTCTACCCTATGTGCACAGTAGATCATCAGACGTGGCGAGTCTAGAATGTCTACCCTATGTGTACAGTAGATCATCAGACGTGGCGAGTCTAGAATGTCTACCCTATGTGCACAGTAGATCATCAGACGTGGCGAGTCTAGAATGTCTACCCTATGTGTACAGTAGATCATCAGACGTGGCGAGTCTAGAATGTCTTCCCTATGTGCACAGTAGATCATCAGACGTGGCGAGTCTAGAATGTCTTCCCTATGTGCACAGTAGATCATCAGACGTGGCGAGTCTAGAATGTCTTCCCTGTGCGTAGTAGATCATCAGACGTGGCGAGTCTAGAATGTCTACCCTATGTGTACAGTAGATCATCAGACGTGGCGAGTCTAGAATGTCTTCCCTATGTGTGTAGTAGATCATCAGACGTGGCGAGTCTAGAATGTCTACCTTATGTGCGTAGTAGATCATTAGACGTGGCGAGTCTAGAATGTTTTCCCTATGTACGTAGTAGATCATCAGACGTGGCGAGTCTAGAATGTTTTCCCTATGTACGTTGTAGATCATCAGACGTGGCGAGTCTAGAATGTCTACCCTATGTGTACAGTAGATCATCAGACGTGGCGAGTCTAGAATGTCTACCCTATGTGCACAGTAGATCATCAGACGTGGCGAGTCTAGAATGTCTACCCTATGTGCACTGTAGATCATCAGACGTGACGAGTCTAGAATGTCTACCCTATGTGTACAGTAGATCATCAGACGTGGCGAGTCTAGAATGTCTTCCCTATGTGCACAGTAGATCATCAGACGTGGCGAGTCTAGAATGTCTACCCTATGTGTACAGTAGATCATCAGACGTGGCGAGTCTAGAATGTCTTCCCTATGTGCGTAGTAGATCATCAGACGTGGCGAGTCTAGAATGTCTACCCTATGTGTACAGTAGATCATCAGACGTGGCGAGTCTAGAATGTCTACCCTATGTGTACAGTAGATCATCAGACGTGGCGAGTCTAGAATGTCTACCCTATGTGTACAGTAGATCATCAGACGTGGCGAGTCTAGAATGTCTTCCCTATGTACGTAGTAGATCATCAGACGTGGCGAGTCTAGAATGTCTACCCTATGTGTACAGTAGATCATCAGACGTGGCGAGTCTAGAATGTCTACCCTATGTGTACAGTAGATCATCAGACGTGGCGAGTCTAGAATGTCTACCCTATGTGTACAGTAGATCATCAGACGTGGCGAGTCTAGAATGTCTTCCCTATGTACGTAGTAGATCATCAGACGTGGCGAGTCTAGAATGTCTACCCTATGTGTACAGTAGATCATCAGACGTGGCGAGTCTAGAATGTCTACCCTATGTGTACAGTAGATCATCAGACGTGGCGAGTCTAGAATGTCTTCCCTATGTGCACAGTAGATCATCAGACGTGGCGAGTCTAGAATGTCTACCCTATGTGTACAGTAGATCATCAGACGTGGCGAGTCTAGAATGTCTACCCTATGTGCGTAGTAGATCATCAGACGTGGCGAGTCTAGAATGTCTACCCTATGTGTACAGTAGATCATCAGACGTGGCGAGTCTAGAATGTCTACCCTATGTGCACAGTAGATCATCAGACGTGGCGAGTCTAGAATGTCTTCCCTATGTGTACAGTAGATCATCAGACGTGGCGAGTCTAGAATGTCTTCCCTATGTACAGTAGATCATCAGACGTGGCGAGTCTAGAATGTTTTCCCTATGTACGTTGTAGATCATCAGACGTGGCGAGTCTAGAATGTCTACCCTATGTGTACAGTAGATCATCAGACGTGGCGAGTCTAGAATGTCTACCCTATGTGCACAGTAGATCATCAGACGTGGCGAGTCTAGAATGTCTACCCTATGTGCACAGTAGATCATCAGACGTGGCGAGTCTAGAATGTCTACCCTATGTGTACAGTAGATCATCAGACGTGGCGAGTCTAGAATGTCTTCCCTATGTGCACAGTAGATCATCAGACGTGGCGAGTCTAGAATGTCTACCCTATGTGTACAGTAGATCATCAGACGTGGCGAGTCTAGAATGTCTACCCTATGTGTACAGTAGATCATCAGACGTGGCGAGTCTAGAATGTCTACCCTATGTGTACAGTAGATCATCAGACGTGGCGAGTCTAGAATGTCTACCCTATGTGTACAGTAGATCATCAGACGTGGCGAGTCTAGAATGTCTACCCTATGTGTACAGTAGATCATCAGACGTGGCGAGTCTAGAATGTTTCCCTATGTACGTAGTAGATCATCAGACGTGGCGAGTCTAGAATGTCTTCCCTATGTAGTAGATCATCAGACGTGGCGAGTCTAGAATGTCTACCCTATGTGTACAGTAGATCATCAGACGTGGCGAGTCTAGAATGTCTACCCTATGTGTACAGTAGATCATCAGACGTGGCGAGTCTAGAATGTCTACCCTATGTGTACAGTAGATCATCAGACGTGGCGAGTCTAGAATGTCTACCCTATGTGTACAGTAGATCATCAGACGTGGCGAGTCTAGAATGTCTACCCTATGTGTACAGTAGATCATCAGACGTGGCGAGTCTAGAATGTCTTCCCTATGTGCACAGTAGATCATCAGACGTGGCGAGTCTAGAATGTCTACCCTATGTGCACAGTAGATCATCAGACGTGGCGAGTCTAGAATGTCTTCCCTATGTGTACAGTAGATCATCAGACGTGGCGAGTCTAGAATGTCTACCCTATGTGTACAGTAGATCATCAGACGTGGCGAGTCTAGAATGTCTACCCTATGTGTACAGTAGATCATCAGACGTGGCGAGTCTAGAATGTCTACCCTATGTGTACAGTAGATCATCAGACGTGGCGAGTCTAGAATGTCTACCCTATGTGTACAGTAGATCATCAGACGTGGCGAGTCTAGAATGTCTTCCCTATGTGTACAGTAGATCATCAGACGTGGCGAGTCTAGAATGTCTACCCTATGTGTACAGTAGATCATCAGACGTGGCGAGTCTAGAATGTCTACCCTATGTGTACAGTAGATCATCAGACGTGGCGAGTCTAGAATGTCTACCCTATGTGTACAGTAGATCATCAGACGTGGCGAGTCTAGAATGTCTACCCTATGTGTACAGTAGATCATCAGACGTGGCGAGTCTAGAATGTCTACCCTATGTGCACAGTAGATCATCAGACGTGGCGAGTCTAGAATGTCTTCCCTATGTGCACAGTAGATCATCAGACGTGGCGAGTCTAGAATGTCTTCCCTATGTGCACAGTAGATCATCAGACGTGGCGAGTCTAGAATGTCTTCCCTATGTGCACAGTAGATCATCAGACGTGGCGAGTCTAGAATGTCTTCCCTATGTGCACAGTAGATCATCAGACGTGGCGAGTCTAGAATGTCTTCCCTATGTGTACAGTAGATCATCAGACGTGGCGAGTCTAGAATGTCTACCCTATGTGTACAGTAGATCATCAGACGTGGCGAGTCTAGAATGTCTACCCTATGTGCACAGTAGATCATCAGACGTGGCGAGTCTAGAATGTCTACCCTATGTGTACAGTAGATCATCAGACGTGGCGAGTCTAGAATGTCTACCCTATGTGCACAGTAGATCATCAGACGTGGCGAGTCTAGAATGTCTTCCCTATGTGTACAGTAGATCATCAGACGTGGCGAGTCTAGAATGTCTTCCCTATGTGCACAGTAGATCATCAGACGTGGCGAGTCTAGAATGTCTTCCCTATGTGCACAGTAGATCATCAGACGTGGCGAGTCTAGAATGTCTTCCCTGTGCGTAGTAGATCATCAGACGTGGCGAGTCTAGAATGTCTACCCTATGTGTACAGTAGATCATCAGACGTGGCGAGTCTAGAATGTCTTCCCTATGTGTGTAGTAGATCATCAGACGTGGCGAGTCTAGAATGTCTACCCTATGTGCGTAGTAGATCATCAGACGTGGCGAGTCTAGAATGTTTTCCCTATGTACGTAGTAGATCATCAGACGTGGCGAGTCTAGAATGTTTCCCTATGTACGTTGTAGATCATCAGACGTGGCGAGTCTAGAATGTCTACCCTATGTGTACAGTAGATCATCAGACGTGGCGAGTCTAGAATGTCTTCCCTATGTGTACAGTAGATCATCAGACGTGGCGAGTCTAGAATGTCTACCCTATGTGTACAGTAGATCATCAGACGTGGCGAGTCTAGAATGTCTACCCTATGTGTACAGTAGATCATCAGACGTGGCGAGTCTAGAATGTCTACCCTATGTGTACAGTAGATCATCAGACGTGGCGAGTCTAGAATGTCTACCCTATGTGCACAGTAGATCATCAGACGTGGCGAGTCTAGAATGTCTACCCTATGTGCACAGTAGATCATCAGACGTGGCGAGTCTAGAATGTCTTCCTATGTGTACAGTAGATCATCAGACGTGGCGAGTCTAGAATGTCTACCCTATGTGTACAGTAGATCATCAGACGTGGCGAGTCTAGAATGTCTACCCTATGTGTACAGTAGATCATCAGACGTGGCGAGTCTAGAATGTCTTCCCTATGTGTACAGTAGATCATCAGACGTGGCGAGTCTAGAATGTCTACCCTATGTGTACAGTAGATCATCAGACGTGGCGAGTCTAGAATGTCTACCCTATGTGTACAGTAGATCATCAGACGTGGCGAGTCTAGAATGTCTACCCTATGTGTACAGTAGATCATCAGACGTGGCGAGTCTAGAATGTCTACCCTATGTGTACAGTAGATCATCAGACGTGGCGAGTCTAGAATGTCTACCTATGTGCACAGTAGATCATCAGACGTGGCGAGTCTAGAATGTCTTCCCTATGTGCACAGTAGATCATCAGACGTGGCGAGTCTAGAATGTCTTCCCTATGTGCACAGTAGATCATCAGACGTGGCGAGTCTAGAATGTCTTCCCTATGTGCACAGTAGATCATCAGACGTGGCGAGTCTAGAATGTCTTCCCTATGTGCACAGTAGATCATCAGACGTGGCGAGTCTAGAATGTCTACCCTATGTGTACAGTAGATCATCAGACGTGGCGAGTCTAGAATGTCTACCCTATGTGCACAGTAGATCATCAGACGTGGCGAGTCTAGAATGTCTACCCTATGTGTACAGTAGATCATCAGACGTGGCGAGTCTAGAATGTCTACCCTATGTGCACAGTAGATCATCAGACGTGGCGAGTCTAGAATGTCTACCCTATGTGTACAGTAGATCATCAGACGTGGCGAGTCTAGAATGTCTACCCTATGTGTACAGTAGATCATCAGACGTGGCGAGTCTAGAATGTCTTCCCTATGTGCACAGTAGATCATCAGACGTGGCGAGTCTAGAATGTCTACCCTATGTGTACAGTAGATCATCAGACGTGGCGAGTCTAGAATGTCTACCCTATGTGCGTAGTAGATCATCAGACGTGGCGAGTCTAGAATGTCTACCCTATGTGTACAGTAGATCATCAGACGTGGCGAGTCTAGAATGTCTACCCTATGTGCACAGTAGATCATCAGACGTGGCGAGTCTAGAATGTCTACCCTATGTGCACAGTAGATCATCAGACGTGGCGAGTCTAGAATGTCTACCCTATGTGTACAGTAGATCATCAGACGTGGCGAGTCTAGAATGTCTTCCCTATGTGCACAGTAGATCATCAGACGTGGCGAGTCTAGAATGTCTACCCTATGTGTACAGTAGATCATCAGACGTGGCGAGTCTAGAATGTCTACCCTATGTGCACAGTAGATCATCAGACGTGGCGAGTCTAGAATGTCTTCCCTATGTGCACAGTAGATCATCAGACGTGGCGAGTCTAGAATGTCTACCCTATGTGCGTAGTAGATCATCAGACGTGGCGAGTCTAGAATGTCTACCCTATGTGTACAGTAGATCATCAGACGTGGCGAGTCTAGAATGTCTACCCTATGTGTACAGTAGATCATCAGACGTGGCGAGTCTAGAATGTCTACCTATGTGTACAGTAGATCATCAGACGTGGCGAGTCTAGAATGTCTACCCTATGTGTACAGTAGATCATCAGACGTGGCGAGTCTAGAATGTCTACCCTATGTGTACAGTAGATCATCAGACGTGGCGAGTCTAGAATGTCTACCCTATGTGTACAGTAGATCATCAGACGTGGCGAGTCTAGAATGTCTTCCCTATGTGTACAGTAGATCATCAGACGTGGCGAGTCTAGAATGTCTACCCTATGTGTACAGTAGATCATCAGACGTGGCGAGTCTAGAATGTCTTCCCTATGTACGTAGTAGATCATCAGACGTGGCGAGTCTAGAATGTCTACCCTATGTGTACAGTAGATCATCAGACGTGGCGAGTCTAGAATGTCTACCCTATGTGTACAGTAGATCATCAGACGTGGCGAGTCTAGAATGTCTACCCTATGTGTACAGTAGATCATCAGACGTGGCGAGTCTAGAATGTCTACCCTATGTGTACAGTAGATCATCAGACGTGGCGAGTCTAGAATGTCTACCCTATGTGTACAGTAGATCATCAGACGTGGCGAGTCTAGAATGTCTTCCCTATGTGCACAGTAGATCATCAGACGTGGCGAGTCTAGAATGTCTACCCTATGTGCACAGTAGATCATCAGACGTGGCGAGTCTAGAATGTCTCCCTATGTGTACAGTAGATCATCAGACGTGGCGAGTCTAGAATGTCTTCCCTATGTGTACAGTAGATCATCAGACGTGGCGAGTCTAGAATGTCTACCCTATGTGTACAGTAGATCATCAGACGTGGCGAGTCTAGAATTCTACCCTATGTGTACAGTAGATCATCAGACGTGGCGAGTCTAGAATGTCTACCCTATGTGTACAGTAGATCATCAGACGTGGCGAGTCTAGAATGTCTTCCCTATGTGTACAGTAGATCATCAGACGTGGCGAGTCTAGAATGTCTACCCTATGTGCACAGTAGATCATCAGACGTGGCGAGTCTAGAATGTCTTCCCTATGTGCACAGTAGATCATCAGACGTGGCGAGTCTAGAATGTCTTCCCTATGTGCACAGTAGATCATCAGACGTGGCGAGTCTAGAATGTCTTCCCTATGTGCACAGTAGATCATCAGACGTGGCGAGTCTAGAATGTCTTCCCTATGTGTACAGTAGATCATCAGACGTGGCGAGTCTAGAATGTCTTCCCTATGTGCACAGTAGATCATCAGACGTGGCGAGTCTAGAATGTCTACCCTATGTGTACAGTAGATCATCAGACGTGGCGAGTCTAGAATGTCTACCCTATGTGCACAGTAGATCATCAGACGTGGCGAGTCTAGAATGTCTTCCCTATGTGCACAGTAGATCATCAGACGTGGCGAGTCTAGAATGTCTTCCCTATGTGCACAGTAGATCATCAGACGTGGCGAGTCTAGAATGTCTTCCCTATGTGCACAGTAGATCATCAGACGTGGCGAGTCTAGAATGTCTCCCTATGTGCACAGTAGATCATCAGACGTGGCGAGTCTAGAATGTCTTCCCTATGTGTACAGTAGATCATCAGACGTGGCGAGTCTAGAATGTCTACCCTATGTGCACAGTAGATCATCAGACGTGGCGAGTCTAGAATGTCTACCCTATGTGTACAGTAGATCATCAGACGTGGCGAGTCTAGAATGTCTTCCCTATGTGCACAGTAGATCATCAGACGTGGCGAGTCTAGAATGTCTTCCCTATGTGCACAGTAGATCATCAGACGTGGCGAGTCTAGAATGTCTTCCCTATGCGTAGTAGATCATCAGACGTGGCGAGTCTAGAATGTCTACCCTATGTGTACAGTAGATCATCAGACGTGGCGAGTCTAGAATGTCTACCCTATGTGTACAGTAGATCATCAGACGTGGCGAGTCTAGAATGTCTACCCTATGTGCACAGTAGATCATCAGACGTGGCGAGTCTAGAATGTCTTCCCTATGTGCACAGTAGATCATCAGACGTGGCGAGTCTAGAATGTCTTCCCTATGTGCACAGTAGATCATCAGACGTGGCGAGTCTAGAATGTCTTCCCTATGTGCACAGTAGATCATCAGACGTGGCGAGTCTAGAATGTCTTCCCTATGTGTACAGTAGATCATCAGACGTGGCGAGTCTAGAATGTCTTCCCTATGTGCACAGTAGATCATCAGACGTGGCGAGTCTAGAATGTCTTCCCTATGTGCACAGTAGATCATCAGACGTGGCGAGTCTAGAATGTCTTCCCTATGTGCACAGTAGATCATCAGACGTGGCGAGTCTAGAATGTCTTCCCTATGTGCACAGTAGATCATCAGACGTGGCGAGTCTAGAATGTCTTCCCTATGTGCACAGTAGATCATCAGACGTGGCGAGTCTAGAATGTCTTCCCTATGTGTACAGTAGATCATCAGACGTGGCGAGTCTAGAATGTCTTCCCTATGTGTGTAGTAGATCATCAGACGTGGCGAGTCTAGAATGTCTACCTATGTGCGTAGTAGATCATCAGACGTGGCGAGTCTAGAATGTTTCCCTATGTACGTAGTAGATCATCAGACGTGGCGAGTCTAGAATGTTTTCCCTATGTACGTTGTAGATCATCAGACGTGGCGAGTCTAGAATGTCTACCCTATGTGTACAGTAGATCATCAGACGTGGTGAGTCTAGAATGTCTACCCTATGTGCACAGTAGATCATCAGACGTGGCGAGTCTAGAATGTCTACCCTATGTCCACTGTAGATCATCAGACGTGACGAGTCTAGAGTGTCTACCCTATGTGTACAGTAGATAATCAGATGTGGCGAGTCTAGAATGTCTTCCCTATGTGCACAGTAGATCATCAGACGCGGCGAGTCTAGAATGTCTACCCTATGTGTACAGTAGATCATCAGACGTGGCGAGTCTAGAATGTCTTCCCTATGTGCGTAGTAGATCATCAGACGTGGCGAGTCTAGAATGTCTACCCTATGTGTACAGTAGATCATCAGACGTGGCGAGTCTAGAATGTCTACCCTATGTGCGTAGTAGATCATCAGACGTGGCGAGTCTAGAATGTCTACCCTATGTGTACAGTAGATCATCAGACGTGGCGAGTCTAGAATGTCTACCCTATGTGTACAGTAGATCATCAGACGTGGCGAGTCTAGAATGTCTTCCCTTTGTACAGTAGATCATCAGACGTGGCGAGTCTAGAATGTTTTCCCTATGTACGTTGTAGATCATCAGACGTGGCGAGTCTAGAATGTCTTCCCTATGTGTACAGTAGATCATCAGACGTGGCGAGTCTAGAATGTCTACCCTATGTGCACAGTAGATCATCAGACGTGGCGAGTCTAGAATGTCTACCCTATGTGCACTGTAGATCATCAGACGTGGCGAGTCTAGAATGTCTACCCTATGTGTACAGTAGATCATCAGACGTGGCGAGTCTAGAATGTCTTCCCTATGTACGTAGATCATCAGACGTGGCGAGTCTAGAATGTCTACCCTATGTGTACAGTAGATCATCAGACGTGGCGAGTCTAGAATGTCTACCCTATGTGCACAGTAGATCATCAGACGTGGCGAGTCTAGAATGTCTACCCTATGTGCACAGTAGATCATCAGACGTGGCGAGTCTAGAATGTCTTCCCTATGTGCACAGTAGATCATCAGACGTGGCGAGTCTAGAATGTCTTCCCTATGTGTACAGTAGATCATCAGACGTGGCGAGTCTAGAATGTCTTCCCTATGTGCACAGTAGATCATCAGACGTGGCGAGTCTAGAATGTCTACCCTATGTGTACAGTAGATCATCAGACGTGGCGAGTCTAGAATGTCTACCCTATGTGCACAGTAGATCATCAGACGTGGCGAGTCTAGAATGTCTTCCCTATGTGCACAGTAGATCATCAGACGTGGCGAGTCTAGAATGTCTTCCCTATGTGCACAGTAGATCATCAGACGTGGCGAGTCTAGAATGTCTTCCCTATGTGCACAGTAGATCATCAGACGTGGCGAGTCTAGAATGTCTTCCCTATGTGCACAGTAGATCATCAGACGTGGCGAGTCTAGAATGTCTTCCCTATGTGTACAGTAGATCATCAGACGTGGCGAGTCTAGAATGTCTACCCTATGTGCACAGTAGATCATCAGACGTGGCGAGTCTAGAATGTCTACCCTATGTGTACAGTAGATCATCAGACGTGGCGAGTCTAGAATGTCTTCCCTATGTGCACAGTAGATCATCAGACGTGGCGAGTCTAGAATGTCTTCCCTATGTGCACAGTAGATCATCAGACGTGGCGAGTCTAGAATGTCTTCCCTGTGCGTAGTAGATCATCAGACGTGGCGTCTAGAATGTCTACCCTATGTGCACAGTAGATCATCAGACGTGGCGAGTCTAGAATGTCTTCCCTATGTGTGTAGTAGATCATCAGACGTGGCGAGTCTAGAATGTCTACCCTATGTGCGTAGTAGATCATCAGACGTGGCGAGTCTAGAATGTTTCCCTATGTACGTAGTAGATCATCAGACGTGGCGAGTCTAGAATGTCTTCCCTATGTATGTTGTAGATCATCAGACGTAGCGAGTCTAGAATGTCTACCCTATGTGTACAGTAGATCATCAGACGTGGCGAGTCTAGAATGTCTTCCCTATGTGCACAGTAGATCATCAGACGTGGCGAGTCTAGAATGTCTTCCCTATGTGCACAGTAGATCATCAGACGTGGCGAGTCTAGAATGTCTACCCTATGTGCAGTAGATCATCAGACGTGGCGAGTCTAGAATGTCTTCCCTATGTGTACAGTAGATCATCAGACGTGGCGAGTCTAGAATGTCTTCCCTATGTGCACAGTAGATCATCAGACGTGGCGAGTCTAGAATGTCTACCCTATGTGTACAGTAGATCATCAGACGTGGCGAGTCTAGAATGTCTACCCTATGTGCACAGTAGATCATCAGACGTGGCGAGTCTAGAATGTCTTCCCTATGTGCACAGTAGATCATCAGACGTGGCGAGTCTAGAATGTCTTCCCTATGTGCACAGTAGATCATCAGACGTGGCGAGTCTAGAATGTCTTCCCTATGTGTACAGTAGATCATCAGACGTGGCGAGTCTAGAATGTCTCCCTATGTGCACAGTAGATCATCAGACGTGGCGAGTCTAGAATGTCTTCCCTATGTGTACAGTAGATCATCAGACGTGGCGAGTCTAGAATGTCTACCCTATGTGTACAGTAGATCATCAGACGTGGCGAGTCTAGAATGTCTTCCCTATGTGCGTAGTAGATCATCAGACGTGGCGAGTCTAGAATGTCTTCCTATGTGCACAGTAGATCATCAGACGTGGCGAGTCTAGAATGTCTACCCTATGTGTACAGTAGATCATCAGACGTGGCGAGTCTAGAATGTCTACCCTATGTGCACAGTAGATCATCAGACGTGGCGAGTCTAGAATGTCTACCCTATGTGTACAGTAGATCATCAGACGTGGCGAGTCTAGAATGTCTACCCTATGTGCACAGTAGATCATCAGACGTGGCGAGTCTAGAATGTCTACCCTATGTGTACAGTAGATCATCAGACGTGGCGAGTCTAGAATGTCTTCCCTATGTGCACAGTAGATCATCAGACGTGGCGAGTCTAGAATGTCTTCCCTATGTGTACAGTAGATCATCAGACGTGGCGAGTCTAGAATGTCTTCCCTGTGCGTAGTAGATCATCAGACGTGGCGAGTCTAGAATGTCTACCCTATGTGCACAGTAGATCATCAGACGTGGCGAGTCTAGAATGTCTTCCCTATGTGTAGTAGATCATCAGACGTGGCGAGTCTAGAATGTCTACCCTATGTGCGTAGTAGATCATCAGACGTGGCGAGTCTAGAATGTTTTCCCTATGTACGTAGTAGATCATCAGACGTGGCGAGTCTAGAATGTTTTCCCTATGTGCGTAGTAGATCATCAGACGTGGCGAGTCTAGAATGTCTACCCTATGTGTACAGTAGATCATCAGACGTGGCGAGTCTAGAATGTCTACCCTATGTGCACAGTAGATCATCAGACGTGGCGAGTCTAGAATGTCTTCCCTATGTGCACAGTAGATCATCAGACGTGGCGAGTCTAGAATGTCTTCCCTATGTGCACAGTAGATCATCAGACGTGGCGAGTCTAGAATGTCTTCCCTATGTGTACAGTAGATCATCAGACGTGGCGAGTCTAGAATGTCTTCCCTATGTGCACAGTAGATCATCAGACGTGGCGAGTCTAGAATGTCTACCCTATGTGTACAGTAGATCATCAGACGTGGCGAGTCTAGAATGTCTACCCTATGTGCACAGTAGATCATCAGACGTGGCGAGTCTAGAATGTCTTCCCTATGTGCACAGTAGATCATCAGACGTGGCGAGTCTAGAATGTCTTCCCTATGTGTACAGTAGATCATCAGACGTGGCGAGTCTAGAATGTCTTCCCTATGTGCACAGTAGATCATCAGACGTGGCGAGTCTAGAATGTCTCCCTATGTGCACAGTAGATCATCAGACGTGGCGAGTCTAGAATGTCTTCCCTATGTGTACAGTAGATCATCAGACGTGGCGAGTCTAGAATGTCTACCCTATGTGTACAGTAGATCATCAGACGTGGCGAGTCTAGAATGTCTTCCCTATGTGCACAGTAGATCATCAGACGTGGCGAGTCTAGAATGTCTTCCCTATGTGCACAGTAGATCATCAGACGTGGCGAGTCTAGAATGTCTACCCTATGTGTACAGTAGATCATCAGACGTGGCGAGTCTAGAATGTCTACCTATGTGCACAGTAGATCATCAGACGTGGCGAGTCTAGAATGTCTACCCTATGTGTACAGTAGATCATCAGACGTGGCGAGTCTAGAATGTCTTCCCTATGTGCGTAGTAGATCATCAGACGTGGCGAGTCTAGAATGTCTACCCTATGTGTACAGTAGATCATCAGACGTGGCGAGTCTAGAATGTCTACCCTATGTGCACAGTAGATCATCAGACGTGGCGAGTCTAGAATGTCTACCCTATGTGCACAGTAGATCATCAGACGTGGCGAGTCTAGAATGTCTACCCTATGTGTACAGTAGATCATCAGACGTGGCGAGTCTATGTCTACCCTATGTGTACAGTAGATCATCAGACGTGGCGAGTCTAGAATGTCTACCCTATGTGTACAGTAGATCATCAGACGTGGCGAGTCTAGAATGTCTACCCTATGTGTACAGTAGATCATCAGACGTGGCGAGTCTAGAATGTCTACCCTATGTGTACAGTAGATCATCAGACGTGGCGAGTCTAGAATGTCTTCCCTATGTGTACAGTAGATCATCAGACGTGGCGAGTCTAGAATGTCTACCCTATGTGTACAGTAGATCATCAGACGTGGCGAGTCTAGAATGTCTTCCCTATGTACGTAGTAGATCATCAGACGTGGCGAGTCTAGAATGTCTACCCTATGTGTACAGTAGATCATCAGACGTGGCGAGTCTAGAATGTCTACCCTATGTGTACAGTAGATCATCAGACGTGGCGAGTCTAGAATGTCTTCCCTATGTGTACAGTAGATCATCAGACGTGGCGAGTCTAGAATGTCTACCCTATGTGTACAGTAGATCATCAGACGTGGCGAGTCTAGAATGTCTACCCTATGTGTACAGTAGATCATCAGACGTGGCGAGTCTAGAATGTCTTCCCTATGTGCACAGTAGATCATCAGACGTGGCGAGTCTAGAATGTCTACCCTATGTGCACAGTAGATCATCAGACGTGGCGAGTCTAGAATGTCTCCCTATGTGTACAGTAGATCATCAGACGTGGCGAGTCTAGAATGTCTTCCCTATGTGTACAGTAGATCATCAGACGTGGCGAGTCTAGAATGTCTACCCTATGTGTACAGTAGATCATCAGACGTGGCGAGTCTAGAATGTCTACCCTATGTGTACAGTAGATCATCAGACGTGGCGAGTCTAGAATGTCTACCCTATGTGTACAGTAGATCATCAGACGTGGCGAGTCTAGAATGTCTTCCCTATGTGTACAGTAGATCATCAGACGTGGCGAGTCTAGAATGTTACCCTATGTGCACAGTAGATCATCAGACGTGGCGAGTCTAGAATGTCTTCCCTATGTGCACAGTAGATCATCAGACGTGGCGAGTCTAGAATGTCTTCCCTATGTGCACAGTAGATCATCAGACGTGGCGAGTCTAGAATGTCTACCCTATGTGTACAGTAGATCATCAGACGTGGCGAGTCTAGAATGTCTACCCTATGTGCACAGTAGATCATCAGACGTGGCGAGTCTAGAATGTCTTCCCTATGTGTACAGTAGATCATCAGACGTGGCGAGTCTAGAATGTCTTCCCTATGTGCACAGTAGATCATCAGACGTGGCGAGTCTAGAATGTCTTCCCTATGTGCACAGTAGATCATCAGACGTGGCGAGTCTAGAATGTCTTCCCTATGTGCACAGTAGATCATCAGACGTGGCGAGTCTAGAATGTCTTCCCTATGTGTACAGTAGATCATCAGACGTGGCGAGTCTAGAATGTCTACCCTATGTGCACAGTAGATCATCAGACGTGGCGAGTCTAGAATGTCTACCCTATGTGTACAGTAGATCATCAGACGTGGCGAGTCTAGAATGTCTTCCCTATGTGCACAGTAGATCATCAGACGTGGCGAGTCTAGAATGTCTTCCCTATGTGCACAGTAGATCATCAGACGTGGCGAGTCTAGAATGTCTTCCTATGCGTAGTAGATCATCAGACGTGGCGAGTCTAGAATGTCTACCCTATGTGTACAGTAGATCATCAGACGTGGCGAGTCTAGAATGTCTTCCCTATGTGTACAGTAGATCATCAGACGTGGCGAGTCTAGAATGTCTACCTATGTGCACAGTAGATCATCAGACGTGGCGAGTCTAGAATGTCTCCCTATGTGCACAGTAGATCATCAGACGTGGCGAGTCTAGAATGTCTTCCCTATGTGTACAGTAGATCATCAGACGTGGCGAGTCTAGAATGTCTACCCTATGTGCACAGTAGATCATCAGACGTGGCGAGTCTAGAATGTCTTCCCTATGTGTACAGTAGATCATCAGACGTGGCGAGTCTAGAATGTCTTCCCTATGTGCACAGTAGATCATCAGACGTGGCGAGTCTAGAATGTCTTCCCTATGTGCACAGTAGATCATCAGACGTGGCGAGTCTAGAATGTCTTCCCTATGTGCACAGTAGATCATCAGACGTGGCGAGTCTAGAATGTCTTCCCTATGTGCACAGTAGATCATCAGACGTGGCGAGTCTAGAATGTCTTCCCTATGTGCACAGTAGATCATCAGACGTGGCGAGTCTAGAATGTCTTCCCTATGTGTACAGTAGATCATCAGACGTGGCGAGTCTAGAATGTCTTCCCTATGTGTGTAGTAGATCATCAGACGTGGCGAGTCTAGAATGTCTACCCTATGTGCGTAGTAGATCATCAGACGTGGCGAGTCTAGAATGTTTTCCCTATGTACGTAGTAGATCATCAGACGTGGCGAGTCTAGAATGTTTTCCCTATGTACGTTGTAGATCATCAGACGTGGCGAGTCTAGAATGTCTACCCTATGTGTACAGTAGATCATCAGACGTGGCGAGTCTAGAATGTCTACCCTATGTGCACAGTAGATCATCAGACGTGGCGAGTCTAGAATGTCTACCCTATGTCCACAGTAGATCATCAGACATGACGAGTCTAGAATGTCTACCCTATGTGTACAGTAGATCATCAGACGTGGCGAGTCTAGAATGTCTTCCCTATGTGCACAGTAGATCATCAGACGTGGCGAGTCTAGAATGTCTACCCTATGTGTACAGTAGATCATCAGACGTGGCGAGTCTAGAATGTCTTCCCTATGTGCGTAGTAGATCATCAGACGTGGCGAGTCTAGAATGTCTACCCTATGTGTACAGTAGATCATCAGACGTGGCGAGTCTAGAATGTCTACCCTATGTGCGTAGTAGATCATCAGACGTGGCGAGTCTAGAATGTCTACCCTATGTGTACAGTAGATCATCAGACGTGGCGAGTCTAGAATGTCTACCCTATGTGTACAGTAGATCATCAGACGTGGCGAGTCTAGAATGTCTACCCTATGTGCACAGTAGATCATCAGACGTGGCGAGTCTAGAATGTCTACCCTATGTGTACAGTAGATCATCAGACGTGGCGAGTCTAGAATGTCTACCCTATGTGTACAGTAGATCATCAGACGTGGCGAGTCTAGAATGTCTACCCTATGTGTACAGTAGATCATCAGACGTGGCGAGTCTAGAATGTCTTCCCTATGTGCACAGTAGATCATCAGACGTGGCGAGTCTAGAATGTCTTCCCTATGTGCACAGTAGATCATCAGACGTGGCGAGTCTAGAATGTCTTCCCTATGTGCGTAGTAGATCATCAGACGTGGCGAGTCTAGAATGTCTACCCTATGTGTACAGTAGATCATCAGACGTGGCGAGTCTAGAATGTCTACCCTATGTGCACAGTAGATCATCAGACGTGGCGAGTCTAGAATGTCTACCCTATGTGTACAGTAGATCATCAGACGTGGCGAGTCTAGAATGTCTTCCCTATGTACGTAGATCATCAGACGTGGCGAGTCTAGAATGTCTACCCTATGTGTACAGTAGATCATCAGACGTGGCGAGTCTAGAATGTCTACCCTATGTGTACAGTAGATCATCAGACGTGGCGAGTCTAGAATGTCTACCCTATGTGCACAGTAGATCATCAGACGTGGCGAGTCTAGAATGTCTACCCTATGTGCACAGTAGATCATCAGACGTGGCGAGTCTAGAATGTCTTCCCTATGTGTACAGTAGATCATCAGACGTGGCGAGTCTAGAATGTCTTCCCTATGTGCACAGTAGATCATCAGACGTGGCGAGTCTAGAATGTCTACCCTATGTGTACAGTAGATCATCAGACGTGGCGAGTCTAGAATGTCTACCCTATGTGCACAGTAGATCATCAGACGTGGCGAGTCTAGAATGTCTTCCCTATGTGCACAGTAGATCATCAGACGTGGCGAGTCTAGAATGTCTTCCCTATGTGCACAGTAGATCATCAGACGTGGCGAGTCTAGAATGTCTTCCCTATGTGCACAGTAGATCATCAGACGTGGCGAGTCTAGAATGTCTTCCCTATGTGTACAGTAGATCATCAGACGTGGCGAGTCTAGAATGTCTTCCCTATGTGTACAGTAGATCATCAGACGTGGCGAGTCTAGAATGTCTACCCTATGTGCACAGTAGATCATCAGACGTGGCGAGTCTAGAATGTCTACCCTATGTGTACAGTAGATCATCAGACGTGGCGAGTCTAGAATGTCTACCCTATGTGCACAGTAGATCATCAGACGTGGCGAGTCTAGAATGTCTTCCCTATGTGCACAGTAGATCATCAGACGTGGCGAGTCTAGAATGTCTTCCCTATGTGTAGTAGATCATCAGACGTGGCGAGTCTAGAATGTCTACCCTATGTGCACAGTAGATCATCAGACGTGGCGAGTCTAGAATGTCTTCCCTATGTGTGTAGTAGATCATCAGACGTGGCGAGTCTAGAATGTCTACCCTATGTGTACAGTAGATCATCAGACGTGGCGAGTCTAGAATGTCTTCCCTATGTGTACAGTAGATCATCAGACGTGGCGAGTCTAGAATGTTACCCTATGTGCACAGTAGATCATCAGACGTGGCGAGTCTAGAATGTCTTCCCTATGTGTACAGTAGATCATCAGACGTGGCGAGTCTAGAATGTCTACCCTATGTGCACAGTAGATCATCAGACGTGGCGAGTCTAGAATGTCTACCCTATGTGTACAGTAGATCATCAGACGTGGCGAGTCTAGAATGTCTTCCCTATGTGCACAGTAGATCATCAGACGTGGCGAGTCTAGAATGTCTTCCCTATGTGCACAGTAGATCATCAGACGTGGCGAGTCTAGAATGTCTTCCCTATGTGCACAGTAGATCATCAGACGTGGCGAGTCTAGAATGTCTACCCTATGTGTACAGTAGATCATCAGACGTGGCGAGTCTAGAATGTCTCCCTATGTGCACAGTAGATCATCAGACGTGGCGAGTCTAGAATGTCTTCCCTATGTGTACAGTAGATCATCAGACGTGGCGAGTCTAGAATGTCTACCCTATGTGCACAGTAGATCATCAGACGTGGCGAGTCTAGAATGTCTACCCTATGTGTACAGTAGATCATCAGACGTGGCGAGTCTAGAATGTCTTCCCTATGTGCACAGTAGATCATCAGACGTGGCGAGTCTAGAATGTCTTCCCTATGTGTACAGTAGATCATCAGACGTGGCGAGTCTAGAATGTCTTCCCTATGTGCACAGTAGATCATCAGACGTGGCGAGTCTAGAATGTCTACCCTATGTGTACAGTAGATCATCAGACGTGGCGAGTCTAGAATGTCTTCCCTATGTGCACAGTAGATCATCAGACGTGGCGAGTCTAGAATGTCTTCCCTATGTGCACAGTAGATCATCAGACGTGGCGAGTCTAGAATGTCTTCCCTATGTGCACAGTAGATCATCAGACGTGGCGAGTCTAGAATGTCTTCCCTATGTGCACAGTAGATCATCAGACGTGGCGAGTCTAGAATGTCTTCCCTATGTGCACAGTAGATCATCAGACGTGGCGAGTCTAGAATGTCTTCCCTATGTGTACAGTAGATCATCAGACGTGGCGAGTCTAGAATGTCTTCCCTATGTGCACAGTAGATCATCAGACGTGGCGAGTCTAGAATGTCTTCCTATGTGCACAGTAGATCATCAGACGTGGCGAGTCTAGAATGTCTTCCCTATGTGCACAGTAGATCATCAGACGTGGCGAGTCTAGAATGTCTTCCCTATGTGCACAGTAGATCATCAGACGTGGCGAGTCTAGAATGTCTTCCCTATGTGCACAGTAGATCATCAGACGTGGCGAGTCTAGAATGTCTTCCCTATGTGTACAGTAGATCATCAGACGTGGCGAGTCTAGAATGTCTTCCCTATGTGTGTAGTAGATCATCAGACGTGGCGAGTCTAGAATGTCTACCCTATGTGCGTAGTAGATCATCAGACGTGGCGAGTCTAGAATGTCTTCCCTATGTACGTAGTAGATCATCAGACGTGGCGAGTCTAGAATGTTTTCCCTATGTACGTTGTAGATCATCAGACGTGGCGAGTCTAGAATGTCTACCCTATGTGTACAGTAGATCATCAGACGTGGCGAGTCTAGAATGTCTACCCTATGTGCACAGTAGATCATCAGACGTGGCGAGTCTAGAATGTCTACCCTATGTCCACAGTAGATCATCAGACGTGGCGAGTCTAGAATGTCTACCCTATGTGTACAGTAGATCATCAGACGTGGCGAGTCTAGAATGTCTTCCCTATGTGCACAGTAGATCATCAGACGTGGCGAGTCTAGAATGTCTACCCTATGTGTACAGTAGATCATCAGACGTGGCGAGTCTAGAATGTCTTCCCTATGTGCGTAGTAGATCATCAGACGTGGCGAGTCTAGAATGTCTACCCTATGTGTACAGTAGATCATCAGACGTGGCGAGTCTAGAATGTCTACCCTATGTGCGTAGTAGATCATCAGACGTGGCGAGTCTAGAATGTCTACCCTATGTGTACAGTAGATCATCAGACGTGGCGAGTCTAGAATGTCTACCCTATGTGTACAGTAGATCATCAGACGTGGCGAGTCTAGAATGTCTACCCTATGTGCACAGTAGATCATCAGACGTGGCGAGTCTAGAATGTCTACCCTATGTACAGTAGATCATCAGACGTGGCGAGTCTAGAATGTCTACCCTATGTGCACAGTAGATCATCAGACGTGGCGAGTCTAGAATGTCTACCCTATGTGTACAGTAGATCATCAGACGTGGCGAGTCTAGAATGTCTACCCTATGTGCACAGTAGATCATCAGACGTGGCGAGTCTAGAATGTCTTCCCTATGTGCACAGTAGATCATCAGACGTGGCGAGTCTAGAATGTCTTCCCTATGCGTAGTAGATCATCAGACGTGGCGAGTCTAGAATGTCTACCCTATGTGTACAGTAGATCATCAGACGTGGCGAGTCTAGAATGTCTACCCTATGTGCACAGTAGATCATCAGACGTGGCGAGTCTAGAATGTCTACCCTATGTGTACAGTAGATCATCAGACGTGGCGAGTCTAGAATGTCTTCCCTATGTACGTACAGTAGATCATCAGACGTGGCGAGTCTAGAATGTCTACCCTATGTGTACAGTAGATCATCAGACGTGGCGAGTCTAGAATGTCTACCCTATGTGCACAGTAGATCATCAGACGTGGCGAGTCTAGAATGTCTACCCTATGTGCACAGTAGATCATCAGACGTGGCGAGTCTAGAATGTCTACCCTATGTGCACAGTAGATCATCAGACGTGGCGAGTCTAGAATGTCTTCCCTATGTGTACAGTAGATCATCAGACGTGGCGAGTCTAGAATGTCTTCCCTATGTGCACAGTAGATCATCAGACGTGGCGAGTCTAGAATGTCTACCCTATGTGTACAGTAGATCATCAGACGTGGCGAGTCTAGAATGTCTTCCCTATGTGCACAGTAGATCATCAGACGTGGCGAGTCTAGAATGTCTTCCCTATGTGTACAGTAGATCATCAGACGTGGCGAGTCTAGAATGTCTTCCCTATGTGCACAGTAGATCATCAGACGTGGCGAGTCTAGAATGTCTTCCCTATGTGCACAGTAGATCATCAGACGTGGCGAGTCTAGAATGTCTTCCCTATGTGCACAGTAGATCATCAGACGTGGCGAGTCTAGAATGTCTTCCCTATGTGTACAGTAGATCATCAGACGTGGCGAGTCTAGAATGTCTACCCTATGTGTACAGTAGATCATCAGACGTGGCGAGTCTAGAATGTCTACCCTATGTGTACAGTAGATCATCAGACGTGGCGAGTCTAGAATGTCTTCCCTATGTGCACAGTAGATCATCAGACGTGGCGAGTCTAGAATGTCTACCCTATGTGCACAGTAGATCATCAGACGTGGCGAGTCTAGAATGTCTTCTATGTGTAGTAGATCATCAGACGTGGCGAGTCTAGAATGTCTACCCTATGTGTACAGTAGATCATCAGACGTGGCGAGTCTAGAATGTCTTCCCTATGTGTAGTAGATCATCAGACGTGGCGAGTCTAGAATGTCTACCCTATGTGTAGTAGATCATCAGACGTGGCGAGTCTAGAATGTTTACCCTATGTGTAGTAGATCATCAGACGTGGCGAGTCTAGAATGTTTCCCTATGTACAGTAGATCATCAGACGTGGCGAGTCTAGAATGTCTACCTATGTGTACAGTAGATCATCAGACGTGGCGAGTCTAGAATGTCTTCCCTATGTGCACAGTAGATCATCAGACGTGGCGAGTCTAGAATGTCTTCCCTATGTGCACAGTAGATCATCAGACGTGGCGAGTCTAGAATGTCTTCCCTATGTGCACAGTAGATCATCAGACGTGGCGAGTCTAGAATGTCTTCCCTATGTGTACAGTAGATCATCAGACGTGGCGAGTCTAGAATGTCTCCCTATGTGCACAGTAGATCATCAGACGTGGCGAGTCTAGAATGTCTACCCTATGTGTACAGTAGATCATCAGACGTGGCGAGTCTAGAATGTCTACCCTATGTGTACAGTAGATCATCAGACGTGGCGAGTCTAGAATGTCTTCCCTATGTGTACAGTAGATCATCAGACGTGGCGAGTCTAGAATGTCTTCCCTATGTGTACAGTAGATCATCAGACGTGGCGAGTCTAGAATGTCTTCCCTATGTGCACAGTAGATCATCAGACGTGGCGAGTCTAGAATGTCTCCCTATGTGTACAGTAGATCATCAGACGTGGCGAGTCTAGAATGTCTTCCCTATGTGTACAGTAGATCATCAGACGTGGCGAGTCTAGAATGTCTACCCTATGTGCACAGTAGATCATCAGACGTGGCGAGTCTAGAATGTCTACCCTATGTGTACAGTAGATCATCAGACGTGGCGAGTCTAGAATGTCTTCCCTATGTGCACAGTAGATCATCAGACGTGGCGAGTCTAGAATGTCTTCCCTATGTGCACAGTAGATCATCAGACGTGGCGAGTCTAGAATGTCTTCCCTATGTGCACAGTAGATCATCAGACGTGGCGAGTCTAGAATGTCTACCCTATGTGTACAGTAGATCATCAGACGTGGCGAGTCTAGAATGTCTTCCCTATGTGCACAGTAGATCATCAGACGTGGCGAGTCTAGAATGTCTTCCCTATGTGTACAGTAGATCATCAGACGTGGCGAGTCTAGAATGTCTTCCCTATGTGCACAGTAGATCATCAGACGTGGCGAGTCTAGAATGTCTTCCCTATGTGCACAGTAGATCATCAGACGTGGCGAGTCTAGAATGTCTTCCCTATGTGCACAGTAGATCATCAGACGTGGCGAGTCTAGAATGTCTTCCCTATGTGTACAGTAGATCATCAGACGTGGCGAGTCTAGAATGTCTTCCCTATGTGCACAGTAGATCATCAGACGTGGCGAGTCTAGAATGTCTTCCCTATGTGTACAGTAGATCATCAGACGTGGCGAGTCTAGAATGTCTTCCCTATGTGTACAGTAGATCATCAGACGTGGCGAGTCTAGAATGTCTACCCTATGTGCGTACAGTAGATCATCAGACGTGGCGAGTCTAGAATGTTTCCCTATGTACGTAGTAGATCATCAGACGTGGCGAGTCTAGAATGTTTCCCTATGTACAGTAGATCATCAGACGTGGCGAGTCTAGAATGTCTACCCTATGTGTACAGTAGATCATCAGACGTGGCGAGTCTAGAATGTCTACCCTATGTGCACAGTAGATCATCAGACGTGGCGAGTCTAGAATGTCTACCCTATGTGCACTGTAGATCATCAGACGTGGCGAGTCTAGAATGTCTACCCTATGTGTACAGTAGATCATCAGACGTGGCGAGTCTAGAATGTCTTCCCTATGTGCACAGTAGATCATCAGACGTGGCGAGTCTAGAATGTCTACCCTATGTGTACAGTAGATCATCAGACGTGGCGAGTCTAGAATGTCTTCCCTATGTGCGTAGTAGATCATCAGACGTGGCGAGTCTAGAATGTCTACCCTATGTGTACAGTAGATCATCAGACGTGGCGAGTCTAGAATGTCTACCCTATGTGCGTAGTAGATCATCAGACGTGGCGAGTCTAGAATGTCTACCCTATGTGTACAGTAGATCATCAGACGTGGCGAGTCTAGAATGTCTACCCTATGTGTACAGTAGATCATCAGACGTGGCGAGTCTAGAATGTCTTCCCTATGTACGTAGTAGATCATCAGACGTGGCGAGTCTAGAATGTTTTCCCTATGTACGTAGTAGATCATCAGACGTGGCGAGTCTAGAATGTCTTCCTATGTGTACAGTAGATCATCAGACGTGGCGAGTCTAGAATGTCTACCCTATGTGCACAGTAGATCATCAGACGTGGCGAGTCTAGAATGTCTACCCTATGTGCACAGTAGATCATCAGACGTGGCGAGTCTAGAATGTCTACCCTATGTGCACAGTAGATCATCAGACGTGGCGAGTCTAGAATGTCTACCCTATGTGTACAGTAGATCATCAGACGTGGCGAGTCTAGAATGTCTTCCCTATGTGCACAGTAGATCATCAGACGTGGCGAGTCTAGAATGTCTTCCCTATGTGCACAGTAGATCATCAGACGTGGCGAGTCTAGAATGTCTTCCCTGTGCGTAGTAGATCATCAGACGTGGCGAGTCTAGAATGTCTACCCTATGTGTACAGTAGATCATCAGACGTGGCGAGTCTAGAATGTCTACCCTATGTGCACAGTAGATCATCAGACGTGGCGAGTCTAGAATGTCTACCCTATGTGTACAGTAGATCATCAGACGTGGCGAGTCTAGAATGTCTTCCCTATGTACGTTGTAGATCATCAGACGTGGCGAGTCTAGAATGTCTACCCTATGTGTACAGTAGATCATCAGACGTGGCGAGTCTAGAATGTCTACCCTATGTGTACAGTAGATCATCAGACGTGGCGAGTCTAGAATGTCTACCCTATGTGTACAGTAGATCATCAGACGTGGCGAGTCTAGAATGTCTACCCTATGTGTACAGTAGATCATCAGACGTGGCGAGTCTAGAATGTCTTCCTATGTGTACAGTAGATCATCAGACGTGGCGAGTCTAGAATGTCTACCCTATGTGTACAGTAGATCATCAGACGTGGCGAGTCTAGAATGTCTTCCCTATGTGTACAGTAGATCATCAGACGTGGCGAGTCTAGAATGTCTACCCTATGTGTACAGTAGATCATCAGACGTGGCGAGTCTAGAATGTCTACCCTATGTGTACAGTAGATCATCAGACGTGGCGAGTCTAGAATGTCTTCCCTATGTGTACAGTAGATCATCAGACGTGGCGAGTCTAGAATGTCTACCCTATGTGTACAGTAGATCATCAGACGTGGCGAGTCTAGAATGTCTACCCTATGTGTACAGTAGATCATCAGACGTGGCGAGTCTAGAATGTCTTCCCTATGTGCACAGTAGATCATCAGACGTGGCGAGTCTAGAATGTCTACCCTATGTGCACAGTAGATCATCAGACGTGGCGAGTCTAGAATGTCTTCCCTATGTGTACAGTAGATCATCAGACGTGGCGAGTCTAGAATGTCTTCCCTATGTGTACAGTAGATCATCAGACGTGGCGAGTCTAGAATGTCTACCCTATGTGTACAGTAGATCATCAGACGTGGCGAGTCTAGAATGTCTACCCTATGTGTACAGTAGATCATCAGACGTGGCGAGTCTAGAATGTCTACCCTATGTGTACAGTAGATCATCAGACGTGGCGAGTCTAGAATGTCTACCCTATGTGTACAGTAGATCATCAGACGTGGCGAGTCTAGAATGTCTACCCTATGTGTACAGTAGATCATCAGACGTGGCGAGTCTAGAATGTCTTCCCTATGTGCACAGTAGATCATCAGACGTGGCGAGTCTAGAATGTCTTCCCTATGTGCACAGTAGATCATCAGACGTGGCGAGTCTAGAATGTCTTCCCTATGTGCACAGTAGATCATCAGACGTGGCGAGTCTAGAATGTCTTCCTATGTGTACAGTAGATCATCAGACGTGGCGAGTCTAGAATGTCTTCCCTATGTGCACAGTAGATCATCAGACGTGGCGAGTCTAGAATGTCTACCCTATGTGTACAGTAGATCATCAGACGTGGCGAGTCTAGAATGTCTTCCCTATGTGCACAGTAGATCATCAGACGTGGCGAGTCTAGAATGTCTTCCCTATGTGCACAGTAGATCATCAGACGTGGCGAGTCTAGAATGTCTTCCCTATGTGCACAGTAGATCATCAGACGTGGCGAGTCTAGAATGTCTTCCCTATGTGCACAGTAGATCATCAGACGTGGCGAGTCTAGAATGTCTCCTATGTGCACAGTAGATCATCAGACGTGGCGAGTCTAGAATGTCTTCCTATGTGTACAGTAGATCATCAGACGTGGCGAGTCTAGAATGTCTACCCTATGTGTACAGTAGATCATCAGACGTGGCGAGTCTAGAATCATGTGCACAGTAGATCATCAGACGTGGCGAGTCTAGAATGTCTACCTATGTGTACAGTAGATCATCAGACGTGGCGAGTCTAGAATGTCTTCCCTATGTGCACAGTAGATCATCAGACGTGGCGAGTCTAGAATGTCTTCCCTATGTGCACAGTAGATCATCAGACGTGGCGAGTCTAGAATGTCTACCCTGTGCAGTAGATCATCAGACGTGGCGAGTCTAGAATGTCTACCCTATGTGTACAGTAGATCATCAGACGTGGCGAGTCTAGAATGTCTACCCTATGTGTACAGTAGATCATCAGACGTGGCGAGTCTAGAATGTTACCCTATGTGCACAGTAGATCATCAGACGTGGCGAGTCTAGAATGTCTTCCCTATGTGCACAGTAGATCATCAGACGTGGCGAGTCTAGAATGTCTTCCCTATGTGTACAGTAGATCATCAGACGTGGCGAGTCTAGAATGTCTACCCTATGTGCACAGTAGATCATCAGACGTGGCGAGTCTAGAATGTCTACCCTATGTGTACAGTAGATCATCAGACGTGGCGAGTCTAGAATGTCTTCCCTATGTGCACAGTAGATCATCAGACGTGGCGAGTCTAGAATGTCTTCCCTATGTGCACAGTAGATCATCAGACGTGGCGAGTCTAGAATGTCTTCCCTATGTGCACAGTAGATCATCAGACGTGGCGAGTCTAGAATGTCTTCCCTATGTGCACAGTAGATCATCAGACGTGGCGAGTCTAGAATGTCTTCCCTATGTGCACAGTAGATCATCAGACGTGGCGAGTCTAGAATGTCTTCCCTATGTGTACAGTAGATCATCAGACGTGGCGAGTCTAGAATGTCTTCCCTATGTGTACAGTAGATCATCAGACGTGGCGAGTCTAGAATGTCTACCCTATGTGTACAGTAGATCATCAGACGTGGCGAGTCTAGAATGTCTACCCTATGTGCACAGTAGATCATCAGACGTGGCGAGTCTAGAATGTCTACCCTATGTGTACAGTAGATCATCAGACGTGGCGAGTCTAGAATGTCTTCCCTATGTGCACAGTAGATCATCAGACGTGGCGAGTCTAGAATGTCTACCCTATGTGTACAGTAGATCATCAGACGTGGCGAGTCTAGAATGTCTTCCCTATGTGCACAGTAGATCATCAGACGTGGCGAGTCTAGAATGTCTACCCTATGTGTACAGTAGATCATCAGACGTGGCGAGTCTAGAATGTCTACCCTATGTGCGTAGTAGATCATCAGACGTGGCGAGTCTAGAATGTCTACCCTATGTGTACAGTAGATCATCAGACGTGGCGAGTCTAGAATGTCTACCCTATGTGTACAGTAGATCATCAGACGTGGCGAGTCTAGAATGTTTTCCCTATGTACGTAGTAGATCATCAGACGTGGCGAGTCTAGAATGTTTTCCCTATGTACGTAGTAGATCATCAGACGTGGCGAGTCTAGAATGTCTTCCCTATGTGTACAGTAGATCATCAGACGTGGCGAGTCTAGAATGTCTACCCTATGTGCACAGTAGATCATCAGACGTGGCGAGTCTAGAATGTCTACCCTATGTGCACAGTAGATCATCAGACGTGCGAGTCTAGAATGTCTACCCTATGTGCACAGTAGATCATCAGACGTGGCGAGTCTAGAATGTCTACCCTATGTGTACAGTAGATCATCAGACGTGGCGAGTCTAGAATGTCTTCCCTATGTGCACAGTAGATCATCAGACGTGGCGAGTCTAGAATGTCTTCCCTATGTGCACAGTAGATCATCAGACGTGGCGAGTCTAGAATGTCTTCCCTGTGCGTAGTAGATCATCAGACGTGGCGAGTCTAGAATGTCTACCCTATGTGTACAGTAGATCATCAGACGTGGCGAGTCTAGAATGTCTACCCTATGTGCACAGTAGATCATCAGACGTGGCGAGTCTAGAATGTCTACCCTATGTGTACAGTAGATCATCAGGTGGCGAGTCTAGAATGTCTTCCCTATGTACGTAGTAGATCATCAGACGTGGCGAGTCTAGAATGTCTACCCTATGTGTACAGTAGATCATCAGACGTGGCGAGTCTAGAATGTCTACCCTATGTGCACAGTAGATCATCAGACGTGGCGAGTCTAGAATGTCTACCCTATGTGCACAGTAGATCATCAGACGTGGCGAGTCTAGAATGTCTTCCCTATGTGTACAGTAGATCATCAGACGTGGCGAGTCTAGAATGTCTTCCCTATGTGTACAGTAGATCATCAGACGTGGCGAGTCTAGAATGTCTTCCCTATGTGCACAGTAGATCATCAGACGTGGCGAGTCTAGAATGTCTACCCTATGTGTACAGTAGATCATCAGACGTGGCGAGTCTAGAATGTCTACCTATGTGCACAGTAGATCATCAGACGTGGCGAGTCTAGAATGTCTTCCCTATGTGCACAGTAGATCATCAGACGTGGCGAGTCTAGAATGTCTCCCTATGTGCACAGTAGATCATCAGACGTGGCGAGTCTAGAATGTCTTCCCTATGTGCACAGTAGATCATCAGACGTGGCGAGTCTAGAATGTCTTCCCTATGTGCACAGTAGATCATCAGACGTGGCGAGTCTAGAATGTCTTCCCTATGTGTACAGTAGATCATCAGACGTGGCGAGTCTAGAATGTCTACCCTATGTGCACAGTAGATCATCAGACGTGGCGAGTCTAGAATGTCTACCCTATGTGCACAGTAGATCATCAGACGTGGCGAGTCTAGAATGTCTACCCTATGTGCACAGTAGATCATCAGACGTGGCGAGTCTAGAATGTCTACCCTATGTGTACAGTAGATCATCAGACGTGGCGAGTCTAGAATGTCTTCCCTATGTACGTAGTAGATCATCAGACGTGGCGAGTCTAGAATGTCTACCCTATGTGTACAGTAGATCATCAGACGTGGCGAGTCTAGAATGTCTACCCTATGTGTACAGTAGATCATCAGACGTGGCGAGTCTAGAATGTCTACCCTATGTGTACAGTAGATCATCAGACGTGGCGAGTCTAGAATGTCTACCCTATGTGTACAGTAGATCATCAGACGTGGCGAGTCTAGAATGTCTTCCCTATGTGTACAGTAGATCATCAGACGTGGCGAGTCTAGAATGTCTTCCCTATGTGTACAGTAGATCATCAGACGTGGCGAGTCTAGAATGTCTTCCCTATGTGTAGTAGATCATCAGACGTGGCGAGTCTAGAATGTCTACCCTATGTGTACAGTAGATCATCAGACGTGGCGAGTCTAGAATGTCTACCCTATGTGTACAGTAGATCATCAGACGTGGCGAGTCTAGAATGTCTTCCCTATGTGTACAGTAGATCATCAGACGTGGCGAGTCTAGAATGTCTACCTATGTGTACAGTAGATCATCAGACGTGGCGAGTCTAGAATGTCTACCCTATGTGTACAGTAGATCATCAGACGTGGCGAGTCTAGAATGTCTTCCCTATGTGCACAGTAGATCATCAGACGTGGCGAGTCTAGAATGTCTACCCTATGTGTACAGTAGATCATCAGACGTGGCGAGTCTAGAATGTCCTCCCTATGTGTACAGTAGATCATCAGACGTGGCGAGTCTAGAATGTCTTCCCTATGTGTACAGTAGATCATCAGACGTGGCGAGTCTAGAATGTCTACCCTATGTGTACAGTAGATCATCAGACGTGGCGAGTCTAGAATGTCTACCCTATGTGTACAGTAGATCATCAGACGTGGCGAGTCTAGAATGTCTCCTATGTGTACAAGTAGATCATCAGACGTGGCGAGTCTAGAATGTCTTCCCTATGTGTACAGTAGATCATCAGACGTGGCGAGTCTAGAATGTCTACCCTATGTGCACAGTAGATCATCAGACGTGGCGAGTCTAGAATGTCTACCCTATGTGCACAGTAGATCATCAGACGTGGCGAGTCTAGAATGTCTTCCTATGTGCACAGTAGATCATCAGACGTGGCGAGTCTAGAATGTCTTCCCTATGTGCACAGTAGATCATCAGACGTGGCGAGTCTAGAATGTCTTCCCTATGTGTACAGTAGATCATCAGACGTGGCGAGTCTAGAATGTCTTCCCTATGTGCACAGTAGATCATCAGACGTGGCGAGTCTAGAATGTCTACCCTATGTGTACAGTAGATCATCAGACGTGGCGAGTCTAGAATGTCTACCCTATGTGCACAGTAGATCATCAGACGTGGCGAGTCTAGAATGTCTTCCCTATGTGCACAGTAGATCATCAGACGTGGCGAGTCTAGAATGTCTTCCCTATGTGCACAGTAGATCATCAGACGTGGCGAGTCTAGAATGTCTTCCCTATGTGCACAGTAGATCATCAGACGTGGCGAGTCTAGAATGTCTTCCCTATGTGCACAGTAGATCATCAGACGTGGCGAGTCTAGAATGTCTTCCCTATGTGTACAGTAGATCATCAGACGTGGCGAGTCTAGAATGTCTACCCTATGTGCACAGTAGATCATCAGACGTGGCGAGTCTAGAATGTCTACCCTATGTGTACAGTAGATCATCAGACGTGGCGAGTCTAGAATGTCTTCCCTATGTGCACAGTAGATCATCAGACGTGGCGAGTCTAGAATGTCTTCCCTATGTGCACAGTAGATCATCAGACGTGGCGAGTCTAGAATGTCTTCCCTGTGCGTAGTAGATCATCAGACGTGGCGAGTCTAGAATGTCTACCCTATGTGTACAGTAGATCATCAGACGTGGCGAGTCTAGAATGTCTCCCTATGTGTACAGTAGATCATCAGACGTGGCGAGTCTAGAATGTTACCCTATGTGCACAGTAGATCATCAGACGTGGCGAGTCTAGAATGTCTTCCCTATGTGCACAGTAGATCATCAGACGTGGCGAGTCTAGAATGTCTTCCCTATGTGCACAGTAGATCATCAGACGTGGCGAGTCTAGAATGTCTTCCCTATGTGCACAGTAGATCATCAGACGTGGCGAGTCTAGAATGTCTTCCCTATGTGTACAGTAGATCATCAGACGTGGCGAGTCTAGAATGTCTTCCCTATGTGCACAGTAGATCATCAGACGTGGCGAGTCTAGAATGTCTTCCCTATGTGCACAGTAGATCATCAGACGTGGCGAGTCTAGAATGTCTTCCCTATGTGCACAGTAGATCATCAGACGTGGCGAGTCTAGAATGTCTACCCTATGTGCACAGTAGATCATCAGACGTGGCGAGTCTAGAATGTCTTCCTATGTGCACAGTAGATCATCAGACGTGGCGAGTCTAGAATGTCTACCCTATGTGTACAGTAGATCATCAGACGTGGCGAGTCTAGAATGTCTTCCCTATGTGTGTAGTAGATCATCAGACGTGGCGAGTCTAGAATGTCTACCCTATGCGTAGTAGATCATCAGACGTGGCGAGTCTAGAATGTTTTCCCTATGTACGTAGTAGATCATCAGACGTGGCGAGTCTAGAATGTTTTCCCTATGTACGTTGTAGATCATCAGACGTAGCGAGTCTAGAATGTCTACCCTATGTGTACAGTAGATCATCAGACGTGGTGAGTCTAGAATGTCTACCCTATGTGCACAGTAGATCATCAGACGTGGCGAGTCTAGAATGTCTACCCTATGTCCACTGTAGATCATCAGACGTGACGAGTCTAGAGTGTCTACCCTATGTGTACAGTAGATAATCAGACGTGGCGAGTCTAGAATGTCTTCCCTATGTGCACAGTAGATCATCAGACGTGGCGAGTCTAGAATGTCTACCCTATGTGTACAGTAGATCATCAGACGTGGCGAGTCTAGAATGTCTTCCCTATGTGCGTAGTAGATCATCAGACGTGGCGAGTCTAGAATGTCTACCCTATGTGTACAGTAGATCATCAGACGTGGCGAGTCTAGAATGTCTACCCTATGTGCGTAGTAGATCATCAGACGTGGCGAGTCTAGAATGTCTACCCTATGTGTACAGTAGATCATCAGACGTGGCGAGTCTAGAATGTCTTACCCTATGTGTACAGTAGATCATCAGACGTGGCGAGTCTAGAATGTTTCCCTTTGTACGTAGTAGATCATCAGACGTGGCGAGTCTAGAATGTTTTCCCTATGTACGTTGTAGATCATCAGACGTGGCGAGTCTAGAATGTCTTCCCTATGTGTACAGTAGATCATCAGACGTGGCGAGTCTAGAATGTCTACCCTATGTGCACAGTAGATCATCAGACGTGGCGAGTCTAGAATGTCTACCCTATGTGCACAGTAGATCATCAGACATGGCGAGTCTAGAATGTCTACCCTATGTGCACAGTAGATCATCAGACGTGGCGAGTCTAGAATGTCTACCCTATGTGTACAGTAGATCATCAGACGTGGCGAGTCTAGAATGTCTTCCTATGTGCACAGTAGATCATCAGACGTGGCGAGTCTAGAATGTCTTCCCTATGTGCACAGTAGATCATCAGACGTGGCGAGTCTAGAATGTCTTCCCTGTGCGTAGTAGATCATCAGACGTGGCGAGTCTAGAATGTCTACCCTATGTGTACAGTAGATCATCAGACGTGGCGAGTCTAGAATGTCTACCCTATGTGCACAGTAGATCATCAGACGTGGCGAGTCTAGAATGTCTACCCTATGTGTACAGTAGATCATCAGACGTGGCGAGTCTAGAATGTCTTCCCTATGTACGTAGATCATCAGACGTGGCGAGTCTAGAATGTCTACCCTATGTGTACAGTAGATCATCAGACGTGGCGAGTCTAGAATGTCTACCCTATGTGCACAGTAGATCATCAGACGTGGCGAGTCTAGAATGTCTACCCTATGTGCACAGTAGATCATCAGACGTGGCGAGTCTAGAATGTCTTCCCTATGTGCACAGTAGATCATCAGACGTGGCGAGTCTAGAATGTCTTCCCTATGTGTACAGTAGATCATCAGACGTGGCGAGTCTAGAATGTCTTCCCTATGTGCACAGTAGATCATCAGACGTGGCGAGTCTAGAATGTCTACCCTATGTGTACAGTAGATCATCAGACGTGGCGAGTCTAGAATGTCTACCCTATGTGCACAGTAGATCATCAGACGTGGCGAGTCTAGAATGTCTCCCTATGTGCACAGTAGATCATCAGACGTGGCGAGTCTAGAATGTCTTCCCTATGTGCACAGTAGATCATCAGACGTGGCGAGTCTAGAATGTCTTCCCTATGTGCACAGTAGATCATCAGACGTGGCGAGTCTAGAATGTCTTCCCTATGTGCACAGTAGATCATCAGACGTGGCGAGTCTAGAATGTCTTCCCTATGTGTACAGTAGATCATCAGACGTGGCGAGTCTAGAATGTCTACCCTATGTGCACAGTAGATCATCAGACGTGGCGAGTCTAGAATGTTTACCCTATGTGTACAGTAGATCATCAGACGTGGCGAGTCTAGAATGTCTTCCCTATGTGCACAGTAGATCATCAGACGTGGCGAGTCTAGAATGTCTTCCTATGTGCACAGTAGATCATCAGACGTGGCGAGTCTAGAATGTCTTCCCTATGTGTACAGTAGATCATCAGACGTGGCGAGTCTAGAATGTCTTCCCTATGTGCACAGTAGATCATCAGACGTGGCGAGTCTAGAATGTCTTCCTATGTGCACAGTAGATCATCAGACGTGGCGAGTCTAGAATGTCTTCCCTATGTGCACAGTAGATCATCAGACGTGGCGAGTCTAGAATGTCTTCCCTATGTGCACAGTAGATCATCAGACGTGGCGAGTCTAGAATGTCTTCCCTATGTGCACAGTAGATCATCAGACGTGGCGAGTCTAGAATGTCTTCCCTATGTGTACAGTAGATCATCAGACGTGGCGAGTCTAGAATGTCTTCCCTATGTGTACAGTAGATCATCAGACGTGGCGAGTCTAGAATGTCTACCCTATGTGCGTAGTAGATCATCAGACGTGGCGAGTCTAGAATGTTTTCCCTATGTACAGTAGATCATCAGACGTGGCGAGTCTAGAATGTTTCCCTATGTACGTTGTAGATCATCAGACGTGGCGAGTCTAGAATGTCTACCCTATGTGTACAGTAGATCATCAGACGTGGCGAGTCTAGAATGTCTACCCTATGTGCACAGTAGATCATCAGACGTGGCGAGTCTAGAATGTCTACCCTATGTCACAGTAGATCATCAGACGTGACGAGTCTAGAATGTCTACCCTATGTGTACAGTAGATCATCAGACGTGGCGAGTCTAGAATGTCTCCCTATGTGCACAGTAGATCATCAGACGTGGCGAGTCTAGAATGTCTACCCTATGTGTACAGTAGATCATCAGACGTGGCGAGTCTAGAATGTCTTCCCTATGTGCGTAGTAGATCATCAGACGTGGCGAGTCTAGAATGTCTACCCTATGTGTACAGTAGATCATCAGACGTGGCGAGTCTAGAATGTCTACCCTATGTGCGTAGTAGATCATCAGACGTGGCGAGTCTAGAATGTCTACCCTATGTGTACAGTAGATCATCAGACGTGGCGAGTCTAGAATGTCTACCCTATGTGTACAGTAGATCATCAGACGTGGCGAGTCTAGAATGTTTCCCTTTGTACGTAGTAGATCAGACGTGGCGAGTCTAGAATGTTTTCCCTATGTACGTAGTAGATCATCAGACGTGGCGAGTCTAGAATGTCTTCCCTATGTGTACAGTAGATCATCAGACGTGGCGAGTCTAGAATGTCTACCCTATGTGCACAGTAGATCATCAGACGTGGCGAGTCTAGAATGTCTACCCTATGTGCACAGTAGATCATCAGACGTGGCGAGTCTAGAATGTCTACCCTATGTGCACAGTAGATCATCAGACGTGGCGAGTCTAGAATGTCTACCTATGTGTACAGTAGATCATCAGACGTGGCGAGTCTAGAATGTCTTCCCTATGTGCACAGTAGATCATCAGACGTGGCGAGTCTAGAATGTCTTCCCTATGTGCACAGTAGATCATCAGACGTGGCGAGTCTAGAATGTCTTCCCTGTGCGTAGTAGATCATCAGACGTGGCGAGTCTAGAATGTCTACCCTATGTGTACAGTAGATCATCAGACGTGGCGAGTCTAGAATGTCTACCCTATGTGCACAGTAGATCATCAGACGTGGCGAGTCTAGAATGTCTACCCTATGTGTACAGTAGATCATCAGACGTGGCGAGTCTAGAATGTCTTCCCTATGTACAGTAGATCATCAGACGTGGCGAGTCTAGAATGTCTACCCTATGTGTACAGTAGATCATCAGACGTGGCGAGTCTAGAATGTCTACCCTATGTGCACAGTAGATCATCAGACGTGGCGAGTCTAGAATGTCTACCCTATGTGCACAGTAGATCATCAGACGTGGCGAGTCTAGAATGTCTTCCTATGTGTACAGTAGATCATCAGACGTGGCGAGTCTAGAATGTCTTCCCTATGTGCACAGTAGATCATCAGACGTGGCGAGTCTAGAATGTCTACCCTATGTGTACAGTAGATCATCAGACGTGGCGAGTCTAGAATGTCTACCCTATGTGCACAGTAGATCATCAGACGTGGCGAGTCTAGAATGTCTTCCCTATGTGCACAGTAGATCATCAGACGTGGCGAGTCTAGAATGTCTTCCCTATGTGCACAGTAGATCATCAGACGTGGCGAGTCTAGAATGTCTTCCCTATGTGCACAGTAGATCATCAGACGTGGCGAGTCTAGAATGTCTTCCCTATGTGCACAGTAGATCATCAGACGTGGCGAGTCTAGAATGTCTTCCCTATGTGTACAGTAGATCATCAGACGTGGCGAGTCTAGAATGTCTACCCTATGTGTACAGTAGATCATCAGACGTGGCGAGTCTAGAATGTCTACCCTATGTGCACAGTAGATCATCAGACGTGGCGAGTCTAGAATGTCTACCCTATGTGTACAGTAGATCATCAGACGTGGCGAGTCTAGAATGTCTTCCCTATGTGCGTAGTAGATCATCAGACGTGGCGAGTCTAGAATGTCTACCCTATGTGTACAGTAGATCATCAGACGTGGCGAGTCTAGAATGTCTACCTATGTGCGTAGTAGATCATCAGACGTGGCGAGTCTAGAATGTCTACCCTATGTGTACAGTAGATCATCAGACGTGGCGAGTCTAGAATGTCTACCCTATGTGTACAGTAGATCATCAGACGTGGCGAGTCTAGAATGTTTTCCTTATGTACGTAGTAGATCATCAGACGTGGCGAGTCTAGAATGTTTTCCCTATGTACGTAGTAGATCATCAGACGTGGCGAGTCTAGAATGTCTACCCTATGTGTACAGTAGATCATCAGACGTGGCGAGTCTAGAATGTCTACCCTATGTGCACAGTAGATCATCAGACGTGGCGAGTCTAGAATGTCTACCCTATGTGCACAGTAGATCATCAGACGTGGCGAGTCTAGAATGTCTACCCTATGTGCACAGTAGATCATCAGACGTGGCGAGTCTAGAATGTCTACCCTATGTGTACAGTAGATCATCAGACGTGGCGAGTCTAGAATGTCTTCCTATGTGCACAGTAGATCATCAGACGTGCGAGTCTAGAATGTCTTCCCTATGTGCACAGTAGATCATCAGACGTGGCGAGTCTAGAATGTCTTCCCTGTGCGTAGTAGATCATCAGACGTGGCGAGTCTAGAATGTCTACCCTATGTGTACAGTAGATCATCAGACGTGGCGAGTCTAGAATGTCTACCTATGTGCAGTAGATCATCAGACGTGGCGAGTCTAGAATGTCTACCCTATGTGTACAGTAGATCATCAGACGTGGCGAGTCTAGAATGTCTTCCCTATGTACGTAGTAGATCATCAGACGTGGCGAGTCTAGAATGTCTACCCTATGTGTACAGTAGATCATCAGACGTGGCGAGTCTAGAATGTCTACCCTATGTGCACAGTAGATCATCAGACGTGGCGAGTCTAGAATGTCTACCCTATGTGCACAGTAGATCATCAGACGTGGCGAGTCTAGAATGTCTTCCCTATGTGCACAGTAGATCATCAGACGTGGCGAGTCTAGAATGTCTTCCCTATGTGTACAGTAGATCATCAGACGTGGCGAGTCTAGAATGTCTCCCTATGTGCACAGTAGATCATCAGACGTGGCGAGTCTAGAATGTCTACCCTATGTGTACAGTAGATCATCAGACGTGGCGAGTCTAGAATGTCTACCCTATGTGCACAGTAGATCATCAGACGTGGCGAGTCTAGAATGTCTTCCCTATGTGCACAGTAGATCATCAGACGTGGCGAGTCTAGAATGTCTTCCCTATGTGCACAGTAGATCATCAGACGTGGCGAGTCTAGAATGTCTTCCCTATGTGCACAGTAGATCATCAGACGTGGCGAGTCTAGAATGTCTTCCCTATGTGCACAGTAGATCATCAGACGTGGCGAGTCTAGAATGTCTTCCCTATGTGTACAGTAGATCATCAGACGTGGCGAGTCTAGAATGTCTACCCTATGTGCACAGTAGATCATCAGACGTGGCGAGTCTAGAATGTCTACCCTATGTGTACAGTAGATCATCAGACGTGGCGAGTCTAGAATGTCTTCCCTATGTGCACAGTAGATCATCAGACGTGGCGAGTCTAGAATGTCTTCCCTATGTGCACAGTAGATCATCAGACGTGGCGAGTCTAGAATGTCTTCCCTATGTGTGTAGTAGATCATCAGACGTGGCGAGTCTAGAATGTCTACCCTATGTGCACAGTAGATCATCAGACGTGGCGAGTCTAGAATGTTTCCCTATGTACGTAGTAGATCATCAGACGTGGCGAGTCTAGAATGTTTCCCTATGTACGTTGTAGATCATCAGACGTGGCGAGTCTAGAATGTCTACCCTATGTGTACAGTAGATCATCAGACGTGGCGAGTCTAGAATGTCTACCCTATGTGCACAGTAGATCATCAGACGTGGCGAGTCTAGAATGTCTACCCTATGTGTACAGTAGATCATCAGACGTGGCGAGTCTAGAGTGTCTACCCTATGTGTACAGTAGATCCAGACGTGGCGAGTCTAGAATGTCTTCCCTATGTGACAGTAGATCATCAGACGTGGCGAGTCTAGAATGTCTACCTATGTGTACAGTAGATCATCAGACGTGGCGAGTCTAGAATGTCTTCCCTATGTGCGTAGTAGATCATCAGACGTGGCGAGTCTAGAATGTCTACCCTATGTGTACAGTAGATCATCAGACGTGGCGAGTCTAGAATGTCTACCCTATGTGCGTAGTAGATCATCAGACGTGGCGAGTCTAGAATGTCTACCTATGACTATGTGTACAGTAGATCATCAGACGTGGCGAGTCTAGAATGTCTACCCTATGTGTACAGTAGATCATCAGACGTGGCGAGTCTAGAATGTTTCCCTATGTACGTAGTAGATCATCAGACGTGGCGAGTCTAGAATGTCTACCCTATGTGCACAGTAGATCATCAGACGTGGCGAGTCTAGAATGTCTACCCTATGTGTACAGTAGATCATCAGACGTGGCGAGTCTAGAGTGTCTCCCTATGTGTACAGTAGATCATCAGACGTGGCGAGTCTAGAATGTCTTCCCTATGTGCACAGTAGATCATCAGACGTGGCGAGTCTAGAATGTCTTCCCTATGTGTGTAGTAGATCATCAGACGTGGCGAGTCTAGAATATTCTACCCTATGTGCGTAGTAGATCATCAGACGTGGCGAGTCTAGAATGTTTCCCTATGTACGTGTAGATCATCAGACGTGGCGAGTCTAGAATGTCTACCCTATGTGTACAGTAGATCATCAGACGTGGCGAGTCTAGAATGTCTACCCTATGTGCACAGTAGATCATCAGACGTGGCGAGTCTAGAATGTCTACCCTATGTGTACAGTAGATCATCAGACGTGGCGAGTCTAGAATGTCTTCCCTATGTGCACAGTAGATCATCAGACGTGGCGAGTCTAGAATGTCTACCCTATGTGTACAGTAGATCATCAGACGTGGCGAGTCTAGAATGTCTTCCCTATGTGCGTAGTAGATCATCAGACGTGGCGAGTCTAGAATGTCTACCCTATGTGTACAGTAGATCATCAGACGTGGCGAGTCTAGAATGTCTACCCTATGTGCGTAGTAGATCATCAGACGTGGCGAGTCTAGAATGTCTACCCTATGTGTACAGTAGATCATCAGACGTGGCGAGTCTAGAATGTCTACCCTATGTGTACAGTAGATCATCAGACGTGGCGAGTCTAGAATGTCTACCTATGTGCACAGTAGATCATCAGACGTGGCGAGTCTAGAATGTCTTCCCTATGTGCACAGTAGATCATCAGACGTGGCGAGTCTAGAATGTCTTCCCTATGTGCACAGTAGATCATCAGACGTGGCGAGTCTAGAATGTCTTACCCTATGTGCACAGTAGATCATCAGACGTGGCGAGTCTAGAATGTCTCCCTATGTGCACAGTAGATCATCAGACGTGGCGAGTCTAGAATGTCTTCCCTATGTGTACAGTAGATCATCAGACGTGGCGAGTCTAGAATGTCTACCCTATGTGTACAGTAGATCATCAGACGTGGCGAGTCTAGAATGTCTACCCTATGTGTACAGTAGATCATCAGACGTGGCGAGTCTAGAATGTCTTCCCTATGTGTACAGTAGATCATCAGACGTGGCGAGTCTAGAATGTCTACCCTATGTGTACAGTAGATCATCAGACGTGGCGAGTCTAGAATGTCTTCCCTATGTGTACAGTAGATCATCAGACGTGGCGAGTCTAGAATGTCTACCCTATGTGTACAGTAGATCATCAGACGTGGCGAGTCTAGAATGTCTACCCTATGTGCACAGTAGATCATCAGACGTGGCGAGTCTAGAATGTCTTCCCTATGTGTACAGTAGATCATCAGACGTGGCGAGTCTAGAATGTCTACCCTATGTGTACAGTAGCATCAGACGTGGCGAGTCTAGAATGTCTTCCCTATGTGCACAGTAGATCATCAGACGTGGCGAGTCTAGAATGTCTACCCTATGTGTACAGTAGATCATCAGACGTGGCGAGTCTAGAATGTCTTCCCTATGTGCGTAGTAGATCATCAGACGTGGCGAGTCTAGAATGTTTCCCTATGTGTACAGTAGATCATCAGACGTGGCGAGTCTAGAATGTCTACCCTATGTGCGTAGTAGATCATCAGACGTGGCGAGTCTAGAATGTCTACCCTATGTGTACAGTAGATCATCAGACGTGGCGAGTCTAGAATGTCTACCCTATGTGTACAGTAGATCATCAGACGTGGCGAGTCTAGAATGTTTCCCTTGTACGTAGTAGATTATCAGACGTGGCGAGTCTAGAATGTTTCCCTATGTGTAAGTAGATCATCAGACGGCGAGTCTAGAATGTCTTCCCTATGTGTACAGTAGATCATCAGACGTGGCGAGTCTAGAATGTCTACCCTATGTGTACAGTAGATCATCAGACGTGGCGAGTCTAGAATGTCTACCCTATGTACAGTAGATCATCAGACGTGGCGAGTCTAGAATGTCTACCCTATGTGCACAGTAGATCATCAGACGTGGCGAGTCTAGAATGTCTACCCTATGTGTACAGTAGATCATCAGACGTGGCGAGTCTAGAATGTTCCCTATGTGCACAGTAGATCATCAGACGTGGCGAGTCTAGAATGTCTTCCCTATGTGCACAGTAGATCATCAGACGTGGCGAGTCTAGAATGTCTTCCCTGTGCGTAGTAGATCATAGACGTGGCGAGTCTAGAATGTCTACCCTATGTGTACAGTAGATCATCAGACGTGGCGAGTCTAGAATGTCTACCCTATGTGCACAGTAGATCATCAGACGTGGCGAGTCTAGAATGTCTTCCCTATGTGTACAGTAGATCATCAGACGTGGCGAGTCTAGAATGTCTTCCTATGTACAGTAGATCATCAGACGTGGCGAGTCTAGAATGTCTACCTATGTGTACAGTAGATCATCAGACGTGGCGAGTCTAGAATGTCTACCCTATGTGCACAGTAGATCATCAGACGTGGCGAGTCTAGAATGTACCCTATGTGCACAGTAGATCATCAGACGTGGCGAGTCTAGAATGTCTTCCCTATGTGCACAGTAGATCATCAGACGTGGCGAGTCTAGAATGTCTTCCTATGTGTACAGTAGATCATCAGACGTGGCGAGTCTAGAATGTCTCCCTATGTGCACAGTAGATCATCAGACGTGGCGAGTCTAGAATGTCTACCCTATGTACAGTAGATCATCAGACGTGGCGAGTCTAGAATGTCTAACCTATGTGTACAGTAGATCATCAGACGTGGCGAGTCTAAATGTCTTCCCTATGTGCACAGTAGATCATCAGACGTGGCGAGTCTAGAATGTCTACCCTATGTGTACAGTAGATCATCAGACGTGGCGAGTCTAGAATGTCTTCCTATGTGACAGTAGATCATCAGACGTGGCGAGTCTAGAATGTCTTCCCTATGTGCACAGTAGATCATCAGACGTGGCGAGTCTAGAATGTCTCCCTATGTGTACAGTAGATCATCAGACGTGGCGAGTCTAGAATGTCTACCCTATGTGCACAGTAGATCATCAGACGTGGCGAGTCTAGAATGTCTCTCCCTATGTGTACAGTAGTCATCAGACGTGGCGAGTCTAGAATGTCTCCCTATGTGCACAGTAGATCATCAGACGTGGCGAGTCTAGAATGTCTTCCCTATGTGACAGTAGATCATCAGACGTGGCGAGTCTAGAATGTCTACCCTAGTGTACAGTAGATCATCAGACGTGGCGAGTCTAGAATGTCTACCCTATGTGCGTAGTAGATCATCAGACGTGGCGAGTCTAGAATGTTTTACCTATGTACGTAGTAGATCATCAGACGTGGCGAGTCTAGAATGTTTTCCCTATGTATGTAGATCATCAGACGTAGCGAGTCTAGAATGTCTACCTATGTGTACAGTAGATCATCAGACGTGGCGAGTCTAGAATGTCTTCCCTATGTGCACAGTAGATCATCAGACGTGGCGAGTCTAGAATGTCTACCCTATGTGTACAGTAGATCATCAGACGTGGCGAGTCTAGAATGTCTTCCTATGTGCACAGTAGATCATCAGACGTGGCGAGTCTAGAATGTCTACCCTATGTGTACAGTAGATCATCAGACGTGGCGAGTCTAGAATGTCTACCCTATGTGTACAGTAGATCATCAGACGTGGCGAGTCTAGAATGTCTACCCTATGTGTACAGTAGATCATCAGATGGCGAGTCTAGAATGTCTTCCCTATGTACAGTAGATCATCAGACGTGGCGAGTCTAGAATGTCTACCCTATGTGTACAGTAGATCATCAGACGTGGCGAGTCTAGAATGTCTTCCCTATGTGCACAGTAGATCATCAGACGTGGCGAGTCTAGAATGTCTACCCTATGTGTACAGTAGATCATCAGACGTGGCGAGTCTAGAATGTCTACCTATGTGCACAGTAGATCATCAGACGTGGCGAGTCTAGAATGTCTACCCTATGTGTACAGTAGATCATCAGACGTGGCGAGTCTAGAATGTCTTCCCTATGTGCACAGTAGATCATCAGACGTGGCGAGTCTAGAATGTCTTCCCTATGTGTACAGTAGATCATCAGACGTGGCGAGTCTAGAATGTCTCCCTATGTGCACAGTAGATCATCAGACGTGGCGAGTCTAGAATGTCTTCCCTATGTGTACAGTAGATCATCAGACGTGGCGAGTCTAGAATGTCTACCCTATGTGCACAGTAGATCATCAGACGTGGCGAGTCTAGAATGTCTACCCTATGTGTACAGTAGATCATCAGACGTGGCGAGTCTAGAATGTCTTCCCTATGTGACAGTAGATCATCAGACGTGGCGAGTCTAGAATGTCCCCTATGTGACAGTAGATCATCAGACGTGGCGAGTCTAGAATGTCTTCCTATGTGTGTAGTAGATCATCAGACGTGGCGAGTCTAGAATGTCTACCCTATGTGCGTAGTAGATCATCAGACGTGGCGAGTCTAGAATGTCTTCCCTATGTACAGTAGATCATCAGACGTGGCGAGTCTAGAATGTCTTCCCTATGTACGTTGTAGATCATCAGACGTGGCGAGTCTAGAATGTCTACCTATGTGTACAGTAGATCATCAGACGTGGCGAGTCTAGAATGTCTACCCTATGTGCACAGTAGATCATCAGACGTGGCGAGTCTAGAATGTCTACCCTATGTGCACAGTAGATCATCAGACGTGGCGAGTCTAGAATGTCTACCCTATGTGTACAGTAGATCATCAGACGTGGCGAGTCTAGAATGTCTTCCCTATGTGCACAGTAGATCATCAGACGTGGCGAGTCTAGAATGTCTACCCTATGTGTACAGTAGATCATCAGACGTGGCGAGTCTAGAATGTCTTCCTATGTGCGTAGTAGATCATCAGACGTGGCGAGTCTAGAATGTCTACCCTATGTGTACAGTAGATCATCAGACGTGGCGAGTCTAGAATGTCTACCCTATGTGCGTAGTAGATCATCAGACGTGGCGAGTCTAGAATGTCTACCCTATGTGCACAGTAGATCATCAGACGTGGCGAGTCTAGAATGTCTTCCCTATGTGTACAGTAGATCATCAGACGTGGCGAGTCTAGAATGTCTTCCCTATGTGCACAGTAGATCATCAGACGTGGCGAGTCTAGAATGTCTTCCCTATGTGTACAGTAGATCATCAGACGTGGCGAGTCTAGAATGTCTACCCTATGTGCACAGTAGATCATCAGACGTGGCGAGTCTAGAATGTCTTCCTATGTACGTAGTAGATCATCAGACGTGGCGAGTCTAGAATGTCTACCCTATGTGTACAGTAGATCATCAGACGTGGCGAGTCTAGAATGTCTACCTATGTGCACATAGATCATCAGACGTGGCGAGTCTAGAATGTCTACCCTATGTGTACAGTAGATCATCAGACGTGGCGAGTCTAGAATGTCTTCCCTATGTGACAGTAGATCATCAGACGTGGCGAGTCTAGAATCTACCCTATGTGTACAGTAGATCATCAGACGTGGCGAGTCTAGAATGTCTTCCCTATGTGCAGTAGATCATCAGACGTGGCGAGTCTAGAATGTCTACCCTATGTGTACAGTAGATCATCAGACGTGGCGAGTCTAGAATGTCTACCCTATGTGCGTAGTAGATCATCAGACGTGGCGAGTCTAGAATGTCTACCCTATGTGTACAGTAGATCATCAGACGTGGCGAGTCTAGAATGTCTACCCTATGTGTACAGTAGATCATCAGACGTGGCGAGTCTAGAATGTCTACCCTATGTGCACAGTAGATCATCAGACGTGGCGAGTCTAGAATGTCTTCCTATGTGCACAGTAGATCATCAGACGTGGCGAGTCTAGAATGTCCCTATGTGCAGTAGATCATCAGACGTGGCGAGTCTAGAATGTCTTCCCTATGTGCACAGTAGATCATCAGACGTGGCGAGTCTAGAATGTCTCCCTATGTGCACAGTAGATCATCAGACGTGGCGAGTCTAGAATGTCTTCCCTATGTGTACAGTAGATCATCAGACGTGGCGAGTCTAGAATGTCTACCTATGTGTACAGTAGATCATCAGACGTGGCGAGTCTAGAATGTCTACCCTATGTGTACAGTAGATCATCAGACGTGGCGAGTCTAGAATGTCTACCCTATGTGCACAGTAGATCATCAGACGTGGCGAGTCTAGAATGTCTTCCCTATGTGTACAGTAGATCATCAGACGTGGCGAGTCTAGAATGTCTTCTATGTGCGTAGTAGATCATCAGACGTGGCGAGTCTAGAATGTCTACCCTATGTGTACAGTAGATCATCAGACGTGGCGAGTCTAGAATGTCTTCCCTATGTGTGTAGTAGATCATCAGACGTGGCGAGTCTAGAATGTCTACCCTATGTGCGTAGTAGATCATCAGACGTGGCGAGTCTAGAATGTCTACCCTATGTGCACAGTAGATCATCAGACGTGGCGAGTCTAGAATGTTCTACCTATGTGTACAGTAGATCATCAGACGTGGCGAGTCTAGAATGTCTTCCCTATGTACGTTGTAGATCATCAGACGTGGCGAGTCTAGAATGTCTACCCTATGTGTACAGTAGATCATCAGACGTGGCGAGTCTAGAATGTCTACCCTATGTGCACAGTAGATCATCAGACGTGGCGAGTCTAGAATGTCTACCCTATGTGCACAGTAGATCATCAGACGTGGCGAGTCTAGAATGTCTTCCTATGTGCACAGTAGATCATCAGACGTGGCGAGTCTAGAATGTCTTCCTATGTGTACAGTAGATCATCAGACGTGGCGAGTCTAGAATGTCTTCCCTATGTGCACAGTAGATCATCAGACGTGGCGAGTCTAGAATGTCTACCCTATGTGTACAGTAGATCATCAGACGTGGCGAGTCTAGAATGTCTACCCTATGTGCACAGTAGATCATCAGACGTGGCGAGTCTAGAATGTCTTCCCTATGTGCACAGTAGATCATCAGACGTGGCGAGTCTAGAATGTCTTCCCTATGTGCCAGTAGATCATCAGACGTGGCGAGTCTAGAATGTCTTCCTATGTGCACAGTAGATCATCAGACGTGGCGAGTCTAGAATGTCTACCCTATGTGCACAGTAGATCATCAGACGTGGCGAGTCTAGAATGTCTACCCTATGTGTACAGTAGATCATCAGACGTGGCGAGTCTAGAATGTCTACCCTATGTGTACAGTAGATCATCAGACGTGGCGAGTCTAGAATGTCTTCCCTATGTGCACAGTAGATCATCAGACGTGGCGAGTCTAGAATGTCTACCCTATGTGTACAGTAGATCATCAGACGTGGCGAGTCTAGAATGTCTTCCCTATGTGCGTAGTAGATCATCAGACGTGGCGAGTCTAGAATGTCTACCCTATGTGTACAGTAGATCATCAGACGTGGCGAGTCTAGAATGTCTACCCTATGTGCGTAGTAGATCATCAGACGTGGCGAGTCTAGAATGTCTACCCTATGTGTACAGTAGATCATCAGACGTGGCGAGTCTAGAATGTCTACCTATGTGTACAGTAGATCATCAGACGTGGCGAGTCTAGAATGTTTTCCCTATGTACGTAGTAGATCATCAGACGTGGCGAGTCTAGAATGTTTTCCCTATGTACGTAGTAGATCATCAGACGTGGCGAGTCTAGAATGTCTTCCCTATGTGTACAGTAGATCATCAGACGTGGCGAGTCTAGAATGTCTACCCTATGTGCACAGTAGATCATCAGACGTGGCGAGTCTAGAATGTCTACCCTATGTCCACAGTAGATCATCAGACGTGGCGAGTCTAGAATGTCTACCCTATGTGCACAGTAGATCATCAGACGTGGCGAGTCTAGAATGTCTACCCTATGTGTACAGTAGATCATCAGACGTGGCGAGTCTAGAATGTCTTCCCTATGTGCACAGTAGATCATCAGACGTGGCGAGTCTAGAATGTCTTCCCTATGTGCACAGTAGATCATCAGACGTGGCGAGTCTAGAATGTCTCCCTGTGCGTAGTAGATCATCAGACGTGGCGAGTCTAGAATGTCTACCCTATGTGTACAGTAGATCATCAGACGTGGCGAGTCTAGAATGTCTACCCTATGTGCACAGTAGATCATCAGACGTGGCGAGTCTAGAATGTCTACCCTATGTGTACAGTAGATCATCAGACGTGGCGAGTCTAGAATGTCTTCCCTATGTACGTAGTAGATCATCAGACGTGGCGAGTCTAGAATGTCTACCCTATGTGTACAGTAGATCATCAGACGTGGCGAGTCTAGAATGTCTACCCTATGTGCACAGTAGATCATCAGACGTGGCGAGTCTAGAATGTCTACCCTATGTGCACAGTAGATCATCAGACGTGGCGAGTCTAGAATGTCTTCCCTATGTGCACAGTAGATCATCAGACGTGGCGAGTCTAGAATGTCTACCCTATGTGTACAGTAGATCATCAGACGTGGCGAGTCTAGAATGTCTTCCCTATGTGCACAGTAGATCATCAGACGTGGCGAGTCTAGAATGTCTACCCTATGTGTACAGTAGATCATCAGACGTGGCGAGTCTAGAATGTCTTCCCTATGTGCACAGTAGATCATCAGACGTGGCGAGTCTAGAATGTCTTCCCTATGTGCACAGTAGATCATCAGACGTGGCGAGTCTAGAATGTCTTCCCTATGTGCACAGTAGATCATCAGACGTGGCGAGTCTAGAATGTCTTCCTATGTGCACAGTAGATCATCAGACGTGGCGAGTCTAGAATGTCTTCCTATGTGCACAGTAGATCATCAGACGTGGCGAGTCTAGAATGTCTTACCTATGTGTACAGTAGATCATCAGACGTGGCGAGTCTAGAATGTCTACCCTATGTGCACAGTAGATCATCAGACGTGGCGAGTCTAGAATGTCTACCCTATGTGTACAGTAGATCATCAGACGTGGCGAGTCTAGAATGTCTACCCTATGTGCACAGTAGATCATCAGACGTGGCGAGTCTAGAATGTCTTCCCTATGTGCACAGTAGATCATCAGACGTGGCGAGTCTAGAATGTCTTCCCTATGTGTACAGTAGATCATCAGACGTGGCGAGTCTAGAATGTCTACCCTATGTGCGTACAGTAGATCATCAGACGTGGCGAGTCTAGAATGTTTTCCCTATACGTAGTAGATCATCAGACGTGGCGAGTCTAGAATGTTTTCCCTATGTAGTTGTAGATCATCAGACGTGGCGAGTCTAGAATGTCTACCCTATGTGTACAGTAGATCATCAGACGTGGCGAGTCTAGAATGTCTACCCTATGTGCACAGTAGATCATCAGACGTGGCGAGTCTAGAATGTCTACCCTATGTCCACTGTAGATCATCAGACGTGGCGAGTCTAGAATGTCTACCCTATGTGTACAGTAGATCATCAGACGTGGCGAGTCTAGAATGTTTCCCTATGTGCACAGTAGATCATCAGACGTGGCGAGTCTAGAATGTCTACCCTATGTGTACAGTAGATCATCAGACGTGGCGAGTCTAGAATGTCTTCCCTATGTGCGTAGTAGATCATCAGACGTGGCGAGTCTAGAATGTCTACCCTATGTGTACAGTAGATCATCAGACGTGGCGAGTCTAGAATGTCTACCCTATGTGCGTAGTAGATCATCAGACGTGGCGAGTCTAGAATGTCTACCCTATGTGTACAGTAGATCATCAGACGTGGCGAGTCTAGAATGTCTACCTATGTGTACAGTAGATCATCAGACGTGGCGAGTCTAGAATGTTTCCTATGTACGTAGTAGATCATCAGACGTGGCGAGTCTAGAATGTCTACCCTATGTGCACAGTAGATCATCAGACGTGGCGAGTCTAGAATGTCTACCCTATGTGCCAGTAGATCATCAGACGTGGCGAGTCTAGAATGTCTTCCCTATGTGTACAGTAGATCATCAGACGTGGCGAGTCTAGAATGTCTCCCTATGTGCACAGTAGATCATCAGACGTGGCGAGTCTAGAATGTCTCCCTATGTGTAGTAGATCATCAGACGTGGCGAGTCTAGAATGTCTACCCTATGTGCACAGTAGATCATCAGACGTGGCGAGTCTAGAATGTTTCCTATGTACAGTAGATCATCAGACGTGGCGAGTCTAGAATGTCTACCCTATGTGTACAGTAGATCATCAGACGTGGCGAGTCTAGAATGTCTACCCTATGTGCACAGTAGATCATCAGACGTGGCGAGTCTAGAATGTCTACCCTATGTGTACAGTAGATCATCAGACGTGGCGAGTCTAGAATGTTTCCCTATGTGCACAGTAGATCATCAGACGTGGCGAGTCTAGAATGTCTACCCTATGGTGTAGTAGATCATCAGACGTGGCGAGTCTAGAATGTCTACCCTATGTGTACAGTAGATCATCAGACGTGGCGAGTCTAGAATGTCTACCCTATGTGCGTAGTAGATCATCAGACGTGGCGAGTCTAGAATGTCTACCCTATGTGTACAGTAGATCATCAGACGTGGCGAGTCTAGAATGTCTACCCTATGTGTACAGTAGATCATCAGACGTGGCGAGTCTAGAATGTCTTCCCTATGTGTACAGTAGATCATCAGACGTGGCGAGTCTAGAATGTCTTCCTATGTGCACAGTAGATCATCAGACGTGGCGAGTCTAGAATGTCTTCCTATGTGTACAGTAGATCATCAGACGTGGCGAGTCTAGAATGTCTACCCTATGTGTACAGTAGATCATCAGACGTGGCGAGTCTAGAATGTCTTCCCTATGTGCACAGTAGATCATCAGACGTGGCGAGTCTAGAATGTCTACCCTATGTGTACAGTAGATCATCAGACGTGGCGAGTCTAGAATGTCTACCTATGTGTACAGTAGATCATCAGACGTGGCGAGTCTAGAATGTCTACCTATGTGTACAGTAGATCATCAGACGTGGCGAGTCTAGAATGTCTTCCCTATGTGCACAGTAGATCATCAGACGTGGCGAGTCTAGAATGTCTTCCCTATGTGCACAGTAGATCATCAGACGTGGCGAGTCTAGAATGTCTTCCCTATGTGCAGTAGATCATCAGACGTGGCGAGTCTAGAATGTCTACCCTATGTGTACAGTAGTAGATCATCAGACGTGGCGAGTCTAGAATGTCTTCCCTATGTGTACAGTAGATCATCAGACGTGGCGAGTCTAGAATGTCTACCCTATGTGCACAGTAGATCATCAGACGTGGCGAGTCTAGAATGTCTTCCCTATGTACGTAGTAGATCATCAGACGTGGCGAGTCTAGAATGTTTTACCTATGTGTGTAGTAGATCATCAGACGTGGCGAGTCTAGAATGTCTACCCTATGTGTACAGTAGATCATCAGACGTGGCGAGTCTAGAATGTCTTCCCTATGTGCACAGTAGATCATCAGACGTGGCGAGTCTAGAATGTCTTCCCTATGTGCACAGTAGATCATCAGACGTGGCGAGTCTAGAATGTCTTCCCTATGTGCACAGTAGATCATCAGACGTGGCGAGTCTAGAATGTCTTCCCTATGTGTACAGTAGATCATCAGACGTGGCGAGTCTAGAATGTCTTCCCTATGTGCACAGTAGATCATCAGACGTGGCGAGTCTAGAATGTCTACCTATGTGTACAGTAGATCATCAGACGTGGCGAGTCTAGAATGTCTTCCCTATGTGCACAGTAGATCATCAGACGTGGCGAGTCTAGAATGTCTTCCCTATGTGCACAGTAGATCATCAGACGTGGCGAGTCTAGAATGTCTTCCCTATGTGTACAGTAGATCATCAGACGTGGCGAGTCTAGAATGTCCTATGTGCACAGTAGATCATCAGACGTGGCGAGTCTAGAATGTCTACCCTATGTGCACAGTAGATCATCAGACGTGGCGAGTCTAGAATGTCTTCCCTATGTGTACAGTAGATCATCAGACGTGGCGAGTCTAGAATGTCTACCCTATGTGCACAGTAGATCATCAGACGTGGCGAGTCTAGAATGTCTACCCTATGTGTACAGTAGATCATCAGACGTGGCGAGTCTAGAATGTCTTCCCTATGTGCACAGTAGATCATCAGACGTGGCGAGTCTAGAATGTCTTCCCTATGTGTACAGTAGATCATCAGACGTGGCGAGTCTAGAATGTCTCCTATGTGTACAGTAGATCATCAGACGTGGCGAGTCTAGAATGTTACCCTATGTGCACAGTAGATCATCAGACGTGGCGAGTCTAGAATGTCTTCCTATGTGTACAGTAGATCATCAGACGTGGCGAGTCTAGAATGTCTTCCCTATGTGCACAGTAGATCATCAGACGTGGCGAGTCTAGAATGTCTTCCCTATGTGCACAGTAGATCATCAGACGTGGCGAGTCTAGAATGTCTTCCCTATGTGTACAGTAGATCATCAGACGTGGCGAGTCTAGAATGTCTTCCCTATGTGCACAGTAGATCATCAGACGTGGCGAGTCTAGAATGTCTTCCCTATGTGCACAGTAGATCATCAGACGTGGCGAGTCTAGAATGTCTTCCCTATGTGCACAGTAGATCATCAGACGTGGCGAGTCTAGAATGTCTTCCCTATGTGCACAGTAGATCATCAGACGTGGCGAGTCTAGAATGTCTCCCTATGTGCACAGTAGATCATCAGACGTGGCGAGTCTAGAATGTCTTCCCTATGTGTACAGTAGATCATCAGACGTGGCGAGTCTAGAATGTCTTCCTATGTGTACAGTAGATCATCAGACGTGGCGAGTCTAGAATGTCTACCCTATGTGCGTAGTAGATCATCAGACGTGGCGAGTCTAGAATGTCTACCCTATGTACGTAGTAGATCATCAGACGTGGCGAGTCTAGAATGTTTTCCTATGTGTACAGTAGATCATCAGACGTGGCGAGTCTAGAATGTCTACCCTATGTGTACAGTAGATCATCAGACGTGGCGAGTCTAGAATGTCTTCCCTATGTGCGTAGTAGATCATCAGACGTGGCGAGTCTAGAATGTCTACCCTATGTGTACAGTAGATCATCAGACGTGGCGAGTCTAGAATGTCTACCCTATGCGTAGTAGATCATCAGACGTGGCGAGTCTAGAATGTCTACCCTATGTGTACAGTAGATCATCAGACGTGGCGAGTCTAGAATGTCTACCCTATGTGTACAGTAGATCATCAGACGTGGCGAGTCTAGAATGTCTTCCCTATGTGTACGTAGTAGATACGTAGTAGATTCAGACGTGGCGAGTCTAGAATGTCTTCCCTATGTACAGTAGATCATCAGACGTGGCGAGTCTAGAATGTCTACCCTATGTGTACAGTAGATCATCAGACGTGGCGAGTCTAGAATGTCTACCCTATGTGCACAGTAGATCATCAGACGTGGCGAGTCTAGATGTCTACCCTATGTGCACAGTAGATCATCAGACGTGGCGAGTCTAGAATGTCTACCCTATGTGTACAGTAGATCATCAGACGTGGCGAGTCTAGAATGTCTTCCCTATGTGCACAGTAGATCATCAGACGTGCGAGTCTAGAATGTCTTCCCTATGTGCACAGTAGATCATCAGACGTGGCGAGTCTAGAATGTCTTCCCTGTGCGTAGTAGATCATCAGACGTGGCGAGTCTAGAATGTCTACCCTATGTGTACAGTAGATCATCAGACGTGGCGAGTCTAGAATGTCTACCCTATGTGCACAGTAGATCATCAGACGTGGCGAGTCTAGAATGTCTACCCTATGTGTACAGTAGATCATCAGACGTGGCGAGTCTAGAATGTCTTCCCTATGTACGTAGTAGATCATCAGACGTAGCGAGTCTAGAATGTCTACCCTATGTGTACAGTAGATCATCAGACGTGGCGAGTCTAGAATGTCTACCCTATGTGCACAGTAGATCATCAGACGTGGGAGTCTAGAATGTCCACCCTATGTGCACAGTAGATCATCAGACGTGGCGAGTCTAGAATGTCTCCCTATGTGCACAGTAGATCATCAGACGTGGCGAGTCTAGAATGTCTTCCCTATGTGTACAGTAGATCATCAGACGTGGCGAGTCTAGAATATCTCCCTATGTGCACAGTAGATCATCAGACGTGGCGAGTCTAGAATGTCTACCCTATGTGTACAGTAGATCATCAGACGTGGCGAGTCTAGAATGTCAAACCTATGTGCACAGTAGATCATCAGACGTGGCGAGTCTAGAATGTCTTCCCTATGTGCACAGTAGATCATCAGACGTGGCGAGTCTAGAATGTCTTCCCTATGTGCACAGTAGATCATCAGACGTGGCGAGTCTAGAATGTCTTCCCTATGTGCACAGTAGATCATCAGACGTGGCGAGTCTAGAATGTCTTCCCTATGTGCACAGTAGATCATCAGACGTGGCGAGTCTAGAATGTTCCCTATGTGTACAGTAGATCATCAGACGTGGCGAGTCTAGAATGTCTACCCTATGTGCACAGTAGATCATCAGACGTGGCGAGTCTAGAATGTCTACCCTATGTGTACAGTAGATCATTAGACGTGGCGATCTAGAATGTCTTCCCTATGTGCACAGTAGATCATCAGACGTGCCGAGTCTAGAATGTCTTCCCTATGTGCACAGTAGATCATCAGACGTGGCGAGTCTAAAATGTCTTCTCTGTGCGTAGTAGATCATTAAAAGTGGTAAGTCTAGAATGTCTACCCTATGTGCACAGTAGATCATCAGACGTGGCGAGTCTAGAATGTCTTCCCTATGTGTGTAGTAGATCATCAGACGTGGCGAGTCTAGAATGTCTACCTATGTGCGTAGTAGATCATAGACGTGGCGAGTCTAGAATGTTTTCCCTATGTACGTAGTAGATATCAGACGTGGCGAGTCTAGAATGTTTTCCCTATGTACGTGTAGATCATCAGACGTAGCGAGTCTAGAATGTCTACCCTATGTGTACAGTAGATCATCAGACGTGGCGAGTCTAGAATGTCTACCCTATGTGCACAGTAGATCATCAGACGTGGCGAGTCTAGAATGTCTACCCTATGTCACAGTAGATCATCAGACGTGACGAGTCTAGAATGTCTACCCTATGTGTACAGTAGATCATCAGATGTGGCGAGTCTAGAATGTCTTCCCTATGTGCACAGTAGATCATCAGACGTGGCGAGTCTAGAATGTCTACCCTATGTGTACAGTAGATCATCAGACGTGGCGAGTCTAGAATGTCTTCCCTATGTGCGTAGTAGATCATCAGACGTGGCGAGTCTAGAATGTCTACCCTATGTGTACAGTAGATCATCAGACGTGGCGAGTCTAGAATGTCTACCCTATGTGCGTAGTAGATCATCAGACGTGGCGAGTCTAGAATGTCTACCCTATGTGTACAGTAGATCATCAGACGTGGCGAGTCTAGAATGTCTACCCTATGTGTACAGTAGATCATCAGACGTGGCGAGTCTAGAATGTTTCCCTTGTACGTAGTAGATCATCAGACGTGGCGAGTCTAGAATGTTTTCCCTATGTACAGTAGATCATCAGACGTAGCGAGTCTAGAATGTCTACCCTATGTGTACAGTAGATCATCAGACGTGGCGAGTCTAGAATGTCTACCTATGTGCACAGTAGATCATCAGACGTGGCGAGTCTAGAATGTCTACCCTATGTGCACAGTAGATCATCAGACGTGGCGAGTCTAGAATGTCTCCCTATGTGTACAGTAGATAATCAGACGTGGCGAGTCTAGAATGTCTTACCTATGTGCACAGTAGATCATCAGACGCGCGAGTCTAGAATGTCTTCCCTATGTGTGTAGTAGATCATCAGACGTGGCGAGTCTAGAATGTCTACCCTATGTGCGTGTAGATCATCAGACGTGGCGAGTCTAGAATGTTTCCCTATGTACAGTAGATCATCAGACGTGGCGAGTCTAGAATGTCTACCCTATGTGTACAGTAGATCATCAGACGTGGCGAGTCTAGAATGTCTACCCTATGTGCACAGTAGATCATCAGACGTGGCGAGTCTAGAATGTCTACCCTATGTGTACAGTAGATCATCAGACGTGGCGAGTCTAGAATGTCTTCCCTATGTGCACAGTAGATCATCAGACGTGGCGAGTCTAGAATGTCTACCCTATGTGTACAGTAGATCATCAGACGTGGCGAGTCTAGAATGTCTTCCCTATGTGCGTAGTAGATCATCAGACGTGGCGAGTCTAGAATGTCTACCCTATGTGTACAGTAGATCATCAGACGTGGCGAGTCTAGAATGTCTACCCTATGTGCGTAGTAGATCATCAGACGTGGCGAGTCTAGAATGTCTTCCCTATGTGCACAGTAGATCATCAGACGTGGCGAGTCTAGAATGTCTTCCCTATGTGTACAGTAGATCATCAGACGTGGCGAGTCTAGAATGTCTTCCCTATGTGCACAGTAGATCATCAGACGTGGCGAGTCTAGAATGTCTTCCCTATGTGTACAGTAGATCATCAGACGTGGCGAGTCTAGAATGTCTTCCCTATGTGTACAGTAGATCATCAGACGTGGCGAGTCTAGAATGTCTACCCTATGTGTACAGTAGATCATCAGACGTGGCGAGTCTAGAATGTCTTCCCTATGTGCACAGTAGATCATCAGACGTGGCGAGTCTAGAATGTCTTCCCTATGTGCACAGTAGATCATCAGACGTGGCGAGTCTAGAATGTCTTCCTATGTGCACAGTAGATCATCAGACGTGGCGAGTCTAGAATGTCTTCCCTATGTGTACAGTAGATCATCAGACGTGGCGAGTCTAGAATGTCTTCCCTATGTGTGTACAGTAGATCATCAGACGTGGCGAGTCTAGAATGTCTACCCTATGTGCGTAGTAGATCATCAGACGTGGCGAGTCTAGAATGTTTCCCTATGTACGTAGTAGATCATCAGACGTGGCGAGTCTAGAATGTTTCCCTATGTACGTAGTAGATCATCAGACGTGGCGAGTCTAGAATGTCTACCCTATGTGTACAGTAGATCATCAGACGTGGCGAGTCTAGAATGTCTACCCTATGTGCACAGTAGATCATCAGACGTGGCGAGTCTAGAATGTCTACCCTATGTACACTAGATCATCAGACGTGACGAGTCTAGAATGTCTACCCTATGTGTACAGTAGATCATCAGACGTGGCGAGTCTAGAATGTCTTCCCTATGTGCACAGTAGATCATCAGACGCGGCGAGTCTAGAATGTCTACCCTATGTGTACAGTAGATCATCAGACGTGGCGAGTCTAGAATGTCTTCCCTATGTGCGTAGTAGATCATCAGACGTGGCGAGTCTAGAATGTCTACCCTATGTGTACAGTAGATCATCAGACGTGGCGAGTCTAGAATGTCTACCCTATGTGCGTAGTAGATCATCAGACGTGGCGAGTCTAGAATGTCTACCCTATGTGTACAGTAGATCATCAGACGTGGCGAGTCTAGAATGTCTACCCTATGTGTACAGTAGATCATCAGACGTGGCGAGTCTAGAATGTTTTCCTATGTACGTAGTAGATCATCAGACGTGGCGAGTCTAGAATGTTTTCCCTATGTAGTAGATCATCAGACGTAGCGAGTCTAGAATGTCTTCCCTATGTGTACAGTAGATCATCAGACGTGGCGAGTCTAGAATGTCTACCCTATGTGCACAGTAGATCATCAGACGTGGCGAGTCTAGAATGTCTACCCTATGTCCACAGTAGATCATCAGACGTGGCGAGTCTAGAATGTCTACCCTATGTGCACAGTAGATCATCAGACGTGGCGAGTCTAGAATGTCTACCTATGTGTACAGTAGATCATCAGACGTGGCGAGTCTAGAATGTCTTCCCTATGTGCACAGTAGATCATCAGACGTGGCGAGTCTAGAATGTCTTCCCTATGTGCACAGTAGATCATCAGACGTGGCGAGTCTAGAATGTCTTCCCTGTGCGTAGTAGATCATCAGACGTGGCGAGTCTAGAATGTCTACCCTATGTGTACAGTAGATCATCAGACGTGGCGAGTCTAGAATGTCTACCCTATGTGCACAGTAGATCATCAGACGTGGCGAGTCTAGAATGTCTACCTATGTGTACAGTAGATCATCAGACGTGGCGAGTCTAGAATGTCTTCCCTATGTACGTAGTAGATCATCAGACGTAGCGAGTCTAGAATGTCTACCCTATGTGTACAGTAGATCATCAGACGTGGCGAGTCTAGAATGTCTACCCTATGTGCACAGTAGATCATCAGACGTGGCGAGTCTAGAATGTCTACCCTATGTGCACAGTAGATCATCAGACGTGGCGAGTCTAGAATGTCTTCCCTATGTGCACAGTAGATCATCAGACGTGGCGAGTCTAGAATGTCTTCCCTATGTGTACAGTAGATCATCAGACGTGGCGAGTCTAGAATGTCTTCCCTATGTGCACAGTAGATCATCAGACGTGGCGAGTCTAGAATGTCTACCCTATGTGTACAGTAGATCATCAGACGTGGCGAGTCTAGAATGTCAAACCTATGTGCACAGTAGATCATCAGACGTGGCGAGTCTAGAATGTCTTCCCTATGTGCACAGTAGATCATCAGACGTGGCGAGTCTAGAATGTCTTCCCTATGTGCACAGTAGATCATCAGACGTGGCGAGTCTAGAATGTCTTCCCTATGTGCACAGTAGATCATCAGACGTGGCGAGTCTAGAATGTCTTCCCTATGTGCACAGTAGATCATCAGACGTGGCGAGTCTAGAATGTCTTCCCTATGTGTACAGTAGATCATCAGACGTGGCGAGTCTAGAATGTCTACCCTATGTGCACAGTAGATCATCAGACGTGGCGAGTCTAGAATGTCTACCCTATGTGTACAGTAGATCATCAGACGTGGCGATCTAGAATGTCTTCCCTATGTGCACAGTAGATCATCAGACGTGGCGAGTCTAGAATGTCTTCCCTATGTGCACAGTAGATCATCAGACGTGGCGAGTCTAGAATGTCTTCTATGTGCGTAGTAGATCATCAGACGTGGCGAGTCTAGAATGTCTACCCTATGTGCACAGTAGATCATCAGACGTGGCGAGTCTAGAATGTCTTCCCTATGTGTAGTAGATCATCAGACGTGGCGAGTCTAGAATGTCTACCTTATGTGCGTAGTAGATCATCAGACGTGGCGAGTCTAGAATGTTTCCCTATGTGTAGTAGATCATCAGACGTGGCGAGTCTAGAATGTTTTCCCTATGTACGTGTAGATCATCAGACGTAGCGAGTCTAGAATGTCTACCTATGTGTACAGTAGATCATCAGACGTGGCGAGTCTAGAATGTCTACCCTATGTGCACAGTAGATCATCAGACGTGGCGAGTCTAGAATGTCTACCGTATGTCCACTGTAGATCATCAGACATGACGAGTCTAGAGTGTCTACCCTATGTGTACAGTAGATAATCAGATGTGGCGAGTCTAGAATGTCTTCCCTATGTGCACAGTAGATCATCAGACGCGGCGAGTCTAGAATGTCTACCCTATGTGTACAGTAGATCATCAGACGTGGCGAGTCTAGAATGTCTTCCCTATGTGCGTAGTAGATCATCAGACGTGGCGAGTCTAGAATGTCTACCCTATGTGTACAGTAGATCATCAGACGTGGCGAGTCTAGAATCTACCCTATGTGCGTAGTAGATCATCAGACGTGGCGAGTCTAGAATGTCTACCCTATGTGTACAGTAGATCATCAGACGTGGCGAGTCTAGAATGTCTACCCTATGTGTACAGTAGATCATCAGACGTGGCGAGTCTAGAATGTTTTCCCTATGTAAGTAGTAGATCATCAGACGTGGCGAGTCTAGAATGTTTTCCTATGTACAGTAGATCATCAGACGTAGCGAGTCTAGAATGTCTACCCTATGTGTACAGTAGATCATCAGACGTGGCGAGTCTAGAATGTCTACCCTATGTGCACAGTAGATCATCAGACGTGGCGAGTCTAGAATGTCTACCCTATGTGCACTGTAGATCATCAGACGTGACGAGTCTAGAATGTCTACCCTATGTGTACAGTAGATCATCAGATGTGGCGAGTCTAGAATGTCTTCCCTATGTGCACAGTAGATCATCAGACGCGGCGAGTCTAGAATGTTCCCTATGTGTAGTAGATCATCAGACGTGGCGAGTCTAGAATGTCTACCCTATGTGCGTAGTAGATCATCAGACGTGGCGAGTCTAGAATGTTTCCCTATGTACGTAGTAGATCATCAGACGTGGCGAGTCTAGAATGTCTACCCTATGTGTACAGTAGATCATCAGACGTGGCGAGTCTAGAATGTCTACCCTATGTGCACAGTAGATCATCAGACGTGGCGAGTCTAGAATGTCTACCCTATGTGTACAGTAGATCATCAGACGTGGCGAGTCTAGAATGTCTTCTATGTGCAGTAGATCATCAGACGTGGCGAGTCTAGAATGTCTACCCTATGTGTACAGTAGATCATCAGACGTGGCGAGTCTAGAATGTCTACCCTATGTGCAGTAGATCATCAGACGTGGCGAGTCTAGAATGTCTACCCTATGTGTACAGTAGATCATCAGACGTGGCGCGAGTCTAGAATGTTCCCTATGTGTACAGTAGATCATCAGACGTGGCGAGTCTAGAATGTTTTCCCTATGTACGTAGTAGATCATCAGACGTGGCGAGTCTAGAATGTCTTCCCTATGTACGTTAGATCATCAGACGTAGCGAGTCTAGAATGTCTTCCCTATGTGTACAGTAGATCATCAGACGTGGCGAGTCTAGAATGTCTACCCTATGTGCACAGTAGATCATCAGACGTGGCGAGTCTAGAATGTCTACCCTATGTCCACAGTAGATCATCAGACGTGGCGAGTCTAGAATGTCTACCCTATGTGCACAGTAGATCATCAGACGTGGCGAGTCTAGAATGTCTACCCTAGTGTACAGTAGATCATTAGACGTGGCGTCTAGAATGTCTTCCCTATGTGCACAGTAGATCATCAGACGTGCGAGTCTAGAATGTCTTCCCTATGTGCACAGTAGATCATCAGACGTGGCGAGTCTAGAATGTCTCCCTGTGCGTAGTAGATCATCAGACGTGGCGAGTCTAGAATGTCTACCCTATGTGTACAGTAGATCATCAGACGTGGCGAGTCTAGAATGTCTACCCTATGTGCACAGTAGATCATCAGACGTGGCGAGTCTAGAATGTCTACCCTATGTGTACAGTAGATCATCAGACGTGGCGAGTCTAGAATGTCTTCCCTATGTACGTAGTAGATCATCAGACGTGGCGAGTCTAGAATGTCTACCCTATGTGTACAGTAGATCATCAGACGTGGCGAGTCTAGAATGTCTACCCTATGTGCACAGTAGATCATCAGACGTGGCGAGTCTAGAATGTCTACCCTATGTGCACAGTAGATCATCAGACGTGGCGAGTCTAGAATGTCTTCCCTATGTGCACAGTAGATCATCAGACGTGGCGAGTCTAGAATGTCTTCCCTATGTGTACAGTAGATCATCAGACGTGGCGAGTCTAGAAGTCTTCCCTATGTGCACAGTAGATCATCAGACGTGGCGAGTCTAGAATGTCTACCCTATGTGTACAGTAGATCATCAGACGTGGCGAGTCTAGAATGTCAACCTATGTGCACAGTAGATCATCAGACGTGGCGAGTCTAGAATGTCTCCCTATGTGCACAGTAGATCATCAGACGTGGCGAGTCTAGAATGTCTTCCCTATGTGCACAGTAGATCATCAGACGTGGCGAGTCTAGAATGTCTTCCCTATGTGCACAGTAGATCATCAGACGTGGCGAGTCTAGAATGTCTTCCCTATGTGCACAGTAGATCATCAGACGTGGCGAGTCTAGAATGTCTTCCCTATGTGTACAGTAGATCATCAGACGTGGCGAGTCTAGAATGTCTACCCTATGTGCACAGTAGATCATCAGACGTGGCGAGTCTAGAATGTCTACCCTATGTGTACAGTAGATCATCAGACGTGGCGAGTCTAGAATGTCTTCCCTATGTGCACAGTAGATCATCAGACGTGGCGAGTCTAGAATGTCTCCCTATGTGCACAGTAGATCATCAGACGTGGCGAGTCTAGAATGTCTTCTATGTGCGTAGTAGATCATCAGACGTGGCGAGTCTAGAATGTCTACCCTATGTGCACAGTAGATCATCAGACGTGGCGAGTCTAGAATGTCTTCCCTATGTGTACAGTAGATCATCAGACGTGGCGAGTCTAGAATGTCTACCTTATGTGCACAGTAGATCATCAGACGTGGCGAGTCTAGAATGTTTTCCCTATGTACGTAGTAGATCATCAGACGTGGCGAGTCTAGAATGTTTTCCCTATGTACGTAGTAGATCATCAGACGTGGCGAGTCTAGAATGTCTACCCTATGTGTACAGTAGATCATCAGACGTGGCGAGTCTAGAATGTCTACCCTATGTGCACAGTAGATCATCAGACGTGGCGAGTCTAGAATGTCTACCCTATGTGCACAGTAGATCATCAGACGTGGCGAGTCTAGAGTGTCTACCCTATGTGTACAGTAGATATCAGACGTGGCGAGTCTAGAATGTCTCCCTATGTGCACAGTAGATCATCAGACGTGGCGAGTCTAGAATGTCTACCCTATGTGTACAGTAGATCATCAGACGTGGCGAGTCTAGAATGTCTTCCCTATGTGCGTAGTAGATCATCAGACGTGGCGAGTCTAGAATGTCTACCCTATGTGTACAGTAGATCATCAGACGTGGCGAGTCTAGAATGTCTACCCTATGTGCACAGTAGATCATCAGACGTGGCGAGTCTAGAATGTCTACCCTATGTGTACAGTAGATCATCAGACGGGCGAGTCTAGAATGTCTACCCTATGTGTACAGTAGATCATCAGACGTGGCGAGTCTAGAATGTTTTCCCTTGTACGTAGTAGATCATCAGACGTGGCGAGTCTAGAATGTCTTCCCTATGTACGTAGTAGATCATCAGACGTGGCGAGTCTAGAATGTCTACCCTATGTGTACAGTAGATCATCAGACGTGGCGAGTCTAGAATGTCTACCCTATGTGCACAGTAGATCATCAGACGTGGCGAGTCTAGAATGTCTACCCTATGTGCACAGTAGATCATCAGACGTGGCGAGTCTAGAATGTCTTCCCTATGTGTACAGTAGATCATCAGACGTGGCGAGTCTAGAATGTCTTCCTATGTGCACAGTAGATCATCAGACGTGGCGAGTCTAGAATGTCTTCCCTATGTGTAGTAGATCATCAGACGTGGCGAGTCTAGAATGTCTACCCTATGTGCGTAGTAGATCATCAGACGTGGCGAGTCTAGAATGTTTCCTATGTACGTAGTAGATCATCAGACGTGGCGAGTCTAGAATGTCTACCCTATGTGTACAGTAGATCATCAGACGTGGCGAGTCTAGAATGTCTACCCTATGTGCACAGTAGATCATCAGACGTGGCGAGTCTAGAATGTCTACCCTATGTGTACAGTAGATCATCAGACGTGGCGAGTCTAGAATGTTTCCCTATGTGCACAGTAGATCATCAGACGTGGCGAGTCTAGAATGTCTACCCTATGTGTACAGTAGATCATCAGACGTGGCGAGTCTAGAATGTCTTCCCTATGTGCACAGTAGATCATCAGACGTGGCGAGTCTAGAATGTCTACCCTATGTGTACAGTAGATCATCAGACGTGGCGAGTCTAGAATGTCTACCCTATGTGCGTAGTAGATCATCAGACGTGGCGAGTCTAGAATGTCTACCCTATGTGTACAGTAGATCATCAGACGTGGCGAGTCTAGAATGTCTACCCTATGTGCACAGTAGATCATCAGACGTGGCGAGTCTAGAATGTCTTCCCTATGTGTACAGTAGATCATCAGACGTGGCGAGTCTAGAATGTTTTCCTTTGTACGTTTAGTTCTGTTCACTTAGTGACAGTAGATCATCAGACGTGGCGAGTCTAGAATGTCTACCCTATGTGTACAGTAGATCATCAGACGTGGCGAGTCTAGAATGTCTACCCTATGTGTACAGTAGATCATCAGACGTGGCGAGTCTAGAATGTCTACCTATGTGCACAGTAGATCATCAGAACGTGGCGAGTCTAGAATGTCTACCCTATGTGTACAGTAGATCATCAGACGTGGCGAGTCTAGAATGTCTTCCTATGTGCACAGTAGATCATCAGACGTGGCGAGTCTAGAATGTCTACCCTATGTGTACAGTAGATCATCAGACGTGGCGAGTCTAGAATGTCTACCCTATGTGCACAGTAGATCATCAGACGTGGCGAGTCTAGAATGTCTACCCTATGTGCACAGTAGATCATCAGACGTGGCGAGTCTAGAATGTCTTCCCTATGTGTACAGTAGATCATCAGACGTGGCGAGTCTAGAATGTCTACCCTATGTGCACAGTAGATCATCAGACGTGGCGAGTCTAGAATGTCTACCCTATGTGTACAGTAGATCATCAGACGTGGCGAGTCTAGAATGTCTTCCCTATGTGCACAGTAGATCATCAGACGTGGCGAGTCTAGAATGTCTACCCTATGTGTACAGTAGATCATCAGACGTGGCGAGTCTAGAATGTCTTCCCTATGTGTACAGTAGATCATCAGACGTGGCGAGTCTAGAATGTCTACCCTATGTGTACAGTAGATCATCAGACGTGGCGAGTCTAGAATGTCTTCCCTATGTGCACAGTAGATCATCAGACGTGGCGAGTCTAGAATGTCTACCCTATGTGTACAGTAGATCATCAGACGTGGCGAGTCTAGAATGTCTACCCTATGTGTACAGTAGATCATCAGACGTGGCGAGTCTAGAATGTCTTCCCTATGTGTACAGTAGATCATCAGACGTGGCGAGTCTAGAATGTCTACCTATGTGTACAGTAGATCATCAGACGTGGCGAGTCTAGAATGTCTACCCTATGTGTACAGTAGATCATCAGACGTGGCGAGTCTAGAATGTCTACCCTATGTGTACAGTAGATCATCAGACGTGGCGAGTCTAGAATGTCTACCTATGTGCACAGTAGATCATCAGACGTGGCGAGTCTAGAATGTCTTCCCTATGTGCACAGTAGATCATCAGACGTGGCGAGTCTAGAATGTCTACCCTATGTGCGTAGTAGATCATCAGACGTGGCGAGTCTAGAATGTTTCCCTATGTACGTAGTAGATCATCAGACGTGGCGAGTCTAGAATGTCTACCTATGTGTACAGTAGATCATCAGACGTGGCGAGTCTAGAATGTCTACCCTATGTGCACAGTAGATCATCAGACGTGGCGAGTCTAGAATGTCTACCCTATGTGTACAGTAGATCATCAGACGTGGCGAGTCTAGAATGTTTTCCCTATGTGCACAGTAGATCATCAGACGCGGCGAGTCTAGAATGTCTACCCTATGTGTACAGTAGATCATCAGACGTGGCGAGTCTAGAATGTCTCCCTATGTGCACAGTAGATCATCAGACGTGGCGAGTCTAGAATGTCTACCCTATGTGTACAGTAGATCATCAGACGTGGCGAGTCTAGAATGTCTACCCTATGTGCGTAGTAGATCATCAGACGTGGCGAGTCTAGAATGTCTACCCTATGTGTACAGTAGATCATCAGACGTGGCGAGTCTAGAATGTCTTCCCTATGTGCACAGTAGATCATCAGACGTGGCGAGTCTAGAATGTCTTCCCTATGTGTACAGTAGATCATCAGACGTGGCGAGTCTAGAATGTCTTCCCTATGTACGTAGTAGATCATCAGACGTGGCGAGTCTAGAATGTCTACCCTATGTGTACAGTAGATCATCAGACGTGGCGAGTCTAGAATGTCTACCCTATGTGTACAGTAGATCATCAGACGTGGCGAGTCTAGAATGTCTACCTATGTGCACAGTAGATCATCAGACGTGGCGAGTCTAGAATGTCTACCTATGTGTACAGAGTAGATCAGACGTGGCGAGTCTAGAATGTCTTCCCTATGTGTACAGTAGATCATCAGACGTGGCGAGTCTAGAATGTCTACCCTATGTGTACAGTAGATCATCAGACGTGGCGAGTCTAGAATGTTACCCTATGTGCACAGTAGATCATCAGACGTGGCGAGTCTAGAATGTCTCCCTATGTGTACAGTAGATCATCAGACGTGGCGAGTCTAGAATGTCTACCCTATGTGCGTCAGTAGATCATCAGACGTGGCGAGTCTAGAATGTCTACCCTATGTGTACAGTAGATCATCAGACGTGGCGAGTCTAGAATGTCTCCCTATGTGCACAGTAGATCATCAGACGTGGCGAGTCTAGAATGTCTACCCTATGTGTACAGTAGATCATCAGACGTGGCGAGTCTAGAATGTCTTCCCTATGTGCACAGTAGATCATCAGACGTGGCGAGTCTAGAATGTCTACCCTATGTGTACAGTAGATCATCAGACGTGGCGAGTCTAGAATGTCTTCCTATGTGCACAGTAGATCATCAGACGTGGCGAGTCTAGAATGTTACCCTATGTGTACAGTAGATCATCAGACGTGGCGAGTCTAGAATGTCTTCCCTATGTGGTAGTAGATCATCAGACGTGGCGAGTCTAGAATGTCTACCCTATGTGCACAGTAGATCATCAGACGTGGCGAGTCTAGAATGTCTCCCTATGTGCACAGTAGATCATCAGACGTGGCGAGTCTAGAATGTCTACCCTATGTGCGCTGTAGATCATCAGACGTGACGAGTCTAGAGTGTCTACCCTATGTGTACAGTAGATAATCAGACGTGGCGAGTCTAGAATGTCTTCCCTATGTGCACAGTAGATCATCAGACGTGGCGAGTCTAGAATGTCTACCCTATGTGTACAGTAGATCATCAGACGTGGCGAGTCTAGAATGTCTTCCCTATGTGCACAGTAGATCATCAGACGTGGCGAGTCTAGAATGTTTACCCTATGTGTACAGTAGATCATCAGACGTGACGAGTCTAGAATGTCTACCCTATGTGCGTAGTAGATCTCAGACGTGGCGAGTCTAGAATGTCTACCCTATGTGTACAGTAGATCATCAGACGTGGCGAGTCTAGAATGTCTACCCTATGTGCACAGTAGATCATCAGACGTGGCGAGTCTAGAATGTCTTCCCTATGTGTGTAGTAGATCATCAGACGTGGCGAGTCTAGAATGTCTACCTATGTGCGTAGTAGATCATCAGACGTGGCGAGTCTAGAATGTTCCCTATGTACGTAGTAGATCATCAGACGTGGCGAGTCTAGAATGTCTCCTATGTGTACAGTAGATCATCAGACGTGGCGAGTCTAGAATGTCTACCCTATGTGCACATAGATCATCAGACTGGACGAGTCTAGAATGTCTAACCTATGTGTACAGTAGATAATCAGACGTGCGAGTCTAGAATGTCTTCCCTATGTGTACAGTAGATCATCAGACGTGGCGAGTCTAGAATGTACCCTATGTGTACAGTAGATCATCAGACGTGGCGAGTCTAGAATGTCTTACCTATGTGCGTAGTAGATCATCAGACGTGGCGAGTCTAGAATGTCTACCCTATGTGACAGTAGATCATCAGACGTGGCGAGTCTAGAATGTCTACCCTATGTGCGTGTAGATCATCAGACGTGGCGAGTCTAGAATGTCTACCCTATGTGTACAGTAGATCATCAGACGTGGCGAGTCTAGAATGTCTACCTATGTGCACAGTAGATCATCAGACGTGCGAGTCTAGAATGTCTTCCCTATGTGTACAGTAGATCATCAGACGTGGCGAGTCTAGAATGTTTTCCCTATGTACGTAGTAGATCATCAGACGTGGCGAGTCTAGAATGTCTACCCTATGTGTACAGTAGATCATCAGACGTGGCGAGTCTAGAATGTCTACCCTATGTGCACAGTAGATCATCAGACGTGGCGAGTCTAGAATGTCTACCCTATGTCCAGTAGATCATCAGACGTGACGAGTCTAGAGTGTCTACTATGTGTACAGTAGATAATCAGATGTGGCGAGTCTAGAATGTCTTCCCTATGTGCACAGTAGATCATCAGACGCGGCGAGTCTAGAATGTCACCTATGTGTACAGTAGATCATCAGACGTGGCGAGTCTAGAATGTCTACCTATGTGCACAGTAGATCATCAGACGTGGCGAGTCTAGAATGTCTACCCTATGTGCACAGTAGATCATCAGACGTGGCGAGTCTAGAATGTCTACCCTATGGCGTAGTAGATCATCAGACGTGGCGAGTCTAGAATGTCTACCCTATGTGTACAGTAGATCATCAGACGTGGCGAGTCTAGAATGTCTACCCTATGTGTACAGTAGATCATCAGACGTGTCGAGTCTAGAATGTCTTCCCTATGTGTACAGTAGATCATCAGACGTGGCGAGTCTAGAATGTCTACCCTATGTGCACTGTAGATCATCAGACATGACGAGTCTAGAATGTCTACCCTATGTGTACAGTAGATAATCAGACGTGGCGAGTCTAGAATGTCTTCCCTATGTGCACAGTAGATCATCAGACGTGGCGAGTCTAGAATGTCTACCCTATGTGTACAGTAGATCATCAGACGTGGCGAGTCTAGAATGTCTTCCCTATGTGCGTAGTAGATCATCAGACGTGGCGAGTCTAGAATGTCTACCCTATGTGTACAGTAGATCATCAGACGTGGCGAGTCTAGAATGTCTACCCTATGTGCACAGTAGATCATCAGACGTGGCGAGTCTAGAATGTCTACCCTATGTCCACAGTAGATCATCAGACGTGGCGAGTCTAGAATGTCTACCTATGTGTACAGTAGATCATCAGACGTGGCGAGTCTAGAATGTCTTCCCTATGTGCACAGTAGATCATCAGACGTGGCGAGTCTAGAATGTCTACCCTATGTGTACAGTAGATCATCAGACGTGGCGAGTCTAGAATGTCTACCCTATGTGCGTAGTAGATCATCAGACGTGGCGAGTCTAGAATGTCTACCCTATGTGTACAGTAGATCATCAGACGTGGCGAGTCTAGAATGTCTACCCTATGTGCACAGTAGATCATCAGACGTGGCGAGTCTAGAATGTCTACCCTATGTGCACAGTAGATCATCAGACGTGGCGAGTCTAGAATGTCTACCCTATGTGTACAGTAGATCATCAAGACGTGGCGAGTCTAGAATGTCTTCCCTATGTGCACAGTAGATCATCAGACGTGGCGAGTCTAGAATGTCTACCCTATGTGTACAGTAGATCATCAGACGTGGCGAGTCTAGAATGTCTTCCCTATGTGCACAGTAGATCATCAGACGTGGCGAGTCTAGAATGTCTACCCTATGTGTACAGTAGATCATCAGACGTGGCGAGTCTAGAATGTATTCCCTATGTGCACAGTAGATCATCAGACGTGGCGAGTCTAGAATGTCTACCCTATGCACAGTAGATCATCAGACGTGGCGAGTCTAGAATGTCTACCCTATGTGTACAGTAGATCATCAGACGTGGCGAGTCTAGAATGTCTTCCCTATGTGCACAGTAGATCATCAGACGTGGCGAGTCTAGAATGTCTACCCATATGTACAGTAGATCATCAGACGTGGCGAGTCTAGAATGTCTTCCCTATGTGCACAGTAGATCATCAGACGTGGCGAGTCTAGAATGTCTACCCTATGTGTACAGTAGATCATCAGACGTGGCGAGTCTAGAATGTCTACCCTATGTGCGTAGTAGATCATCAGACGTGGCGAGTCTAGAATGTCTACCCTATGTGTACAGTAGATCATCAGACGTGGCGAGTCTAGAATGTCTACCCTATGTGCACAGTAGATCATCAGACGTGGCGAGTCTAGAATGTCTTCCCTATGTGTGTAGTAGATCATCAGACGTGGCGAGTCTAGAATGTCTACCCTATGTGCGTAGTAGATCATAGACGTGGCGAGTCTAGAATGTTTTCCCTATGTACGTTGTAGATCATCAGACGTAGCGAGTCTAGAATGTCTACCCTATGTGTACAGTAGATCATCAGACGTGGCGAGTCTAGAATGTCTACCCTATGTGCACTAGTAGATCATCAGACGTGGCGAGTCTAGAATGTCTACCCTATGTGTACAGTAGATCATCAGATGTGGCGAGTCTAGAATGTTTTCCCTATGTGCACAGTAGATCATCAGACGTGGCGAGTCTAGAATGTCTACCCTATGTGTACAGTAGATCATTAGACGTGGCGAGTCTAGAATGTCTTACCTATGTGCGTAGTAGATCATCAGACGTGGCGAGTCTAGAATGTCTACCCTATGTGTACAGTAGATCATCAGACGTGGCGAGTCTAGAATGTCTACCCTATGTGCGTAGTAGATCATCAGACGTGGCGAGTCTAGAATGTCTACCCTATGTGTACAGTAGATCATCAGACGTGGCGAGTCTAGAATGTCTACCCTATGTGCACAGTAGATCATCAGACGTGGCGAGTCTAGAATGTCTCCCTATGTGTACAGTAGATCATCAGACGTGGCGAGTCTAGAATGTTTTCCCTTGTACGTAGTAGATATCAGACGTGGCGAGTCTAGAATGTCTACCCTATGTGTACAGTAGATCATCAGACGTGGCGAGTCTAGAATGTCTACCCTATGTGCACAGTAGATCATCAGACGTGGCGAGTCTAGAATGTCTACCCTATGTCCACTGTAGATCATCAGACATGACGAGTCTAGAGTGTCTACCTATGTGTACAGTAGATAATCAGACGTGGCGAGTCTAGAATGTTTTCCCTATGTGCACAGTAGATCATCAGACGCGGCGAGTCTAGAATGTCTACCCTATGTGACAGTAGATCATCAGACGTGGCGAGTCTAGAATGTCTACCCTATGTGCACAGTAGATCATCAGACGTGGCGAGTCTAGAATGTCTTCCTATGTGCACAGTAGATCATCAGACGTGGCGAGTCTAGAATGTCTACCCTATGTCCACTGTAGATCATCAGACATGGCGAGTCTAGAATGTCTACCCTATGTGTACAGTAGATCATCAGACGTGGCGAGTCTAGAATGTCTCCCTATGTGCACAGTAGATCATCAGACGTGGCGAGTCTAGAATGTCTACCCTATGTGTACAGTAGATCATCAGACGTGGCGAGTCTAGAATGTCTTCCCTATGTGCGTAGTAGATCATCAGACGTGGCGAGTCTAGAATGTCTACCCTATGTGTACAGTAGATCATCAGACGTGGTGAGTCTAGAATGTCTACCCTATGTGCACAGTAGATCATCAGACGTGGCGAGTCTAGAATGTCTACCCTATGTCACTGTAGATCATCAGACATGACGAGTCTAGAGTGTCTACCTATATGTGTACAGTAGATAATCAGACGTGGCGAGTCTAGAATGTCTTCCCTATGTGCACAGTAGATCATCAGACGCGGCGAGTCTAGAATGTCTACCCTATGTGTACAGTAGATCATCAGACGTGGCGAGTCTAGAATGTCTTACCCTATGTGCGTAGTAGATCATCAGACGTGGCGAGTCTAGAATGTCTACCCTATGTGTACAGTAGATCATCAGACGTGGCGAGTCTAGAATGTCTACCCTATGTGCGTGTAGATCATCAGACGTGGCGAGTCTAGAATGTCTACCCTATGTGTACAGTAGATCATCAGACGTGGCGAGTCTAGAATGTCTACCCTATGTGTACAGTAGATCATCAGACGTGGCGAGTCTAGAATGTTTTCCCTTTGTACGTAGTAGATCATCAGACGTGGCGAGTCTAGAATGTCTACCCTATGTGTACAGTAGATCATCAGACGTGGCGAGTCTAGAATGTCTACCCTATGTGCACAGTAGATCATCAGACGTGGCGAGTCTAGAATGTCTTACCCTATGTGCACAGTAGATCATCAGACGTGGCGAGTCTAGAATGTCTACCTATGTGCACAGTAGATCATCAGACGTGGCGAGTCTAGAATGTCTACCCTATGTGCACAGTAGATCATCAGACGTGGCGAGTCTAGAATGTCTTCCCTATGTGTACAGTAGATCATCAGACGTGGCGAGTCTAGAATGTCTACCCTATGTCCACAGTAGATCATCAGACGTGGCGAGTCTAGAATGTCTACCCTATGTGTACAGTAGATCATCAGACGTGGCGAGTCTAGAATGTCTTCCCTATGTGCACAGTAGATCATCAGACGTGGCGAGTCTAGAATGTCTACCCTATGTGTACAGTAGATCATCAGACGTGGCGAGTCTAGAATGTCTTCCTATGTGCGTAGTAGATCATCAGACGTGGCGAGTCTAGAATGTCTACCTATGTGTACAGTAGATCATCAGACGTGGCGAGTCTAGAATGTCTACCCTATGTGCACAGTAGATCATCAGACGTGGCGAGTCTAGAATGTCTACCGTATGTCCACTGTAGATCATCAGACATGACGAGTCTAGAGTGTCTACCCTATGTGTACAGTAGATCATCAGATGTGGCGAGTCTAGAATGTCTTCCCTATGTGCACAGTAGATCATCAGACGTGGCGAGTCTAGAATGTCTACCTATATGTGTACAGTAGATCATTAGACGTGGCGAGTCTAGAATGTCTTCCCTATGTGCGTAGTAGATCATCAGACGTGGCGAGTCTAGAATGTCTACCCTATGTGTACAGTAGATCATCAGACGTGGCGAGTCTAGAATATCTACCCTATGTGCGTAGTAGTAGATCATCAGACGTGGCGAGTCTAGAATGTCTACCCTATGTGTACAGTAGATCATCAGACGTGGCGAGTCTAGAATGTCTACCCTATGTGTACAGTAGATCATCAGACGTGGCGAGTCTAGAATGTTTTCCCTTGTGTACAGTAGATCATCAGACGTGGCGAGTCTAGAATGTCTACCCTATGTGTACAGTAGATCATCAGACGTGGCGAGTCTAGAATGTCTACCCTATGTGCACAGTAGATCATCAGACGTGGCGAGTCTAGAATGTCTTCCCTATGTGTACAGTAGATCATCAGACGTGGCGAGTCTAGAATGTCTACCCTATGTGCGTAGTAGATCATCAGACGTGGCGAGTCTAGAATGTCTACCCTATGTGTACAGTAGATCATCAGACGTGGCGAGTCTAGAATGTCTACCCTATGTGCACAGTAGATCATCAGACGTGGCGAGTCTAGAATGTCTCCCTATGTGTACAGTAGATCATCAGACGTGGCGAGTCTAGAATGTTTTCCCTTTGTACGTAGTAGATCATCAGACGTGGCGAGTCTAGAATGTTTTCCCTATGTGCACAGTAGATCATCAGACGTGGCGAGTCTAGAATATCTACCCTATGTGCGTAGTAGATCATCAGACGTGGCGAGTCTAGAATGTCTACCCTATGTGTACAGTAGATCATCAGACGTGGCGAGTCTAGAATGTCTACCCTATGTGTACAGTAGATCATCAGACGTGGCGAGTCTAGAATGTCTACCCTATGTGCACAGTAGATCATCAGACGTGGCGAGTCTAGAATGTCTACCCTATGTGCACAGTAGATCATCAGACGTGGCGAGTCTAGAATGTCTTCCCTATGTGCACAGTAGATCATCAGACGTGGCGAGTCTAGAATGTCTTACCTATGTGTACAGTAGATCATCAGACGTGGCGAGTCTAGAATGTCTTCCCTATGTGCACAGTAGATCATCAGACGTGGCGAGTCTAGAATGTCTACCCTATGTGTACAGTAGATCATCAGACGTGGCGAGTCTAGAATGTCTAACCTATGTGCACAGTAGATCATCAGACGTGGCGAGTCTAGAATGTCTTCCCTATGTGCACAGTAGATCATCAGACGTGGCGAGTCTAGAATGTCTTCCCTATGTGCACAGTAGATCATCAGACGTGGCGAGTCTAGAATGTCTTCCCTATGTGCACAGTAGATCATCAGACGTGGCGAGTCTAGAATGTCTTCCTATGTGCACAGTAGATCATCAGACGTGGCGAGTCTAGAATGTCTTCCCTATGTGTACAGTAGATCATCAGACGTGGCGAGTCTAGAATGTCTACCCTATGTGCACAGTAGATCATCAGACGTGGCGAGTCTAGAATGTCTACCCTATGTGTACAGTAGATCATTAGACGTGCGAGTCTAGAATGTCTCCCTATGTGCACAGTAGATCATCAGACGTGGCGAGTCTAGAATGTCTTCCCTATGTGCACAGTAGATCATCAGACGTGGCGAGTCTAGAATGTCTTCCCTATGCGTAGTAGATCATCAGACGTGGTAAGTCTAGAATGTCTACCCTATGTGTACAGTAGATCATCAGACGTGGCGAGTCTAGAATGTCTTCCTATGTGTGTAGTAGATCATCAGACGTGGCGAGTCTAGAATATCTACCTTATGTGCGTAGTAGATCATTAGACGTGGCGAGTCTAGAATGTTTCCCTTTGTACGTAGTAGATTATCAGACGTGGCGAGTCTAGAATGTTTTCCCTATGTACGTTGTAGATCATCAGACGTAGCGAGTCTAGAATGTCTACCCTATGTGTACAGTAGATCATCAGACGTGGTGAGTCTAGAATGTCTACCCTATGTGCACAGTAGATCATCAGACGTGGCGAGTCTAGAATGTCTACCCTATGTCCACTGTAGATCATCAGACGTGACGAGTCTAGAGTGTCTACCCTATGTGTACAGTAGATCATCAGATGTGGCGAGTCTAGAATGTCTTCCCTATGTGCACAGTAGATCATCAGACGCGGCGAGTCTAGAATGTCTACCTATGTGTACAGTAGATCATCAGACGTGGCGAGTCTAGAATGTCTTCCCTATGTGCGTAGTAGATCATCAGACGTGGCGAGTCTAGAATGTCTACCCTATGTGTACAGTAGATCATCAGACGTGGCGAGTCTAGAATGTTTACCCTATGTGCGTAGTAGATCATCAGACGTGGCGAGTCTAGAATGTCTACCCTATGTGTACAGTAGATCATCAGACGTGGCGAGTCTAGAATGTCTACCCTATGTGTACAGTAGATCATCAGACGTGGCGAGTCTAGAATGTCTTCCCTATTTGTACAGTAGATCATCAGACGTGGCGAGTCTAGAATGTCTACCTATGTGCACAGTAGATCATCAGACGTGGCGAGTCTAGAATGTCTACCCTATGTGTACAGTAGATCATCAGACATGGCGAGTCTAGATGTCTACCCTATGTGTACAGTAGATCATCAGATGTGGCGAGTCTAGAATGTCTTCCCTATGTGCACAGTAGATCATCAGACGTGGCGAGTCTAGAATGTTTCCCTATGTGTGTAGTAGATCATCAGACGTGGCGAGTCTAGAATGTCTACCCTATGTGCGTAGTAGATCATCAGACGTGGCGAGTCTAGAATGTATTCCCTATGTACGTAGTAGATTATCAGACGTGGCGAGTCTAGAATGTTTTCCCTATGTACGTTGTAGATCATCAGACGTAGCGAGTCTAGAATGTCTACCCATGTGTACAGTAGATCATCAGACGTGGTGAGTCTAGAATGTCTACCCTATGTGCACAGTAGATCATCAGACGTGGCGAGTCTAGATGTCTACCTATGTGTACAGTAGATCATCAGACGCGGCGAGTCTAGAATGTCTACCCTATGTGTACAGTAGATCATCAGACGTGGCGAGTCTAGAATGTCTACCTATGTGCGAGTAGATCATCAGACGTGGCGAGTCTAGAATGTCTACCCTATGTGTACAGTAGATCATCAGACGTGGCGAGTCTAGAATGTCTACCCTATGTGTACAGTAGATCATCAGACGTGCGAGTCTAGAATGTCTTCCCTATGTGTACAGTAGATCATCAGACGTGGCGAGTCTAGAATGTTTTCCCTATGTACGTAGTAGATTATCAGACGTGGCGAGTCTAGAATGTTTTCCCTATGTACGTTGTAGATCATCAGACGTAGCGAGTCTAGAATGTCTACCCTATGTGTACAGTAGATCATCAGACGTGGTGAGTCTAGAATGTCTACCCTATGTGCACAGTAGATCATCAGACGTGGCGAGTCTAGAATGTCTACCCTATGTCCACAGTAGATCATCAGACATGACGAGTCTAGAGTGTCTACCCTATGTGTACAGTAGATAATCAGATGTGGCGAGTCTAGAATGTCTTCCCTATGTGCACAGTAGATCATCAGACGTGGCGAGTCTAGAATGTCTACCCTATGTGTACAGTAGATCATCAGAAGTGGCGAGTCTAGAATGTCTACCCTATGTGCACAGTAGATCATCAGACGTGGCGAGTCTAGAATGTCTTCCCTATGTGCACAGTAGATCATCAGACGTGGCGAGTCTAGAATGTCTACCCTATGTGTACAGTAGATCATCAGACGTGGCGAGTCTAGAATGTTTTCCCTTTGTACGTAGTAGATTATCAGACGTGGCGAGTCTAGAATGTTTTCCCTATGTTACGTTGTAGTTCATCAGACGTAGCGAGTCTAGAATGTCTACCCTATGTGTACAGTAGATCATCAGACGTGGTGAGTCTAGAATGTCTACCCTATGTGCACAGTAGATCATCAGACGTGGCGAGTCTAGAATGTCTACCCTATGTCCACTGTAGATCATCAGTCATGACGAGTCTAGAGTGTCTACCCTATGTGTACAGTAGATAATCATATGTGGCGAGTCTAGAATGTCTTCCCTATGTGCACAGTAGATCATAAGACGCGGCGAGTCTAGAATGTCTTCCCTATGTGTGTAGTAGATCATCAGACGTGGCGAGTCTATAATATCTACCCTATGTGCGTAGTAGATCATCAGACGTGGCGAGTCTAGAATGTTTTCCCTATGTACGTAGTAGATTATCAGACGTGGCGAGTCTAGAATGTTTTCCCTATGTACGTTGTAGATCATCAGACGTAGCGAGTCTAGAATGTCTACCCTATGTGTACAGTAGATCATCAGACGTGGCGAGTCTAGAATGTCTACCCTATGTGCACTGTAGATCATCAGACATGACGAGTCTAGAGTGTCTACCCTATGTGTACATTAGATAATCAGACGCGGCGAGTCTAGAATGTCTACCCTATGTGTACAGTAGATCATTAGACGTGGCGAGTCTAGAATGTCTTCCCTATGTGCGAAGTAGATCATCAGACGTGGCGAGTCTAGAATGTCTACCCTATGTGTACAGTAGATCATCAGACGTGGCGAGTCTAGAATGTCTACCCTATGTGCGTAGTAGATCATCAGACGTGGCGAGTCTAGAATGTCTACCCTATGTGTACAGTAGATCATCAGACGTGGCGAGTCTAGAATGTCTACCCTATGTGCACAGTAGATCATCAGACGTGGCGAGTCTAGAATGTCTTCCCTATGTGTACAGTAGATCATCAGACGTGGCGAGTCTAGAATGTTTTCTTTTGTACGTAGTAGATCATCAGACGTGGCGAGTCTAGAATGTTTTCCCTATGTACGTTGTAGATCATCAGACGTAGCGAGTCTAGAATGTCTACCCTATGTGTACAGTAGATCATCAGACGTGGTTTGTCTAGAATGTCTACCCTATGTGCACAGTAGATCATCAGACGTGGCGAGTCTAGAATGTCTACCCTATGTCCACTGTAGATCATCAGACATGACGAGTCTAGAGTGTTACCCTATGTGTACAGTAGATATCAGATGTGGCGAGTCTAGAATGTCTTCCCTATGTGCACAGTAGATCATCAGACGCGGCGAGTCTAGAATGTCTACCCTATGTGTACAGTAGATCATTAGAAGTGGCGAGACTAGAATGTCTACCCTATGTGCACAGTAGATCATCAGACGTGCGAGTCTAGAATGTCTTCCCTATGTGCACAGTAGATCATCAGACGTGGCGAGTCTAGAATATCTACCCTATGTGCGTAGTAGATCATCAGACGTGGCGAGTCTAGAATGTCTACCCTATGTGTACAGTAGATCATCAGACGTGGCGAGTCAAGAATGTCTACCCTATGTGCACAGTAGATCATCAGACGTGTCGAGTCTAGAATGTCTTCCCTATGTGTACAGTAGATCATCAGACGTGGCGAGTCTAGAATGTTTTCCCTTTGTACGTAGTAGATTATCAGACGTGGCGAGTCTAGACGTTTTCCCTATGTACGTAGTAGATCATCAGACGTAGCGAGTCTAGAATGTCTACCCTATGTGTACAGTAGATCATCAGACGTGGCGAGTCTAGAATGTCTACCCTATGTGCACAGTAGATCATTAGACGTGGCGAGTCTAGAATATCTACCTATGTGCGTAGTAGATCATCAAAAGTGGCAAGTCTAGAATGTCTACCCTATGTGCGCAGTAACAAAATAAATTAAAATAGGAGACATAATTTTATTCCATATTTTATCAACGTCAGTTTTGATGTTGAATTGTTGCCCTATATAATGAGTATGTTCCGTTGTTTTAGCATGTTTTATGTTTTGTTTGGGTAACACTTGGGTAACGCCTGCGAGTAGGAGGTATGTTCCTCTTATTTCTAGTTTCCTAGCGTATTAGGTGCATGCTGCTATTTTTCTAATAGTAGAATTGTTGTAGAAACCTTTCGCAAATAATCTGTGGCTAGGTCAGCTCTCAACATCTGATAATGTTCTTCTGTTCTTGTTGGTGCTTCTTAATCCCATCGATTTGACATTTCCTACATGAAGATAAGACACTGATGTATTACCTAACTACTGATATATTACCAAACCACTAATAAATCATGATACTTGCTACTACCCGTCTCTGTCGTTAAAGGCCATATACTAAATGTAGTAGTTGTTGAGGTGATATTATTATTATTCATTGAGTGCCGTCGAAGGTTCGCTACCATGTAGCGCCATTCCGTCTGTCTCTTGCTTTGATGTGCGGGTTGTATTATGCTAACTTGTCCATCTTTGATTTTACTCGTTCATGTTAGTCTTGGTCTGCCTCTGCCTCTTTTACCTTGTATTTTTCCTTCCAAGATTACTTTTAGTAGGTTGTTGTGTCTTTTAATTAACATGCCCCAAAATCTCATTTGCCTTGTTTGAATTGTGTTTAGTACTTCTCTTTTCATTTATAGTTCTTTTAAGAAAGACTTCGTTTTTTTTTTTCTTTACATCTAATTCTACCTATTCTTCTATAAATCCATATTTCATAAGGCTTCGATTATCTGTTCTATTTTCGTGTCTAATGTCCACTTTTTTGCATAATACAATAATGTTGAGAAGATATAACATGTTGCTATTCATAGTTTTAGCCCTGGTAAACGTCGTTCAAATTTGTGTCGTCCATTACATATGTAAAGCTTGAACAATACCATTTTTTTTATTTTTGTTGTTCATTTCTCCTGAAGTTATATAAGTAGTGTTCTGTTAGTGATGATGGTCGTTGAGAAATTTGAGAATAATTGTTGTCTTATAATATTAAAGCCAATTAAGTCATCAGGATACATTTCATGTGTTGTAAAGTTAAGCATTTTGTACCCATCCATAAATGGCTAATTTATCAAATTATGAAAACTTTAATTTGAACAGACCACCAGATTAACTGGAGTGACCCATCAGGAGACTCAAGGTCATGTCTTGCTAGACTTTTGGGGAATACGGTGTTCGTGATTAAAATTCTTCCATGACCACGTCACTTTTTTGGTGATGTGGCCGGTTTCACGCCAGGCCGCCTTTACTTTACATAAAGGTCGTTTCAGTATCTTGTCGGTCCGAAACATAATAGGATTTTATTGATAATTGAACCTGGGTTTTTCTTATCAGGAAGCAAGCGCACTAACCACTCAGCCACCAAGGCTTCAGAACCATGTAAGGGACATTTGATAAGCATGCATGCAAGAGCTGACAAAATGTTTACGGGACAGCTGAAACTACAGAGCAGGCTCATCATATCTTATTTATAAAATAAAAGCATAAAGTGGCATTATGCAGCTAAAGAGCGACGTCTAAAAACGCTTAACTGCTGAACTCTTTCCGTACGGTTCGACGCATCATGCGTCACTCTCAATTTGATTATTGTAAATTGTCATCAAAATATATTCTATTTACATGTCTTGTATCATCATGGTACTGGTTAAATCTAATCCGTGTTTAATTATCTAAGAATGTGTGCCTAATATATTAAGTGTTAGATAAATATAAACATGTAGATTGCTATTTATAACGATGACAAATGTTGTCTCTGAAATCTCTACCGCTAAATTGATCAAAACCTTCTGTACTGAAAGTGTTAATATCATTGTATGTTATTTTATTTTCTACAGCTCGCTCTTTTCACGGTCACACGATATTGAATATCTAGATTATTATATATTTTATGTTTGTGCTTATCGTCATCAGATCTGAGGTTACCTTTAGACTTTCCAGATGATTCTTGGGCCCAATACCAGACAACATAAGTAATTGTGGAGAACCCACAGCACCAGCTGATACAATGATCTCCTTGTTGGCTCTGACGATGTACTTTCTTCCATTTTTGATGAGCTCAATACCACAGCTTTCTTGTCTTTGATAATCACCTGAAAACATCAGAATTGTACATCTGGTAATTGTGTCTTTGGATGACAGTTACAGGATATCCCCTCTACCCACCCGACGCCTCATTCTCTCACTATAGTCCGTTCAGAATCGTTTGCCGAGATGTTATGATTTATAATTCAAAAAGTTCTTGATGATTTCACATGATTTTTGGCATACGGTGTTAAAATGTCCATGTCACGAGAACATATGTGTTACTCGATGTCTAGCTATAACGGTTTTCTTAAAGCGGCGAATTCCTTTGATCTTTGCCCATGTAACTATTTTTTTTACCCTAATCAAAATGTTTTACAGTAATCTAGTGCAACGATGACCCATAGGCGTGTCCATAAAATTTTACTGGGTGGCAAGTATACAAATTTTAAATTATATATAGAACTTTTGTTCGTAGAGTCAATTTGATATAGTTCCATGCTCTTGGTGTGAGTTTCCCAAATGTTGTCGCTGCCTTTCAAATACGTACATTTAGTTCCTCATCTAAGGAAAGTGTGGCTGTAATAGTGGATCCAAGATAGCTGAACTTCTGTACTGACTCAAGCAGGCTTCCATTCAAAGTAATGGTTGTTGGTTTGCTTATAACATATTTTTGATTGCTTGGGTGGTCTTGAACAATAAACTGTTTAACAAATCAACTAGGAAATTTTGCAAATCAAACTATTTATCTGTAGACTTAATCAGAGTAATGATCATTCAGAATCAGACGAGTCAAATAGGTTGATTACTGCTTTCGGCTGAACAAACAACAAACCATCCTTTTTCCAATATTCCTCTTCTTGTCGTAACACATGATCCTCACATTTTACCCAGTAGTCTTTATTTATATTGATAGAGCCTGATTTGTAAGTGTCTCAACATCGCATAATTTGAAAGTTTTATTTGTATATGCTACGTGTCCTTTAACTTTTGCCCAAACTTGTTCTATAGGATTTAAGTGTGCATGATATGGAGGTAGTCTCAAACATCTATGGCCATGTTCTTGAATTAACTTGTCTATTTTAAATATCTTTGTACGTTGTGTCTGTTTTACAAGGCTAAGCAATTCGGGTTTCAAGTAGCTGTCGTTAACTTGTATGTGTTCTTTTATGAGCCACGTTTTGATTGCATCTTTGTACTTGATGATGTTGGGATTCTATCTTCTACGTTAACTACGTTATGGTATGAAGCATTGTCCATTATCAGACAAGAAGGTCGATCTAATATTGGAAGGATACTTTTCTCGATCCAGACTTTAAATATGTGCCCATTCATTTCGGAGTGGTAGTCTCTATTGTCTATGGATTTTGAAATGAAAACGAGATGAGCATTCTGCAACAACCCATTATGTCTGCTACCTGCATGTGCAACTATCAAACGTTGCCCTTTACTGCTTGGTACTGATCTTTTAATACTTCCATCTGCTAACTGCCATTCCTTTTCATTTGTATGATGAGCGTTGATCCAAGTTTCATCTAAATAAACAATATCATAATCATTTCGCGCATTTCCTTCACTTCACGTAAATACTTGCTTCTAAGAGCTACTAGATGTGGCTTCTCACAAATAATGTTTTTTCCACCAGCATACTTTCTAAGGTGAAGCCTGCACTTCTTAATATTTTCCATAATGAAGTTTTTGATATTTCAATGTCGTTGTTAGTTTTCAGCCAAAGCTTCAACTTTCTAAGTGTCACTTCTTCGTTTATATCAAACATTCGACAGATTCTCTTTTTACTAGGTCCTTATCAAAACTGTCTAACGTTTCTTTCCTTCCTTGCTTTCTTGCATTTGTTGGCAATAAATATCCGCTTCCTTAAACTATTCGATCAAATGAACGTTTACACAAACCTAAAATATGCATTGTTCTCTTCTCAGGGTTTGATAAAGAACAATAAAGATGTCCCTTTTTACGCTCTCTGCAGAAGTATTGATAAATCTTTATAGCAATGTTATGCTCAGTAAAATATTTTGCCTTTATATTCATTCTCACATAGACTTGCAGAAGATAATATGGATAGTGCCGCCTCCTTTCTGTAAATATTGAGATTTGCCTCTGAATTATGACTCGAACTCGAGTCTACGGCCGTGATTTGACGTCACATAATTTCCGGTTCGGCTAAAATGTCATTTTGTGCTAAACGGGAAATTTCATATGTAACATTTCTTTATAAAAATTTATAGTGGAAACATAACTATTTTAGGACGGTGCGCATTCAGCCGTGAAGGTCATGCCTATATGTTAAAGAATCAGCTGTGAGATGTAAGCATCTACATAATCCCGCCGGTGTTTATAATATCGATTAACTTTTTTTTAATATAGGTTTAAATAAGGCATCTTTGAAACTGGATCACATTTCTTTGATAAAAAATATTTTTATAGCGACATTAGTATTCTAAACCTAACTTCAAAAGATCAATGCAAATGAACAATAAGTTTTGAAAAAAATTAATTAATGTCTAGGCAAACGAATCTGAACGGACTATAGAAGCGTATCTACATAGTGCTTAATTGTGGGTGTTGTTCGTTATGTGTATTTGCAAACATGAATTCAATTGTTACAATTAGTGTGGCCGTATTTCTCAATGATTTTGTCAACATGGTACACCTTTTTCTTATTCGTATTCTTCACAAGTTGTAACAATTCGGGTTTTAAATATGTGTCGTTCAAATTTGACATTTTCATTCGCAAGCCATGTCCTAATTTGCTCTTTTGTATTTGATACAGTAGGCACTTTGTCCCATCTTGAATTCCCTAAGGAAGTGCTGATATAGTAAAACAGTAACCTTTTGCATAGTTTATAAATTGCATTTCAAACTCATTGTAATTTAGATAAAAATGTGGTATTTAAAGTCAACAAATTGTCTACTGAGTCTTCACAAAATTAATAAAGATACGCCTTCCTTCGGTAATTAATGCCCAGGCCGTGGTGCGTCATGTCGTTCAATAACAATTCAGTTTTGTGCACGGGATTTTCCTGAACTTAGTGTTTCTGCAATAGCCAAACTATTTTACGTGAACGACCGCACCAAATTAATGTATATATCCTAAAATGGTGTCAAATTCGAACAGGGTGAATTTAATATAGCCTAAAGAAGAAACTTTTAAACTAGATCAAATTTCTCAGAGCAAAAAAATATTTCTATAACGACATCAATATTATAAGATTACATGCAAAAGTTGAAAGCAAAATAACAAACGGTTATCACGTAAAGCTAATTCAAGTGTGGTTATGAATTTCTGAACGGACTATAAAACAATCAAGAAGAAATACAAGGGTGTGCTACAATATATTTATGGCTGTCAAACCGCATATTTTTTAAAAAGAAAAAAAAAAACTTGTATTCCTGTCAGTCTTGTAACACAATGGTATCAGCTCCTGTCAGTCTTGTAACACAAATGGCATCAGCTCTTGTCAATCTTGTAACACAATGGCATCAGCTCTTGTCAGTCTTGTAACACAATGGTATCAGCTCCTGTCAGTCTTGTAACACAATGGCATCAGCTCATGTCAGTCTTGTAACACAATGGCATCAGCTCCTGTCAGTCTTGTAACACAATGGCATCAGATTTAACTAAGATGAGGACGTTGCTGCCTTTTTACATTCAGCTCAGATTCAGTAATTTGCTGTAATTGGTTACACCACTTTTAGAGAAGTTATAGCTTCTTCCAGCACAATTTCTCTTAGATAACTGCCCAGTCAATTATATTCGTATTCTGCCGGTCTTGTTTGTAGAGTCTTCCATCGCTTCTGTTACCCTCAAAATTTAATATTATATTTGTTTTTGTTTTGTTTTATCGCAGTGGTTCCCAAACTGAGACCTTCGGCTTCCCTTCTCTGCTGATCAAACACCGGCACATCCCTCATGACTATTGCGATCATATAAGTTGGGTAAACTCTGATTCTTATATTTACTTTTTGGTTGGTCACTACTTTAGGTACACAAATAATGTTCAGTCAAAAAAACATAAAAGTGATTAAATGTAGCAAGAAAACATAAAAGTGATTAAATGTAGCAAGAAACATAAATCATACTTATGTCTACACATGGAATGTTCACAATTCCTCACAAACACACAACTATTTTATCTACTCAGATAATACATTACGTGTCTGTTATTTTTAAAAAATGCATTTGTTGTTACTTCCTAAATGTTCCACCGAAGTCAATGACATTCATTTGACGCGTAGAATGTAACAAATAGAAAGTATTACACTGAATGTGAACAAACCTGTGCGTATATTACTCTGTATTCATTTATATTAATGTACTGGGTCCCTGATATCAGATGACACTATCCTGTAGAAACTCGTTCGTGTGCTAACAAAATAGTAAGCCTATTTGGATGTTGTACTTGCTGTGTGTACGAGCTCCTAATCTGTTCTCTGACCCATACTGAGGCTAGTACAAGATATATACCAGAATACCTTTGTAACGTAAGGAGAAGAGGTAGGGAAGGACAAGAGGTATGGTTCGATCCCAACCGATGGCTTCCGGGTTCACCCAGCCATTAATGGGTACCAGATTTTTTTTTTTCTGGGAAAGTAAAGCGGCACGGGCCACATTACAAGTTACCGACCACATTACCCCAAAAATCATGTGCCGAAGGTTTGTAAAATTTATGGTCACTAACACCATAATCCCTATACGCCCCTTGGCGTGACGAGGGCACTTTACTTTTTACCTTTGTAACGTGTGCTCTCACTGCCACATCCAGGTTTTGTCTCTCCAACGCTGGGTGAATGAAAGCTCGGCCAGTGCTCATGCGTTCCCCATTTAATGAATTAAGTTGAGAGTAGGAAATTCCTGGAAGAAACAAAAACAGAAAATAGTAAAGGTGTATGCGGAATTTAAAATATTTAAAAAATGTTATTATACTGAATAAATATCACACACTCTCAAGAGAAAATCAAATACTGTTTGCTTATTTTTGGGAACCTCTGTGGCTGAGTGGTCAGTCTGTTCTCTTCCTGAAAAGAAGGATCCGGGTTTGATTACCAAAAGCGACTGATTTCTTTTTTAAATCGACAAGATCCCAAGTTTCACTCAGCTTCTAAACATGGGTACCAGTTAATAGGAAACTCTTAATACAGATCTTTGTAGCAGTAAACAATGTATCAAGCATTTCTTATTGCTATGTTTTTGGTTAATTAAAAGCGACCTAGCGCGATACCGACTACATCTACCAAAAACGTGCCTTTGTCATAGAAAAATATGAACACTAACAGTACCACCATATTCCCCTTATGCCTTCAAGGTATGCCAGGAAATCTTTACTTGACTTCCGGTCAATATAGTGGATAGGCGGCATGAACCGTTGAGGCACTGTCTGAAAAGGTTCCTTGTTGCAGTTTCCTCATTTTCCAAGTCCGCTTTGCTGCAGGAGCTACTGAGATTAGTGCTCTGTGCACACCGTGAGCTGTGTGTTTTATCGGATGGTGTTTCTATATTCAGTTTGCTTACTATGAATGATGATATCGTATGACGAAGGAAAGTTCACTTGCGTTCACTGTCGGTGCTACTATGTCTTATGTCTTTCATTTCTCCTTCAACCACCAGGTGTGGTAAATATTTTTTTTTTTCATTTCTCCTTCAACCACCAGGTGTGGTAAGTATTTTTTTCATTTCTCCTTCAACCACCAGGTGTGGTAAGTATTTTTTTTCATTTCTCCTTCAACCACCAGGTGTAAGTATTTTTTTTCATTTCTCCTTCAACCACCAGGTGTGGTAAGTATTTTTTTTCATTTCTCCTTCAACCACCAGGTGTGGTAAGTATTTTTTTTCATTTCTCATTCAACCACCAGGTGTGGTAAGTATATTTTTTGTTTTAACTGAAAGAGCTTTACAAGTCCACCCAATCTCAGTAAATGGAGAGCATACATCTTTCTTTCAAAACAAAGAACAGCTTGACGTGTTGCTGACCATAAAACCCATAAATGTGCTCTGGTTATTGAAAAAGGACTAGCACTTGCATAATATTCGTCACTACTGGGACAGCTACTTTTCACTCACTGATGGAATATGTTGCAGTAACTAAAACAGTTCCCATGACTGCATGAATTTGATGCATTTACCTTCCATCGTTCTTCCATTGTAGTCTTTGTTGTAAGGAAATCCTGCAGCCTGGGCAGCCTCGATGATCTTGGCGGTCAGAGGCTGTGTGTTGATTTGATTAATGGTGAACGGCCCGTCCTGGCCATGGTATGCTGTGAACAAGACCCAAACTGGTTGAGTTGGTACGCTGATTAAATGTCGGTGAAATTATCTGATGATATTAATGATGATTAAATGTATGTGAAATTATCTGATGATATTAATGATGATTAAATGTCTGTGAAATTATCTGATGGTATTAATGATGATTAAATGTCTGTGAAATTATCTGATGATATTAATGATGATTAAATGTCTGTGAAATTATCTGATGTTATTAATGATGATTAAATGTCTGTGAAATTATCTGATGATATTAATGATGATTAAATGCAAGACATGAAGAGACTGCACATAAAGTCATGGAAATACCCATTACACAAAGAGAGCACATCCAAATTAAAAATGAAAAAGTCACCAGGCAGTGATGGAGTGTCCAATGAAATGATTAAGAACTTGGGAACTGCAGTTAAAGCAAAACTACTGCAGATCTACAACATTTGCTGGACCACAGGTAGAGTGCCACAGGCATGGAGACAAGCAATTATGATACTATTACTAAAGCCAGGAAAAGATGGTTCAACGACATCCAGCTATAGACCAATCAGCCTTACAAGCTATTTGTGTAAAACGTAAAATCAATCTCAGACTGCATGATACCTGGAAAGTGAAAGCCTCCTTATCACACAGCAAGCATGCTTAAGATAGTATTACTCTAACGAAGATCAGGCAACCTATCTTTCCCAGGAAATTGAGGATGCGTTTCAAGAAAAGAAACTGGTACTAGCAGCATGGATAGACCTAAAGAAAGTTTTTGATAAGGTATGGAAGGAAGGACTTTTGAAGACACAGAGAACTTATGGAGTAAATGGCAGGATGTACAAATGGGTCAAAGCATACCTGCATAACAGATAGCCGCGATAGCTCATAGGTTAGCGAACTGGACTACAAAGAACAAGAGGTAGGATTCGATCCCAACCGACGGCTTCCGGGTTCACCCAGCCTTAAATGGGTACATGATTTTTAATGGGAAAGTAAAGCAGCACGGGCGTAATACCGGCCACATTACCCCACAAAATCATGTGCTGAAGGTCTGTAAAATGTATGGTCACTAACACCATATTCCCTATACGCCACTTGTCGTGACGGGGCTCTTAACTTTACTTTTTATACCTGCATAACAGGAGAGCCAGAGTGCAACTGGATGGTCTTAACAGTAAGGTCTTACAGTGCCAGGGCGTCCCACAGGTAGGGGTACTATCTCTAACACTTTTTTCAAATCTACATCAATGACCTACTTACTGAACTACCACAAGGTATCAATGTGGCAATGTATGCAGAATGTCAGCATCAATACAGACAAATGCAGTACTACACTTTTCACTCTCTCCCAAACTCAAAAGCAGAAGCCATCTACAGAAACAATGAGCCTGCGAAAGAAAACATACAAGCTACGTATCTCTGAGTTACATTTGATAACATACTATCTTGGGAACAGCAGATAAATAAGGCAACCCAAAGAATATGGAGGAAATTGGCTATTCTAAAAAGTCGTGTGGAACCACATGGGGTGCGAGTGGGGAAATACTCAGTAAAGTTTACCAAGAGTATACGCCCACATTTAGAATATGGATCATCCGCATGGTGCTCAGCATCAAACACCACATTGCAAGAGATAAAGTACAAAACCAGGCACTTAGGGTCATCACAGGAGCAATGAAATCAACACCAATATTGGAGATGGAGAAATTGTGGAGGACTTAAGAGAAGCAGTTTTATCCACCAAGCCAAGCTTATTAGTAGACAAACACCAGACATACCAATAGTTGTTAACCCCCTACTGTCCATACCAGAACAGACTCTCTGGACAGAGGAATCAGGATTGTCAATACAAATACGGACAGAAGTGAAAGGAAAAGTCGACAAAGAGGAACAGAATAGTCTACAGCGAAAAACAATAACTCTCTGTTTCCTGGATGAAGAATACCCACAAGACCTATGGATCCGTGTGTACACAGATAGATCAGCACAGTATGCATACATAGAGTACCCAAATAACACTAGGGATATGAATAAAACAGGGAAATATTGTCACAATTACGATGCAGAAATCCAAGCAATAAAGTTGGCAATAGAAAAACTGCTGAACAGTAATCTTAGCCCACAGCCTGTAGTGTTTTTGACAGATGCAAGATCAGTACTCCAGGCACTACAATCCAGAAAATTACCACATCTGCAGACCTTATTGACTGAACTCTGCAAGGACCACAGGGTTGCCCTGCAGTGGATCCCATCTCACTGTGGAATACCAGGAAATGAGAAAGCAGATCAGTTGGCAAAGGATGGTTCAACAGGCACACAACTAGATACACCGGTTACATACCATCATAAGAAACAGATAATCAAATCAATCAGAGGACCACAAGCCCCAAATAAGGATGCCTTTCATAATGTGAATAGATATGAACAAGTTATCATTATACGCCTCAGAACAGGACACAATCGACTCCATAGTCACATGTATAAAAAATTCAAGATCGGCACCTCAACTACTTGTATATGTGGACAGGCGTCGCAGACTGCTGAACACATACTTCAAGACTGCACTGAATATAGTAGGCTGAGGAAAATCCATTGGCCCATAGATACAACACTACAGACAAAACTATATGGGCCACTGCAAGAATTACAAAAAAAAACTGAAATTTATACAGGAAACGACATTGCAGATATAGACAATACTTCGGGAGAACGAAAAATAGATAGAGAGATCTGATGATGTACTGGTAAAAAAAATATGATAATATATTGGTAAAATTAGCTGATACCAAGTTCGTAAAATTAGCTGACACAAAATTGGTAAAATTAGCAGATACCAAGTTGGTAAAATAATTGATACAACGTTGGTAAATTAGCTGATACCAAGTTGGTAAAATTAGCAGATACCAAGTTGGTAAAATTAGCAGATACCAAGTTGGTAAAATTAGCAGATACCAAGTTGGTAAAATAGCAGATACCAAGTTGGTAAAATTAGCAGATACCAAGTTGGTAAAATTAGCAGATACCAAGTTGGTAAAATTAGCAGATACCAAGTTGGTAAAATTAGCAGATATGAAGTTGGTAAAATTGTTAGCGAGTAGGTTAAATACTAAAATAAAAATGTTCCAATGTTAAGTCAGTCTTATTATATGGCTGTGAAACATGGTGAACAACTAAAATGACAATCAAGAAGATACAGACTTTCATTAATGGATGCTTACGCAGAATAAAAGGACGGAAATGGCAGGACAAAATCACTAACATAGAATTATGGAAATGTACCAGCCAAATACCAGTGGATAAAGAGATACAGCGAAGACGATGACGCCGTATAGGACACATGCTACGGAAACCAACTGAGAGTATAACACAACAGGCACTTTTTTGGAGTACCAAGAGAGAAAGACAACGAGGAAGACCAAAGAATTCTTGGAGAAGACAGATAGAAGCAGAGATGAAGATGATGGGGAAGACATGGAACGATCTTAAAAGAATGGCAAGAAACAGAATGGCTTGGAAAGTGTTTGTTGAAGACCTATGCTCCACGGGGAACTGAAAGGTATAAGATGTTGGTAAAATTATCTGATAATATTTTGGTGAAATTAGCTGATGGTAAAATGTTAGCGATTGTAAAATTGTTAGCGAGTAGAGAAATGCGAGTGTTATCTCATATGGGAAGAAGGGGAGACGACAATAAAGAGAAGAACCTTACATGAAAAGAAGGGAAGATAATAGATACAAGTATTTAGGAGTGGTCTTACTTGAGGGAGACAAAGAAATTGGATGAGCATGTTCGCAAAAAGGTCATGGGTAAAGCGTGAATTTCGAGGGTCGACTGGGCTACTTACTGGGAACTACTATTCGTGCTGTTTCGTCCAATAAATGTTTGTCTACAACACAAGTATTCAGCCCTACTGGGAGATACTTGCATTAATAGGAAAGTACAAATATACAATTTATTTCCGGTCTGTGATCGTTACCCTATGCTATAGTCATTGAGATCGCCTTTCGTGGAAGACACTACTGCAATAGCCAATTTTTTAGTTGGCTGCGTGGCAGTGTACCAAGCGTTCGGCTTCTCGTGGCAAGGCGCGGTGCCACTGAGTACGGGTTCGATCCCACTTCGGACCATATATTGTTCTTCGTTTTTTTCTATTGTTGTTTGTCTGTCAATTTTTCCGAGTGCTAACACATACTTCTTTGTTCTATTATTCCCTACTTACTGGGACAAAGACAAGTAGGTTTGGGTCATTCGACAGCTGACGATACAAGCGACAGGAGCTGGCAAGAAGACACCTGAGAGAGCGAATGTAGTGAGAGAGTACTGACAGGATATTTTCAAACAAGCCTCAAGTTACTATCAAGTGTAGGAATTTGCAGAAAAGTAGTTGTGTGGGTAGATTATACTTAGAACTATATCTGATGTAGACGAAATGTCTTAAATCCAATTTAGACATGGAAGCAAGATTCAGGATATATGTGATAGTCGTGTTAAAATATGATATGGACATAAATCTTAAGACAGCAGTGAGAGTCGTTGTATGACCATTAACCATGAAAAAGTAGTCACAGAAATATGGAGCAGACAATGCTAGTCTAGAGATGCTACCGATTAGATGTGAGGCGTTATAGTAACTACGAGATGAGAACTTGTGATGTGGATAGCTTCTATGAACGTTAGATTGTGAAGAAACCTGCTATAGTAGAGAACGTATGGACATGTGATCTCAAAGTATTATTAGGTGAAGTTGTTATAAGTGATTGTGTTATTAGATATGTAAACTGAGGCATCTCTCATGTCGTGATTTAGTGTATAGTTGTGATGTAAAACGTTGGAAATGTAGACAGAGTTAAAGTATACAGGAATCTCTTCCCTCAGCAAGTTATTTCCCTTTGACAGTAAACTCGACAACGTTATTAAATTATTAATATATTACTGAGAACTTTTAAATCGTCCCGCATATGACGTCCCCCATATCTGATAATACGTTAGTGAAATGGGCTGATAAATTTGTTGGGCCAATATATATGATAAAATGTTGATGAAATTATCTGATGACATTTGGTCCAATTTAAATGATGAAACGTTGCTGAAATGTCCGAAAAATAATACTGAAATGATGTGACAATAAATGATGCTCAAATGTTGTATGGTTGGTGGTAATTTCCTGTTGAGAACAGGTAAGCAGTAATAAACAGATTTAATAATAACAAAGAGATGGTTAGATCTATACAAGATAAAGGATATAAAACACACGTAGATGTGGAGATATCATGGAAATTGATGACAGCTGTGAACACATTGATGGAAATCACCCGTAACAAAGTAAAAGAAGTAAAGAGCCCCGTCACACCAAGTGACATATAGAGAATATGGTGTTAGTGACCAAAAATTGTGCAGACATTCAGGACATATTTTTGTGGTAATGTGGTCGGTATTACGCCCGTGCCGCTTTACTTTCCCAGAAAAAATCCGGTACCCATTTAAGGCTGGGTGAACCCGGAAGCCGTCGGTTGGGATCGAACCCTACCTCTTGTTTTTTGCACCCGTAACAAGTGTGTCATTCAATGATTATTTTTCTTCTTCTTTGTCTACTCTCATATAACTACATCACCTCTCATAAATCTGATTATTTCAAGTTTCTCTCATGAAGTTGATTATCTCGAGTTTCTTTCGTGAAAATGATTATCTCATGTGTCTCTTGTGATTTTGATTATCTCAAGTTTCTCTAACAAAGTTGATTATATAAAGTTTGTCTCATGAAACTGATTGATTATCTCAAGTTTCTCTCGTAAAGTTGATTATCTCAAATTTGTTTCATGAAGCTGATTGATTATCTCATTTTTCTGTCATAAAGTTGATTATCTCAAGTTTCTGTCATAAAGTTGATTATCTCACGTTTCTGTCATAAAGTTGATTATCTCATGTTTCTGTCATAAAGTTGATTATCTCATGTTTCTGTCATAAAGTTGATTATCTCACGTTTCTGTCATAAAGTTGATTATCTCATGTTTCTGTCATAAAGTTGATTATCTCATGTTTCTGTCATAAAGTTGATTATCTCACGTTTCTGTCATAAAGTTGATTATCTCAAGTTTCTGTCATAAAGTTGATTATCTCATTTGTCTGTCATAAAGTTGATTATCTCATTTTTTCTGTCATAAAGTTGATTATCTCAAGTTTCCCTGATAATGTTTGTTCTTAATTTGTTTCAGAAGATAAATGGGACAAGGATGTATATATCGATGGAGTGATGAGCTAAAGCAAGAGAACATAAATGGGACAAGGATGATGTAGTGATGAGCTAAAGCAAGAGAAGATAAATGGGACAAGGATGATGGAGTGATGAGCTAAAGCAAGAGAAGATAAATGGGACAAGGATGATGTAGTGATGAGCTAAAGCAAGAGAAGATAAATGGGACAAGGATGATGGAGTGATGAGCTAAAGCAAGAGAAGATAAATGGGACAAGGATGATGTAGTGATGAGCTAAAGCAAGAGAAGATAAATGGGACAAGGATGATGTAGTGATGAGCTAAAGCAAGAGAAGATAATTAATCAGATCGATTTGGTGGTGTTAGTGAGAGAAGATCAGTACACTATCAGCATCTAACAGGGACAGTCGGTCAGAACACGTTTCAAGCAATGTTGAGACAGGCCGATGGAGCAGATATGGGAAGGCCCTGGCTGCAATAAAGCTGATTTCATTAATATAATTGAATATAATACTTTCTGTAAGCAGGCCGATGCCGATCATGAATATTAACTGCCCTATTTTTTGTTTTACGCGTTTTTTGCCGCGTTTTATGTAATGCGATCTCTTCTCTTTTTCTCTTGCCTCTGTAATCTTCTAGCTTTTACTTCATCTTATTTGCTGTTTCTGATATTTGTCTCCTTGTGTTATAATTTGTGGGGATCCGAATTTCCCACTTGGCAGTGTTGTTTACTAATGGAGAGAATTCACTCAGTGAAGCTTTGCAGAGATCTTTGTGTGTCGGTTTTTGGCTTGACCAGAGATCGGTTCCCATGACCTTCATGTATAGGTTTTCTTCTTTCATTCACTGACAATAAATTTATCATCTGTTTTATCATCGTTTTATCATCATTTTTTCATCTGTTCTCAGTCAAGTTATCCCCTGATGTTGTTTCCAGCTGAAGATTGATTCAACACTTCTTATATTTGTTGTTTCTCTGTAATCAGGACTTCTATACAACAAACGCTTTGTGAAGCTGATGGTATCTATTTTGTTAACGTGTCCTAGTGATCATTGTCTTCAACTCGTTGGTATTGTCATTATGGATGGGAGCCTAGAACACCAGCTCTTCATGTTCATTGCATTTCGAAAGTAGATGGGTACCAGGGTATCACCCTGGGAAGGTGAGGAATGTTGCCTTGCATCTGTGTTTCGATGCTTGAGGCGACACTATACAGAAATCTCCGAACATTTCTGGATAGGCGGCCGAGCTCATATGGGTGGAAACTCACGTGCTAAGACGCCGGTTCAAGTCTCGTACTTTACCTTTACCTAGGTAGAAAACGTTGAATTATTTAGCTTTTTCCTCGTGCCTTGAAGAGGTTGTCCAAGTTTCTTATCCATACAGAAATATGCTAAGCACGCAGATCTGACAAATGAGAACATTTTTTATTAATTTTGTGCTACTTCATATACCATTTATTTGAACTTACAACAAAGCAACATGTTTTGACTGCCTAGTCAACTGTGTTTAATATACCAATTATTTTAGCCTCAGATGTAACTCACATACAATATTTACATGAACTAATCTTGTAACACGCCAGGTTTTGTGCCCTCTAGCTATGTTCTTCTCAATCTTATCATTCAGTTGCTATTATCTTCCTTTCTTGTTCGTTAATGCCCATGCTTGACATAGATCGCAGAATAATAACTGACATATGAATAGTAATATAGTCACAATTTATTTCAATTTCAAATTAGTTCTAGTTGTGCAATTATTTAGTTCCCTTTCTTGCATCTGTTTTGTATTTAATATTTTCCATCTCGGAATATTTTCAATGTTTGTATCGGTGTGGGTGTCCTAATGTGTAATAGTTTAAAACTATATTTTATTATTAAGGCTCCTGTTGACAGAGTAAAAAAATATGTGTGTTTGCTCACCTAGAGAAAATATCAGGCGATTCCATATCATAAAAGGTATATCATATATTAATAACATATGGGTCTGGTTGGTCTCGGCGCAAGACGCGGCCTCGAGACAAATAGGTTGTGGGTTCAAATCCCGGCTGCGCCAGTTAGGATTTTTATTTATGATTTCTCTCTGCGGCAACCATCCCTGGTCTCAGCAGCGAGTCCCGACTTGAAAAATAAGAGTACTTCCGAAGACGGAGTTATCTGCCTGTGTGGCGAGGGACCCCTGTGCACACGGCTGCCAGGGAAAAACGGATTAACACGCAAAATTTATTTCCTAGTCTCTAGAGACTTCGTCAGAGGTAAAAACTGGTGAGCGCAATATATATATATATCTCAATAACATGAAACACGGCAATCAGCTACGACTCACGAGAATTCTGCAATCCAGGAATCCTAATGTCCTCAGACTTCTTAAAGTATGGCAGTACATGCCTGTAGTCCCATCCCTCGTCCTTGGTGTACTCGGCCCAACGGTCGTAGTCGTGCCTGGAAGCTCTGACGTACTGCATGGCGTTGATGCTGCTGGTACCGCCCAGGACTTTCCCTCTTGGCCAAGAGGAACGCTGAAAAGGAGGCACACATATATTGTGCTGACGTTAGAGCCGTCAACAAGTTTGATATACACTAATTTGCATAATATAACCATCATGTTGTTATTTATACACAAGTCTGTTCAATGTCGCCCATTGGTTCAATAACCATCATGTTGTTATTTATACACAAGTCTGTGCAATGTCGCCCATTGGTCCAATAACCATCATGTTGTTATGTATACACAAGCCTGTGCACTGTCGCCCATTGGTCCAATAACCATCATGTTGTTATGTATACACAAGCCTGTGCACTGTCGCCCATTGGTCCAATAACCATCATGTTGTTATGTTTACACAAGTCTGTGCACTGTCGCCCATTGGTCCAATAACCATCATGCTGTTATGTATACACAAGCCTGTGCACTGACGCCCCTTGGTTCAATAACCATCATGTTGTTATGTATACACAAGCCTGTGCACTGACGCCCCTTGGTTCAATAACCATCATGTTGTTATGTATACACAAGTCTGTGCACTGACGCCCCTTGGTTCTATAACCATCATGTTGTATGTATACACAAGCCTGTGCACTGACGCCCCTTGGTGCAATAACCATCACCAAATGTTACATCGGCAAGGTAAATCAACATCATGCACATTTTCCAACACCAGAACGTCTACCTCCCCATCCTCCTCCTCCTTCATTCTATCACCTTGAGTGATCGGTGGGACACTTCTGACAGACGTCATCAACCTTCTCCATTTATCTCTATCTTCAACTATTCTTTGACACTGTATAGTTTGTCTTGTCCAAGTGTATTGGTCAGTATCAGTTTGCTATAAGTGGCAAATCCCAACAGTCTCTGTCCTCTTTCAATTGTCTTATCGTTGCGGAATTGTCCATAAGAGTAAGGCTGTTATATAATATTGCTCTGTCTTTTCCAACTTTAGCGCTCCAGTCTCCTTGTACAAAACGAATATGATTTTGTGTTGCGTCCCTTGACGGGTACTCCACTTTGCCTAAGAGTGTCCCGCAGACACTAACGGAAGAAAGGTGCCCTCTTACTCCTCACTTGCTAAGGAATGCCTATACCTCGCTAGCCATATTATTCTTCAATGTTTATATACACGTTATTTCTGTTTACTTTGCGTCGTTCTTTTCTACTTTGATATTATTTTGTTCTTTCTTGTTTGTTTGTTGTTAGGATCATCATCACTACACACCGGAGAAACCCATAGGTGCTCCGATATCCCCCTCGAGAATCTCAAGAAAATCCGAGGAGAATCATGGCGTGCACGAACTCCGTAACACGGGCTGGGATTCACGGTGTTGGTAGGTTTTCTTTCTTTCTTTAATCATGTAAATTTGGTATCATATTTATCATATAGACAACACATAAAATGGGTTTCTTTAAATCAAGTAAATTTGGTATCATATTTACCATATAGACAACAAAAAAATGGGTTTCTTAAATCATGTAAATTTGATATTATATTTATCATATAGACAACAAATAAAATGGGTTTCTTTAAATCATGTAAATTTGGTATCATATTTATCATATAGACAACAAATAAAATGGGTTTCTTAAATCATGTAAATTTGGTATCATATTTATCATATAAACAACAAATAAAATGGGTTTCTTAAATAGAGAGAATATCCAGAGAGCCATAGAAGGCAAACATAAAAGAGGACACGAATTTGAGACATACCTAGACTACGTTGGGGTGACGACATCAGAGAAATTCAACAACAGAACTAAAGTATCAATGTTTAGGGCTGTCAGAAGAGTAAGAACCAAAACTTTGTATCTCCCTCGACACTCGAAACGGTGAAAAGAGGAAATGAAGAAAAAGAAGCAAGAGAGAATATTGACACTTCGCACTAGTTATAGCTAAATAAAACGTCACCTTCTCATCACTTTATGGACAGCAACATCTGCATTGAATGACAGCGGCAGGGGTAGAATGAATGTCCGACACTTGCTGTAGCTGTTCCAATAAAGCGATCCTATGACCGTCAATAATGATTGCCCAACACTTGTTGTAGCGGTTCCAATGAAGCGATCCTATGATAGTCAACAATGACTGCCCAACACTTGTTGTAGCGGTTCCAATAGAGCGATCCTATGATAGTCAACAATGACTGCCCAACACTTGCTGTAGCGGTTCCAATAAAGCGATCCTATGACAGTCAACAATGACTGCCCAACACTTGTTGTAGCGGTTCCAATAAAGCGATCCTATGATAGTCAACAATGACTGCCCAACACTTGCTGTAGCGGTTCCAATAGAGCGATCCTATGACAGTCAACAATGACTGTCCAACACTTGCTGTAGCGGTTCCAATAGAGCGATCCTATGACAGTCAACAATGACTGCCCAACACTTGCTGTAGCGGTTCCAATAGAGCGATCCTATGACAGTCAACAATGACTGCCCAACACTTGCTGTAGCTGTTCCAATAAGCGATCCTATGACAGTCAACAATGACTGTCCAACACTTGCTGTAGCGGTTGCAATGTAGCGATCCTATGACAGTCAACAATGACTGTCCAACACTTGCTGTAGCGGTTCCAATGTAGCGATCCTATGACAGTCAACAATGACTGTCCAACACTTGCTGTAGCGGTTCCAATGTAGCGATCCTATGACAGTCAACAATGACTGTCCAACACTTGCTGTAGCGGTTCCAATGTAGCGATCCTATGACAGTCAACAATGACTGTCCAACACTTGCTGTAGCGGTTCCAATGTAGCGATCCTATGACAGTCAACAATGACTGTCCAACACTTGCTGTAGCGGTTGCAATGTAGCGATCCTATGACAGTCAACAATGACTGTCCAACACTTGCTGTAGCGGTTCCAATGTAGCGATCCTATGACAGTCAACAATGACTGTCCAACACTTGCTGTAGCGGTTCCAATGTAGCGATCCTATGACAGTCAACAATGACTGTCCAACACTTGCTGTAGCGGTTCCAATGTAGCGATCCTATGACAGTCAACAATGACTGTCCAACACTTGCTGTAGCGGTTCCAATGTAGCGATCCTATGACAGTCAACAATGACTGTCCAACACTTGCTGTAGCGGTTCCAATGTAGCGATCCTATGACAGTCAACAATGACTGTCCAACACTTGCTGTAGCGGTTCCAATGTAGCGATCCTATGACAGTCAACAATGACTGTCCAACACTTGCTGTAGCGGTTCCAATGTAGCGATCCTATGACAGTCAACAATGACTGTCCAACACTTGCTGTAGCGGTTCCAATGTAGCGATCCTATGACAGTCAACAATGACTGTCCAACACTTGCTGTAGCGGTTCCAATGTAGCGATCCTATGACAGTCAACAATGACTGTCCAACACTTGCTGTAGCGGTTCCAATGTAGCGATCCTATGACAGTCAACAATGACTGTCCAACACTTGCTGTAGCGGTTCCAATGTAGCGATCCTATGACAGTCAACAATGACTGTCCAACACTTGCTGTAGCGGTTCCAATGTAGCGATCCTATGACAGTCAACAATGACTGTCCAACACTTGCTGTAGCGGTTCCAATGTAGCGATCCTATGACAGTCAACAATGACTGTCCAACACTTGCTGTAGCGGTTCCAATGTAGCGATCCTATGACAGTCAACAATGACTGTCCAACACTTGCTGTAGCGGTTCCAATGTAGCGATCCTATGACAGTCAACAATGACTGTCCAACACTTGCTGTAGCGGTTCAATGTAGCGATCCTATGACAGTCAACAATGACTGCCCAACACTTGCTGTAGCGGTTCCAATGTAGCGATCCTATGACAGTCAACAATGACTGTCCAACACTTGCTGTAGCGGTTCCAATGTAGCGATCCTATGACAGTCAACAATGACTGTCCAACACTTGCTGTAGCGGTTCCAATGTAGCGATCCTATGACAGTCAACAATGACTGCCCAACACTTGCTGTAGCGGTTCCAATGTAGCGATCCTATGACAGTCAACAATGACTGTCCAACACTTGCTGTAGCGGTTCCAATGTAGCGATCCTATGACAGTCAACAATGACTGTCCAACACTTGCTGTAGCGATCCTATGACAGTCAACAATGACTGTCCAACACTTGCTGTAGCGGTTCCAATGTAGCGATCCTATGACAGTCAACAATGACTGTCCAACACTTGCTGTAGCGGTTCCAATGTAGCGATCCTATGACAGTCAACAATGACTGTCCAACACTTGCTGTAGCGGTTCCAATGTAGCGATCCTATGACAGTCAACAATGACTGTCCAACACTTGCTGTAGCGGTTCCAATGTAGCGATCCTATGACAGTCAACAATGACTGTCCAACACTTGCTGTAGCGGTTCCAATGTAGCGATCCTATGACAGTCAACAATGACTGTCCAACACTTGCTGTAGCGGTTCCAATGTAGCGATCCTATGACAGTCAACAATGACTGTCCACACTTGCTGTAGCGGTTCCAATGTAGCGATCCTATGACAGTCAACAATGACTGTCCAACACTTGCTGTAGCGGTTCCAATGTAGCGATCCTATGACAGTCAACAATGACTGTCCAACACTTGCTGTAGCGGTTCCAATGTAGCGATCCTATGACAGTCAACAATGACTGTCCAACACTTGCTGTAGCGATCCTATGACAGTCAACAATGACTGTCCAACACTTGCTGTAGCGATCCTATGACAGTCAACAATGACTGTCCAACACTTGCTGTAGCGATCCTATGACAGTCAACAATGACTGTCCAACACTTGCTGTAGCGATCCTATGACAGTCAACAATGACTGTCCAACACTTGCTGTAGCGGTTCCAATGTAGCGATCCTATGACAGTCAACAATGACTGTCCAACACTTGCTGTAGCGATCCTATGACAGTCAACAATGACTGTCCAACACTTGCTGTAGCGATCCTATGACAGTCAACAATGACTGTCCAACACTTGCTGTAGCGATCCTATGACAGTCAACAATGACTGTCCAACACTTGCTGTAGCGGTTCCAATGTAGCGATCCTATGACAGTCAACAATGACTGCCCAACACTTGCTGTAGCGGTTCCAATGTAGCGATCCTATGACAGTCAACAATGACTGCCCAACACTTGCTGTAGCGGTTCCAATGTAGCGATCCTATGACAGTCAACAATGACTGTCCAACACTTGCTGTAGCGATCCTATGACAGTCAACAATGACTGCCCAACACTTGCTGTAGCGGTTCCAATGTAGCGATCCTATGACAGTCAACAATGACTGTCCAACACTTGCTGTAGCGATCCTATGACAGTCAACAATGACTGCCCAACACTTGCTGTAGCGGTTCCAATGTAGCGATCCTATGACAGTCAACAATGACTGTCCAACACTTGCTGTAGCGATCCTATGACAGTCAACAATGACTGTCCAACACTTGCTGTAGCGATCCTATGACAGTCAACAATGACTGCCCAACACTTGCTGTAGCGGTTCCAATGTAGCGATCCTATGACAGTCAACAATGACTGTCCAACACTTGCTGTAGCGGTTCCAATGTAGCGATCCTATGACAGTCAACAATGACTGCCCAACACTTGCTGTAGCGGTTCCAATGTAGCGATCCTATGACAGTCAACAATGACTGTCCAACACTTGCTGTAGCGATTCCAATGTAGCGATCCTATGACAGTCAACAATGACTGTCCAACACTTGCTGTAGCGGTTCCAATGTAGCGATCCTATGACAGTCAACAATGACTGTCCAACACTTGCTGTAGCGGTTCCAATGTAGCGATCCTATGACAGTCAACAATGACTGTCCAACACTTGCTGTAGCGGTTCCAATGTAGCGATCCTATGACAGTCAACAATGACTGTCCAACACTTGCTGTAGCGGTTCCAATGTAGCGATCCTATGACAGTCAACAATGACTGCCCAACACTTGCTGTAGCGGTTCCAATGTAGCGATCCTATGACAGTCAACAATGACTGCCCAACACTTGCTGTAGCGGTTCCAATGTAGCGATCCTATGACAGTCAACAATGACTGTCCAACACTTGCTGTAGCGATCCTATGACAGTCAACAATGACTGCCCAACACTTGCTGTAGCGGTTCCAATGTAGCGATCCTATGACAGTCAACAATGACTGTCCAACACTTGCTGTAGCGATCCTATGACAGTCAACAATGACTGTCCAACACTTGCTGTAGCGATCCTATGACAGTCAACAATGACTGTCCAACACTTGCTGTAGCGATCCTATGACAGTCAACAATGACTGTCCAACACTTGCTGTAGCGATCCTATGACAGTCAACAATGACTGTCCAACACTTGCTGTAGCGATCCTATGACAGTCAACAATGACTGTCCAACACTTGCTGTAGCGATCCTATGACAGTCAACAATGACTGTCCAACACTTGCTGTAGCGATCCTATGACAGTCAACAATGACTGTCCAACACTTGCTGTAGCGATCCTATGACAGTCAACAATGACTGTCCAACACTTGCTGTAGCGATCCTATGACAGTCAACAATGACTGTCCAACACTTGCTGTAGCGATCCTATGACAGTCAACAATGACTGTCCAACACTTGCTGTAGCGATCCTATGACAGTCAACAATGACTGTCCAACACTTGCTGTAGCGATCCTATGACAGTCAACAATGACTGTCCAACACTTGCTGTAGCGATCCTATGACAGTCAACAATGACTGTCCAACACTTGCTGTAGCGATCCTATGACAGTCAACAATGACTGTCCAACACTTGCTGTAGCGATCCTATGACAGTCAACAATGTCATGTTAGGTAATGTTGCTAGAAGAATCACTAGCCTTTCACCAGCCACTCATTTTTGTCGACATAAGACAACTACAATTGTATGTATTGATAGCAGTTCCATTGATACTACTGAATGTGTGTGCTTTAATTCATGAAGTCTGCGTTCGATGTCAATAAATGAGTCTCTTTTCCTCTATTTCTTTAGCTCAGTAGTTAGTGACTTGGGCTACTAAAAAGGATAAAAGATTGGATTCGGCCCTGATCAACTGCTCCTAGATTTGCCCAGACTTAAATGGGAGCTGGAATTCTCTATACAAAAAAGGCGGCCTGGCGTTATACTATCCACATAATCCACAAATGTGTTACTGATATTTTTATGTATCCTGAACACCATATTCTCCATAAAAGTTATTGAAAAATAGTAGTCATTTAATGTCTTTAGTTATGATTGTGCTGGTCAACCTATTTCTACTAAATGTATTAAATAGCTGCTTATGTATTTGCGTGAGGTAATATGTAATGTTCCTTTCCTCTTTTCTCATGGCCTGTTTAAAGATTGTGAATACACCTTAAGGCAAAAGGTGATAGCAATCATTTACTACTTTTGTTGTTAACTTATTTTTGTTTCATTTCACATTAACTCTCATTTGTAGTTTAAATGTCTATCTTGGGTGTTATATTCATTTCTTAAAGCAAATAATATGTGTGTTGTAACATACCAGTAGAAATAATAGCAGCAGCAGAAGCAGAAACACATGTCGGCACAGAATATTCAATGTAGTATGGCAACAACAGGGAGCCGTGATAGCTCAGTAGTTAGTGAACTGCACTACAAAGGACAAGGGTTAAGGCTCGATCCCAACCCACGGCTTCCGGGTTTACCCAGCCTTAAATGGTACCGGATTTTTTCTGGGAAAGTAAAGCGGTACGGGCGTAATACCGACTACATTACCCCAAAATTCATGCCATGAAGGTCTGTAAAATTTATGGTCACTAAAACCATTTTCCATATACGCCGCTTGGCGTGACGGGGACTCTACTTTTTTTTATGGCAACAAAAGAAAACTCAAGAAGACTGGAAACAGGACATCTTCGTATCAACATGGAAAAAGGGGTAAAAAGAGACACTGCAACTAATGCAGAGCTATGTGAAAAGTTATACGTCTTATGTTAGAAAAAGGCTAAAAGCAATGATGAAGCTACGGATCAGTGACTACCAAATGGGATACTAAGAAAACTGGATACTGACGCACAATTCACCCTAAAATAGATTGCAGAAAAGACAATAAAACACAAACAAACTGTTTTCATTGATCAGTAAAAAGCATTCTACCAAGTAAACAGAATAACTTTGGAAGATACTAATAACATACGGAGTAAGCCAACATCTAAGCAACCTAATTAAAAGTCTCTACATCAACAGCAGCTGCACAATCAAAACAGCATCAGGCTGCACAGATCACTTTGAAATAAGGACAGGAATATCTCCCTTATTGTTTATTACCTACATGAACTACATGTATAAGTGGTCCAACCCATCAACGACAGGGGAGATTAACGAGCATCTATTCGCAGACAATCAATCACTAATATTTGGAAAAATAGAAAACTTGACCCAGTCTGCTTTGTTTACGTCTAGCTCTTTCCTTTCACAATTACAATCGTCTTTGAAGCGGAAGGAAGGTTTTCCTCTTGGTAAAAAATCCAATTTAAGTTATTTGTCCCAGCCTCTGTTACTTTTAATGAGATTAACTATGGGATAGTAAGTGGAAAGATTCTGATCTTCTCGGTAAAAACCCAATTTAAGTTATTTGTCCCAGCCTCTTTGTTGCTTTTAATGAGATTAACTATGGGATAGTAAATGGGAAGATTCTGATCTTCAAGACACCCACCTTGTCCTTCAGGCCAGACATGATTCCTTCCTTGGGCTCAGTCGTATACCACCAATCCAAGTCACTTCTCAAAGTGAGAAGTGCCAGAGCAGGGATGTTAACAAATGGATTGTCGCCATCGAACTCGCCAGCTTCAAGCAGTAGAACCGTCACGTCCTTGTCCTCAGACAAGCGGCTGGCTACGACACTACCCGCTGATCCACCACCAACTGTTGATATTAAATATCAGATATGAGAAGTAAAGATATGCACTAGAGAAATCAATACACAGAACAGCACACATCAATAGATATAGAATTAGATAGAGATGGACAGAATTACATATAGACCACATTTATATTTTGGCAGATATAATCAGGCTTGGAGGTGGGCAGGAATTCATACACAGCTGTTCATTTATAACTTCATAGAAAACAAGTTTTAAAATAAACATTCGCATTATTTTGTTATCATGGCACGGAAAGTGCATTAGTAGAGTTCTTTTTACGGTTTATAGATCAAGTCTGTTCTTCGCTCCTTAAGCGAGGAGGAGGGTGGGTGGTCATATATTGCTGTGTATATTGAAAGACTGCAGATGGTGGAAAAGGGATCTGATCGATCCGGAGTGCTAAGCGGGAAGAGCAGATGTATATATAACAAACATTTAACAACCATTTTACAACCTCAATATTTTACACGAACTGCATACGCTTCAAGAAATGCTGGGATGTGCGGTGGAGCGTATATGGGGGATGTCTCTACTGCAGTGAAACTGATTCCATGAACAGAATATGTACACATATAGCATTACCAGTGTTTTGTTAACACGGTACAGAAGGGAATTACCAGTGGTTTGTTCTCAAGGCACAAAGAGGGCATTATAACTGTTCTTTGTTCCCATAGCACAGAGGGTGCAATAGCAGTTGTAATTTGTTCTAACGCTGCAGTACGACCACTAGCAGTGCTCTGTTCTCGCGGTCAGATGAGGTCATTGGCAGTGATTTGTTGTCGCAGTTAGTGAGGCCATTAACAGTGCTTTGTTAATGAGTTATTTGCGGGTCATCATCATTGCACCCCCAACATGCCATAGGTGTCCAGCGACTGACGACCCAGCTCTGTGTTGATTGATAAGTTTTCTTACACGTCCACTAAACTTATCGTTTCTGGCTGTGCCCATGTTAACTCTCATCTCTTTCATCCGAAGGAGTGATGTGGACTTATGGTTGTCGAAGTCATGTGCCCTTCCAACATATTGGAGAGCATTGATGATGTCCACCTCATCCATTGGTTGACCGTCCTCTACAATAGCGCAGCTAGCCAGCCTGTCCGCTCTTTCATTTCCCCGTACTCCCACATGTCCAGGGACATAGACAAAGGTGACCTTACGTATTTTTGACTTCTGCAAAGACTTTACTCATTGCATATGTACAAATCCCGTCTCCACTTTTCTTATTAAGCTCATCGAATCACTCAGTATATACAGACGTGGGTGTAGTCTTGTGACTCTAACCAGATGAAAGCCTTAGTCACTACCATCACCTCCATCGTCATGCTACTCGTGGTCATAACGTATGCACCACCGTTTTCCTTGACTATTCTGCCTGCCGAGCGTGCTGTAAATGCCCATGCACTCCTTTGGTGTCATATTACAGATCCGTCTGTATAGATGACTGCATCTTTCTCATCGGTGTTGTCCCAGATGAGACCGTTGACCTCCGCATTGACCAGACTGGATTCTGTTCCCTACATTTCCTGTCGAGTATGACAATACACGAGAATGTCCCTCTGAATTACGTAGGCACCGGCATCCACACCTCGCCAGGGTTGATACAAAAGACAGTAAAATTGTTACAGGAAACGACATTGCAGATATAGACAATACTTCAGGCGAATGAAAAATAGATTGGGTGTTGCTCAAACTTCAAGTCATCTTAAGAAATATTTATGACTATTCCCCAAAGGGAATAGTTCTATAAAAGCACATTGAGAAATGCTAAAGACCCTCTTGTTATGGCGTAAATCAGCAGTATTGATCTTAAAACTGTAATTTACCCTCTCAATGGAGAATAGATCAATAATAATAGCCTTCAAGACTGTGCTTGACCTTAGGATTATATATTTCTTAATAGCATACATGTGACACTGCTAGCTGTACATTTCTGTGACACTGCTAGCTGTACATTTCTGTAACACTGCTAGCTGTGCATGTTTGTGGCACTGTTAGCTGTACATATCTGTGACACTGCTAGCTGTACATATCTGTGACACTGCTAGCTGTACATATCTGTGGCACTGTTAGGTGTACATATATGTGGCACTGCTAGCTGTACATATCTGTGACACTGCTAGCTGTACATATCTGTGACACTGCTAGCTGTACATACCTGTGACACTGCTAGATGGACACATCTGTGACACTGCTAGTTGGACTTACCTGTGACACTGCTAGCTGTACATATCTGTGACACTGCTAGCTGTACATATCTGTGACACTGCTAGCTGTACATACCTATGACACTGCTAGCTGGCACATCTGTGACACTGCTAGTTGGACATACCTGTGACACTGCTACCTGACATACCTATGACACTACTATCTGGACATACCTGTGACACTGCTAGCTGGACACATCTGTGACACTGCTAGCTGGACACATCTGTGACACTGCTAGTTGGACATATCTGTGACACTGCTAGATGGACATATCTGTGACATTGCTAGCTGGACATATCTGTGACACTGCTAGATGGACATATATGTGACACTGCTAGCTGGACATATCTGTGACACTGCTAGCTGGACATATCTGTGACATTGCTAACTGGACATTTCTGTGACACTGCTAGCTGTACATACCTGTGACACTGCTAGCTGGACATACCTGTGACACTGCTAGCTGGACATATCTGTGACACTGCTAGCTGGACATATCTATGGCACTGCTAACTCACATATCTGTGACACTGCTAGCTGTACATACCTGTGACACTGCTAGCTGGACATATCTGTGACACTGCTAGCTGGACATACCTGTGACACTGCTAGCTGGACATATCTGTGACACTGCGGGCTGGACATATCTGTGACACTGCTAGCTGGACATACCTGTGACACTGCTAGCTGAACATACCTGTGACACTGCTAGCTGGACATATCTGTGACACTGCTAGCTGAACATACCTGTGACACCGCTAACAGCTCAATCATCTATTAACAGTTAACAACAGATAAATCATACGAAGAACCAACACAGCTGTGGGTTAAATTGGTCAGGGCACGATTTGCATCCCCAGCACTCCCACTATAATTATATATTATAACTAGTTTTACTTATTGCTTCCCCTTGTTCATCATCATCATCATCATGTACCCTGCCGGTTGGCGTAGGCGATCATGTCCCTCCATCCTTGTTCATACCTTTGTTTAAATCTATATCACTGGCTTCCTATGTGACATTTTCCACTTTGACATGATACGCACGCAATCTGTTCATGATTTCAGGTGAGATACATAGTAGCTTGCTTAGCCGATCGTTCATCCAGCCTCCCTGTGGACATCCAGGAATGTGATAGTAATCCATTGCTCTTCCACACTCCATGTCAGCCAAACTGACAAGCCTGTTACACCCACGTCTATCCTGGTATGGAAATAAAGTACATTGATTTTTTTGGCAGACTAGAGTTCCCCAGAAACTCAAATAACCACTGCTGTTGAGTCTAACAAGTTGTGATCTTTCTAAACATACACATTGAGTATCTGAGAAAACATGGAGACATAACAAGTCTGTGTCTGAAGCCATGCTAATGCTTTAATTACAGTCATAACTTCCAAGTGTGGCCATTATGGTGATGTTTAATATTTGAACAAGCCAAACCAACACACTTACTGCTATGCTGCAGGCACTCCCAACATCAGTTTACGTAGCAGATGTGCTGTTTTACCATATTAAATGTTTGTTTTTGCATAGTTTCCTGCACATTTATATGTATGGTAATCTAGTATGGATACAGGAAAAGAGGAAGATCTAAAAATAACACTTATAAAAGAAACAAAGTTAATGGGCATAGACTCATTAGATAAGATTGAACATCTCGCCAAGAAAAGAGTTGAGTATCAAAGAACATTATAAGCCTTATGTGATGTCTTGCGGCACTGGAAGAATCAAGACCAAGAATCTAGTATGCAACAGCAAACAGACTATAAATATATTAAAATCTTTATTTGGATTCTGTGTTTTTTAATAAATTGTTTGTGCCATATCACTTAGATGCTTGTGTCAGAGCTCTGGCTATGGCTTGGGCAAGGGGAGATCAAGAGCTTGCTTCTGCTTTTCTGAGCCTGCAGTCTCACTTTGGATTAGTGGAGGTCTTGAGAGCTGTGAACATGCTTGATGCTGGCAGACAAGCTAGAGCTGTAGAAAAACGTCTCAAGCATTTGGAGTTATCAGCGTCCAAGGTCAAACCTCAGAAACTTGCAAAACTGAGGTTAAATATAAACAATTTGAACAAACTTAAACTACCAGTAAGTTTGTCCAATTAAACTCAATATTGTTCCTTTAACCATTTGTTTTTCATATCTTCATTGAGAACATCTAATATTTCAACTATAATATATTGACTTCATCAGCATCATCTAATAGATTAATTGAAAGGCAAGAGCCCACTAGAGCCAAGCAGTTACAGACCAGTTAACCTACTTAGCTGCATGAGTAAACTCAAAGAAAGACTGGTCAAGAGAATAACTTATTTAGCACCTGGAGAAAAAAAAAAGCTGATGATGTCATAAGATATGTGGTTTCCACCAGTACAAATCAAATTAAGACCAGGTTGCCTACATTGCACAGGACATTGAGGACACATTGCAAGAGAGGAAACACATGCTAGTTGTATGGGTTGACATTAAGAAGGCTTTATGTGTTAGTGCCTGATAAACTGCAGATAGAAGATTGGTATTCTTCCATGTCTCCAATGGGTTAGCTAACATAAATATGTAGTCCATGTAGATGATAAACAGAAGGGGTATTAGTCCCTTTCTTGCTCCAGTTCTAACTTCAAAATGATCTGTGTAGCCTGCAACTGCTGTGACTGCAGTTGCTGTTGATGTAAATGCATTTACATAGGTTGATTAGATGTTGGCTTACTCCTTATGCTATATTAGTACAACATTGAAATCAAACATCAACATTTTATAGCATAAAAGTCCTATAAAAACATAACAGGAGTGACAATTATAAATTAATGGGAGCAGAATGTGAGATCTTTTAAGAGGTTACAGTGATGTAAACACCACCAGACAAAATGGCAAAACGCCAGTCCGAAAATTGGGATTGGTGGAAAACTGATGTTACTATATGACATTAAAAAAAAACAAAAGAGATACAAAGTCAAAGTGGAATATCAGATGCATGGCTAAATAGAATTTTGTTTAAATAGACGTGAAAAATAAAGAAACAGAGTTTAAATATAAGTATCAGACATATTGATTCTTGATGGGAAAATATCTCATAAGTAAAATAACAAATGCAATATCCTGAGAACATTGATAGAAAGAGCTGTAGAGGTAAACATAAAAAATGTATATATGTGTTTTATAGACTACACAAAAGCATTTGACAAAGTAAAGTTGCGGAAATAATCAATTTGCTGGAGAAATTAAATATTGATGGTAAGAATTTGAGCAACATAAAAAAAACTGGAACAAAAAGCAGCCATATAATTTAGCAAGCAAACAGGACAGTTCAAATATATAAAAGAAGGCTGTGTTCTGTTGCTGAATTTGTTTTCACTTTACAGCAAAAATATTATGAGATCAATAGTAGACAAAAAAGGAATTGAAATCAACAGTCACAACATAAATAATTTGCGATATGTGGATGACAAAGTCTTAATAGGAGAGACAGAGAATGAGGTACAAGAAAGGATATATATAATAGTACAAGAAAGCAACAAGAAAGGTGTCAGTCTGAATAGTAAGAAAACAGAAGTAATGGTCATATCAAAGAAACAATCATCACCATCATGTAGCATAAAAATAAACAGCACAAATATGAAATAAGTGCAACGTTTGAAATACTTGGACACAATAATAACATCAGATGGAAGATGCACCACATAAATAAAAAGCAGAATAAAAAGTAAAAAAAAGTAAAGTGCCCCCGTTACGCCAAGTGGCGTATAGGGAATATGGTGCTAGTGACCATAATTTTTACAGACCTTCGACACATGATTTTTGGGGTAATGTGGTCGGTATTACGCCTGTACCGCTTTACTTTCCCAGAAAAAAAATCCGGTACCCATTTAAGGCTGGGTTAACACGGAAGCCGTCGGTTGGGATCGAACCCTACCTCTGGTCCTTTGTAGTCCAGTTCACTAACCACTGAGCTATCGCGGCTCCCAAAAAGCAGGTTAGCTCAGGCCAAAATAGCATTTCAGAAAATGAAAAGTATCTTATGCAACAAACCTATGTCCATAGAAGTGAGATAGAGAGTTCATCGGTGCTATATAGAGCCAACTCTGACCCTATGGAAGTGAATCATGGACATTAGATAAACAAATGAAAAGAGGATTAGAGGCCATAGAGATGGGATTTCTCAGAAGAATGTTGAAAGTTCCCTGAACAGCCAAAAATATCAAAGAGGAAATTCTCAAAGAGGCCAACACAAAATGGGAGCTCTTAAAAAACGAAAAAGAAACAATCAACATTTTTGGGCACATCATGAGAAGAGGACAGTTGGAATACTTGTTACAAACTGGCAAAATACAGGGAAAGAAAGACCGCGGATGACAAAGAGAGAAGATACTAGATAGCTTGGTGTCATGGCATGGAAAACAGTCAATAACAGAAATGATACGATGCACTGCAGATAGATGATTGGGGTAGAACATGATCACCTATGCCAACCCATATGGCACATGATGATGATGAAAATAACAAAACTTTCCACAATAAAAATTAGAATTGATAGAGAAATAAAAATGTCATCTGTTTAATGTTTATGCCTTTGGGTGTCTCAGAAATATACCAGCATATATGAAGCAAATATGTATATGTAAAACATCTGAGAGTTAGAGATTTGTCAGAAATTTGTATTCATTTAATAAGCAATTTTGCTCATTTTAGTATGAATATTTATATCATGTTCTTTACTCACCTGCATTAATCAACTGTACTCACAATGTGATCTACAAACACAACAGGATCATTTCTGTTAAGTTTGAAAGACATTATATCATGGTATTATCATCAATTTCATCTTCTTTATTTTATATATCTCATTCATTGTTTATTTTCACCCTTTACTTGTTTTTGTCAAGATTGGCTCAGCTAGTGGTGCAGTGTGCAGGCAAGTAGCAAGATGGGTGAGAAACTTCACTGCTCAAGAACTAGAATTCTTTGCTATTCACTTTCCTAAAGATCCGTGGAAAAAACTGGCAGATATTTGCCACTTGAATTCAGAAAAGGTTTGTCATAATTTTGAGATAATTATAAATTTTTTTTTAAATCATTCTTTCATTTTTTTTCATAGTTTAATGGCTTTAACAGTTAGCATATTTCTGTCTTAAATATTTCTGACCTTCGTGTGGTTTGGGAGCCTCGATAGCTCAGTGATTAGTGAACTGGACTACAAAGGACAAGGGGTAGGGTTCGATCCCAATCGACGGCTTCCGGGTTCACCCAGCCTTAAATGGGTACCGGATTTTTTTTCTGGGAAAGTAAAGCAGCATGGGCGTAATACCGACCACATTACCCCAAAAATCATGTGTTGAAGGTCTGTAAAATATAGGGTCACTAACACCATATTTCCCTATACGCCAAGGCGTGACGGGGGTACTTTTTTTTTACTTCGTGTGGTTTGTCTAGGTTTTTTTCTTAATATTCTTTAAAATTACATATCTTTATACTAATATGTTCTGTCTTTGTTGCATCTTATCTCACTCAATTTTGTTTGTTGTCATTAGCATTCTTTGTTGCATCTTATCTCACACAATTTTGTTTGTTGTCGTTAACATTCTTTGCTGCATCTTGTCTCACACAATTTTGTTTGTTGTCATTAGCATTCTTTGTTGCATCTTATCTCACACAATTTTGTTTGTTGTCGTTAACATTCTTTGTTGCATCTTGTCTCACACAATTTTGTTTGTTGTCATTAACATTCTTTGTTGCATCTTATCTCACACAATTTTGTTTGTTGTCGTTAACATTCTTTGTTGCATCTTATCTCACACAATTTTGTTTGTTGTCATTAACATTCTTTGTAGCATCTTATCTCACACAATTTTGTTTGTTGTCGTTAACATTCTTTGTTGCATCTTATCTCACACAATTTTGTTTGTTGTCGTTAACATTCTTTGTTGCATCTTATCTCACACAGTTTTGTTTGTTGTCGTTAACATTCTTTGTTGCATCTTATCTCACACAATTTTGTTTGTTGTCGTTAACATTCTTTGTTGCATCTTATCTCACACAATTTTGTTTGTTGTCGTTAACATTCTTTGTTGCATCTTATCTCACACAGTTTTGTTTGTTGTCGTTAACATTCTTTGTTGCATCTTATCTCACACAATTTTGTTTGTTGTCGTTAACATTCTTTGTTGCATCTTATCTCACACAATTTTGTTTGTTGTCGTTAACATTCTTTGTTGCATCTTATCTCACACAATTTTGTTTGTTGTCATTAACATTCTTTGTTGCATCTTGTCTCACACAATTTTGTTTGTTGTCATTAACATTCTTTGTTGCATCTTATCTCACACAATTTTGTTTGTTGTCGTTAACATTCTTTGTAGCATCTTATCTCACACAATTTTGTTTGTTGTCGTTAACATTCTTTGTTGCATCTTGTCTCACACAATTTTGTTTGTTGTCGTTAACATTCTTTGTTGCATCTTATCTCACACAATTTTGTTTGTTGTCATTAACATTCTTTGTTGCCTCTTATCTCACACAATTTTGTTTGTTGTCATTAACATTCTTTGTTGCATCTTATCTCACACAATTTTGTTTGTTGTCGTTAACATTCTTTGTTGCATCTTGTCTCACACAATTTTGTTTGTTGTCGTTAACATTCTTTGTTGCATCTTATCTCACACAATTTTGTTTGTTGTCATTAACATTCTTTGTTGCCTCTTATCTCACACAGTTTTGTTTGTTGTCATTAACATTCTTTGTTGCATCTTGTCTCACACAGTTTTGTTTGTTGTCATTAACATTCTTTGTTGCCTCTTATCTCACACAATTTTGTTTGTTGTCATTAACATTCTTTGTTGCATCTTGTCTCACACAGTTTTGTTTGTTGTCATTAACATTCTTTGTTGCCTCTTATCTCACACAATTTTGTTTGTTGTCATTAACATTCTTTGTTGCCTCTTATCTCACACAATTTTGTTTGTTGTCATTAACATTCTTTGTTGCATCTTGTCTCACACAGTTTGTTTGTTGTCATTAACATTCTTTGTTGCCTCTTATCTCACACAATTTTGTTTGTTGTCATTAACATTCTTTGTTGCATCTTGTCTCACACAGTTTTGTTTGTTGTCATTAACATTCTTTGTTGCCTCTTATCTCACACAATTTTGTTTGTTGTCATTAACATTCTTTGTTGCATCTTATCTCACACAGTTTTGTTTGTTGTCATTAACATTCTTTGTTGCATCTTATCTCACACAATTTTGTTTGTTGTCGTTAACATTCTTTGTTGCATCTTATCTCACACAGTTTTGTTTGTTGTCATTAACATTCTTTGTTGCATCTTATCTCACACAGTTTTGTTTGTTGTCATTAACATTCTTTGTTGCATCTTATCTCACACAGTTTTGTTTGTTGTCATTAACATTCTTTGTTGCATCTTATCTCACACAGTTTTGTTTGTTGTCGTTAACATTCTTTGTTGCATCTTATCTCACACAGTTTTGTTTGTTGTCATTAACATTCTTTGTTGCATCTTATCTCACACAATTTTGTTTGTTGTCATTAACATTCTTTGTTGCATCTTATCTCACACAATTTTGTTTGTTGTCGTTAACATTCTTTGTCTCAATCTAAGTTATCATCATCATCAGATCAGTTTATTTTTAGTTAAATTTGTGGGTTGTACTTGTAAGATGTCATATACTTGACTATGTAAGATGTCATATACTTTTACTATGTAAGATGTCATATACTTGGCTATGTAATATGTCATATACTTGACTATGTAAGATGTCATATACTTTGACTATGTAAGATGTCATATACTTGACTATGTAATATGTCATATACTTGACTATGTAAGATGTCATATACTTTGACTATGTAAGAAGTCATATACTTGACTATGTAAGATGTCATATACTTGACTATGTAAGATGTCATATACTTGACTATGTAAGATGTCATATAATAGATAGATATAAATTTAGTATTTCGAGACATCCCCAGGGGCTTATATGGCAGGGCTTGGCACTTCAAAAAGTTAACAGGTTTACTGCACTTACGACAGGGCTCTTAGCCTGAGTGACATTTAACTGCACTGGGAGGATGTTAACAATTTAAAACACACATCCCATTAAAAAATTTAAGTAATGCCATAACAGCTCTTTATTACTATCATTTTTTAATGGACACTATCTTTAATTATGTTCTTCGTAATGCTGACTCTCATAATCATAAATGTGTTATCAATCATTATTCCAGGAATTCCCAACAGCACCTTGGTTCTTACCATACTGCTTTGGCACTGGATCACCTCCTATTGATTCCATAGTTCAGCATTGTCAAGATCTTACTGAGCAAAATGTGAATAACTTAGTCAAAGAGTATCACATTCCATTCACTGTACTCAAGAAATTCAAGGAAAACCTGAACACAGAATCAAAACGTCATATTGCACAATATGAGCCTAAACTGGATACTGTTATATGGTAAAATGTTTGTTTATATTTGCTGATTATAGGGAAAATAAAATGTACCCTTTAATCTCTCATATGTAATTTTGTCTATATAAAAATTTGTACAGATCATTTATAGAATTCTATCATTATATTCAATCCCCATTATAGGTAAAGGCATAAAAATGCATCAAGTTGTAAAAAAATGTGAAGATGTGGTCAGGCTGATGATAAGAATTAAAATTTAAAAATAAAGGGGTATGGTTAAAGCTATATGTAGGTGAAGAACAAAACAAAAGCAGAATGATGTTTTAGCTCAGTAGGCCTTCATCAGGAACAATAGACACAATACAAAAATCTATCTATCTATCTATCTGTCTGTCTGTCTGTCTGTCCGTCCGTCCGTCCGTCCGTCCGTCCGTCCATCCATCTATCTATTGTCCTTTCGAGCCGAAGACGGCACATAGGGCAGAACCACGATCTCAAAAACAGAAACCTTGCGTGCCAAAGTGGCACATATTGTAGAGATCACTGCTCTAAAATATATGGCGCTGTTTCCATAACAATACTTTTTACAATGACAGCTTGTCAAGCCATCGATCAATCTCCTTAGTCGCCTCTTACGACATGCCTGGAAGGTCACAGTGTCACTATTCTTTACTTCCCTCATAATGAGGCCCCGGTAACACACAGGAAAATAATATAGATACACATAAAAATATAACTAAATATCGGTAATTTGTTCTATATTGGTAATTTGTTCTATATCAGTAATTTGTTCTATATCGGTATTATGCTAGACTATTTTAAATTGATAGATGACCAAGCCTCGGACAAAGACCTCAGGAAAGTGACTTATTTATTTTCCTCTCAAATAGTCTAGTATACACCGGTAAGTATTTGTGTGTGTTTGTGTATCTCTATATATATTTATTGTGTTTTGTTTATTGTTCCAGCTGAAGGCCTACAGAGCCAAAATGTTGTTCTACATTTGTTTTGTGACTAAAGTGCAAAAAAGCACTGGTAAAAGAGAGACGGAGAGACAAGATTGAGAATGAGGACTTATTTATGTGAGAACTGAAATAAAAGTAAACCCACAGACCTGTTTGATGACATCTACTGCTGTTTTGCCCATGATTTGCCTCTTTTTCACCTGACACATTTCCCTGTGTTGAGCTCATCGTGCAATGGATGCTCTTTATCTGCACCTATTTTCAGGTATGCTCATGCCCACCAGATCTTGATCCTGCTATCCATAGTTGTAAAGTCAAGAAGATAGCTCATTGCTACACAGGGAGTGTCCTTCGTACACCCCAAGATAATGCGCTTAGCTTCATTCTGTATTTTCTCCAGCCTGTCAGTTTGCGTCGTACTGACAGTAAGAATTATCAGGGCATACTCGATTGGTGGGAGGACTAATCCCTGGAACAGAAGAGTAAGTAGTCTCTGCTCGATGTTGGCAGCTGTCATGCCCTTCAAGGCGGTTAATCCTTTGCTAGATTTTGTTATCACATGTTATATTTACAGCAGCTTTGCATTTCTATGTTTCTTGATGGATGTTTATGCTTTTACCCCCCCCCCCCCCTACTTGAACCAAGACAACGTTTATGATAAATACAGAAGTCTGGGAGTAAAACTTTTAAGCCAAAAATGGCGTCCAGATAATAATCTCAAGACCTCTTCTCGGGGCAGGTAAATTCTCGATATTTAATTGCAGCCTGGGGTTCATAGTTTCTTGGTGACGTTTCCTTAACATAAACACTGCTAAAGTCGTTGAGTTTGCCACTGTGCTCAATGATTTATTGTTGTATTTTGTTAAGGTCGGGAGCATCAGTGGCGTAATACCTCCCCCTTTCTGGTCTCCAAATTATATGACTTCCCCCCCTCCCCCGCAATTCTTTTTTACGACAGGATATATCATGTGACTACTTAAAAACAAATCTCTGGACCAATCCATTGTTTGTGCGGAAGCTCTGTCTTTATTCTAGCTGCAACTAGATGATGCTACTTACTAGGACTACTCCTTTTCTCACTTTTACATCATGTAAAGAGTTTCATCTGCTGCTGATCTAGGTTGACTATAATTGCGTACGTTTCACAATTGTACTTTATTTTATGAAAACCTTCATGTGACCAGTACGTAATCATAATCTGGACTTAATTATAAAGTAAAATTGATAGCATAGTACAGCCTTTTATTATCGACACACCTGAGGCGAGACCGCCTGAAGGGAGAGCTATTCAATACTTGATATTCAAAATATCTTCATGAACAGCCTAGTGCAGTTTATGCACATTTTTCAGCCTCAGGCAAACATTCCTATAGACGACGATATAGAACAAAAAAGATCTATACGTTGTTGTAGGGTCATCAGTAAAATGCTCAGCAATCAGGCCTAACAGTTGGAAGTGTTTGTGTGTAGCCACGAATGATGTCTCACACTCTGTCAGTCTGAATGTATCGCTGAGTCTTCATTGAAACAGAAAGTATTTCATGCTATGGCCTCTGTGTCTGCAGGTGTTGAGATTTCGCATGTGCGTGTTCAAAGTGAAGTTACATATTTTTTCTTTCACAGAGCCGCTTAATGTGTGTTTTACTTTCATTCAGGCCAGTTCTCGGATGTTATGTGGAACAAACAGACATACTTTCTATTTAACATTGAATATAAGCGAACTGAAAGTAAATAAGCGAGTTTAACATGCTTGAACGGAATCGGGTATTTGCCAGGAATATGGGTAATACTGCCATCTGATGTAATTTTCGGATGTGTGCTAGATGAAGCGTATAATGCTAGCCGTTTTTTACTTAATACTCTAAGTGTATTAACTCTGTGGACGCTACATAGATCTCGAATCTCGACGACTGATGCACTACGGACGGTTTGCACTACTAGACTGTGAACATATTACTCTGGTATGGTTAGTTATTGAAACATGCACATCATTTAAAGATTTGTAGATGTGTCAGAGTTTACACATATGTAATGTTTGCACAACATAATCATCATCATGTGTTGTCCCTGCAGACGTCCCTTGACAATCAGCTCTATTGTTGATTTTCTAACAAACCATTCTTTGAAGATGTATTGTTTCGTTTCTCATTTTCTATTTATTCCCTTGATCTCTTCTTCCCTCTATTATTCCTTCAGTTTTATTCTTTTTGCATACTGTCCAAAAAAATGATGATTGTTCCGTGCTGATGTTAAGAAACGTTTTCTTTTATTTACTTTGGTCTCTTTTAGAATGTTTTCTCGTTCTTTATTTATACATGTAAAATGTTATGCTCCGATTAAAAAATGAAGACAGAGTGAACCGTCCTTGCAAGCTAAAAATTACAGAAACAAAAAAACCAAAACAAAGGTAGCAGATCACTCAAATTTAATTCAGAGTCTGCGAGGTGTTTAGGATGGAACGACATCTGTGGCAGGTGGGCAGTCACACGTTCTGGGGTGAGCTATTCATCTATGTTAGTTCCCACCCAACCCTTATCAGTGACTTCAAGTAGCTATAGTATCCGGGCCACATCCCGGGAAATCGTTCGGACTGGATAAAACAATTGAGAGAATTGCTGTATCCATATTCGGTGAGAATGTGCTCGTCCTACTATTAGACTAGAAGGTTTAGACGTGCAATTCCAAATTAGGGGCGTCATATTTTGATCCATCGGCGTTAGACAAGTTTTGTAATTCACATCAACGGAAGCAAACTATGTAAACACAAAAACGGAAAAATTGGCAAACAAAAATCTATGTTATATCTACATGGCGAAGTGCGTCAGCTGCATGAAGTCTTAGAAGGACAATCAAAACACACAAGTAAACACAGAAAGAAAATCTAACACACACAAGTAAACACATAAAGAAAATCTAACACACACAAGTAAACACATAAAGAAAATCTAACACACACAAGTAAACACAGAAAGAAAATTAAAACACACACAAGTAAACACAGAAAGAAAATTAAAACACACACGTAAACAGAGAAAGAAAATCAAAACATACAAGTAAACACAGAAAGAAAAGAAAATAAACACAAGTAAACACATAAAGAAAATCAAAACACACAAGTAAACACAGTAAGAAAATCAAAACACACAAGTAAACACAGTAAGAAAATCAAAACACACAAGTAAACACAGAAAGAAAATCTAACACACACAAGTAAACACATAAAGAAAATCTAACACACACAAGTAAACACAGAAAGAAAATTAAAACACACACAAGTAAACACAGAAAGAAAATTAAAACACACACGTAAACAGAGAAAGAAAATCAAAACATACAAGTAAACACAGAAAGAAAATAAAATAAACACAAGTAAACACATAAAGAAAATCAAAACACACAAGTAAACACAGTAAGAAAATCAAAACACACAAGTAAACACAGTAAGAAAATCAAAACACACAAGTAAACACATAAAGAAAATCTAACACACACAAGTAAACACAGAAAGAAAATTAAAACACACACAAGTAAACACAGAAAGAAAATTAAAACACACACGTAAACAGAGAAAGAAAATCAAAACATACAAGTAAACACAGAAAGAAAATAAAATAAACACAAGTAAACACATAAAGAAAATCAAAACACACAAGTAAACACAGTAAGAAAATCAAAACACACAAGTAAACACAGTAAGAAAATCAAAACACACAAGTAAACACAGTAAGAAAATCAAAACACACAAGTAAACACAGTAAGAAAATCAAAACACACAAGTAAACACAGTAAGAAAATCAAAACACACAAGTAAACACAGTAAGAAAATCAAAACACACAAGTAAACACAGTAAGAAAATCAAAACACAAGTAAACACAGTAAGAAAATCAAAACACACAAGTAAACACAGTAAGAAAATCAAAACACACAAGTAAATACAGAAAGAAAATCAAAACACACAAGTAAACAGAGAAAGAAAATCAAAACACACAAGTAAACAGAGAAAGAAAATCAAAACACACAAGTAAACAGAGAAAGATAATCAAAACACACAAGTAAACAGAGAAAGAAAATCAAAACACACAAGTAAACACAGAAAGAAAATCAAAACACACAAGTAAACACGAGTTTTGACCATGCGACTGTCCCATCTCACATCTTAATGCTGGTGTGACCTCCCCATCTAAATGACAAAAAAACAAATTGATTCTGCTTGATCAAAAGACGTGAACACAGCAGAAGAAATGGTCCTAGCGGATATTCTTTAAAAGGAACGTCTCATTTTGTAGTACAATTTAGCGATATTGGTGTCAGTACTAGGCTACTGATTGCCAGTGAGTCTGCTACGACCTGCCTGATCTGGTCCGCTTTCAATAAATTCACGATTCTCTTCTCAGATTGAAACCACACCCGGTTTTTTTTTTTTTTTTTTTTTTTTTTTTTTTTTTTTTTTTTTTGGGGGGGGGGGGGGGGTGGTGCAAAATAGAAACAAAATTAATCAAAACAGAACAGCCTGTTGTGCAGGGTAAACCCATAAACGTTTGTCTGAAGTTAAAAACTGTAAAATTGTTTTGAATTATCCGTATATAATTCATCAGTAAATAACTCATTAGTAAATAACTCATCAGTAAATAATTCATCAGTAATGAAGAAATATAAATTATGTAAATATTCTCAAATAACAAATACAGATATGTTATTGTGATACTAAAACATGTAGGTTTCACTTAGCGTCATCGCACACATATTGATGACTGTCAGCAGATTTCTTAGGGCGATGTGGTCAGCAGTACGTCAGGCAGTCTTTCTTTCCCGTAAAAACCTCAGGTACTCATTTCAGCATGGGTGAACTTGGACACAGGCCGGTCAAGTGATCATTGTTTAATCCCATCATGTTACCCTCAGTAACCATACCTCCACCATTGCTGATGATAAAATCTTATCAAGAAAAAAACTACATTTTCAAAAACCCATCCACACGGTCTGACTGCTGCTGGAGATGAAATAGCAGCACAAAGTGTGACATACAAATATGTTTAGAAGCATAAACTCCATGTCATACGTATGTAGATGACATCTATAATGGGTTGGACATATGGTCTGTGGCCCAGATCAGTGTTTACTACAGAAACCATTTTATAGTTAGCGCCAGCTATAGACAGGGACAGTAGCCCTTGTTGGACATTCGAAACGATTGGAACCAAGCTAATGACATCACTAAAACAGGGTAGCATCAGTGACGATGCTAGAGAGATCAGTGCTCTTAGACGCCCATAATGACGCGACTGATTTGTCGAGGATATTGCAATAAATGTGCAGAAATAAATGACGTCATCTTGGATTTTTTGTTTGTATGGTTCAAGGACAAAATGGGTGATTTACAAGCTACGGAAATCTGTGATTATCATTGACTGACGGGCAGACTTACAGTTTAGTTGAGTCTATTCGACAGGGCATCCTTACTGTACAACGAACACGTCAATAAGCGCTGAGATCTCTTCCGGAGTCTGCTCCTCAACGTGTAGCGACTAGAGACATCGGTGGTGTGTTGGTTGACAAGCATTCTTTAAAATCCTGCTTAGCACTCTCTCCTTGACATTATATTTGTGCAGTTTATTCATTTTGCGGATTGTGGGTAATTTTCTAGTCGATGTCTCGCCCAGCTTCCCCGAGGACATTCAGAACGTCAGGCAGTACAGTGCCCTTTCATACTCAACCTCAGCCAAACTGGCAAGCTTGTCAGCATCGCGTGCTTCGGCATGAAACTTCATGGTGACAGTTCATGTGATAGAGAATGATTTTCAAACTAACCAATGAATAAGAAGAGGGGTGGCAGAGGAGGAAGAAGAAAAACAAGAATGAGAAGGAGAAGAAGGAGGGAGAGAATGCGAACAGAAAGAGAGGAAGACATGGAAAAGGAAGCAGAAAAAACAGAAGGAGAAGATGAACATACAAAGAAGAAGAATCTATCAGATCACAAGCCATACTTCAACAGATCACAAGTCATACTTCAACAGATCACAAGTCATACTTCAACAGATCACAAGTCATACTTCAACAGATCACAAGTCATACTTCAACAGATTAAGTCGGACTTCAACAGATCACAAGTCATACTTCAACAGATCACAAGCAAGTCAGACTTCAACAGATCACAAGTCAGACTTCAACAGATTAGGTCGGACTTCAACAGATCACAAGCAAGTCAGACTTCAACAGATCACAACTCAGACGTCAAAAGGTCACAACTGTTCTCTACGTCACTCAACACACTATGTTGGGATCGCGTCAGACAAAGATCAAGTCTGTATTAACCTCTCCAACCTTCTTCTATAGCATATTTTAATAGATATTCAGATAGCCATAACGGCATGGTACGTCACGTGGCACGCCTATTGAAGAACAAAAACTGGCCACTTAAATCCCTGATCAAACTTATACATTTCGGTTATTCACTAACATTGAGAAGCCATGGGCACACATGATGTTCCAGGTATACACAGTGCCACCGGAATATGGTTGTTTGAATAATTAATTGGTTGGTTATTTAATGTTTGTTGTGCCATTATTTACCAGTTTGAAGAACAAGGTGAGGTATCGACTCAACACGACAACAGGTTACGGGCCTCTGGTGCTCGTAAACCTGGGTGGGTCGACCATCTAAGGGCAGAATCCCCGTACAGGAAGGATCATATGCTGCCTTGCAGGAAGATGGGGGACTACAATCAAAGGCTAAGGAATGCAAACCTGAATAAAATGCTGGCTGAAATCGGATGCACTGGGCCACTGGCGCAGAACACAGTGCAACGTTTTAAGGGGTGTTCAATCAGAGTGGATCTGGCAGACTCTAATCGTGATGTTCTGTCTGTGGGGGCGATCAACACACTTAACCTGACAGCTGACTTCATGTGAGAGTCTGGAATCCTACTCTGATTGAGTCCTGATCGCAGAGAGAGAGAGAGAGAGAGAGAGAGAGAGAGAGAGAGAGAATAATTAATTCTGTGTTTACCCAGTTAACTTTAAGCAGTTTGTGGAATTAAAGTTGAAAGATGAATCAAGCGTGTACATGAAGTCGAACACAGCCATTACGATAGTTCCTTATTTGTTTTCTTCTACTTGTCCTGTTTAGTTTGTTTCAAGGTATTAGTTGATTAATTCCACGCTTTGTTGTGCATTATATGAGTATGTGGGAGGGTAGGTGGATGTACAATGTAATGTGTTCATAAAATACCGCCCATCGATCTCAGAAGTTGATAGTAAATGCATTTGAGATTTGAGGTGAACCTGCGTAATCAGCAAAAATGTCTGACGATTGTATGGAAACGAACTATAGCCTCAATACTGAATGACAAAAGCAACGGACAAATTAAAAAAAGACTATAGTTCAGACACTATAGTTCAGACACTATAGTTCAGACACTATAGTTCAGACACTATAGTTCAGACACTATAGTTCAGACACTATAGTTCAGACAAGCAGAACAAGCGTCAATTAAAATTGTTTACCTGAGCGATAAACGTGCAAGAATGTGAACTAAAAGGGATATTGTTTGGTTGTGATGGTGAGTCCTGGCTTCACGAACACATCAGAAGGGGAGCCAAGAAGACAGACTATATTCAAGATTGTAAACGGTTTTTGTCCGCTTAGAAATTGTTGCCCAAACTCAAAGTCAATTTTTCTTGAAAAACGTTTGTTGCATTGCTGTGAAGTTTTACAAGCAGTCTTAGATTTTCCCGGACCTTTAATACAACATATCTTTTTACATATTAACAACGTGATCTAATTTAGAATTTTATTTATATATTATATAAAAGTAAAGTAAAGTACCCCCGTCACGCCAAGTGGCGTATAGAGAATATAGTGTTAGTGATCATAAATTTTACAGACCTTCAGCACATGATTTTTTGGGTCATGTTGCCTGTATTTCGCCCGTGCCGCTTTACTTTCCCAGAAAAAAATCCGCTAACAGCAGAGGACAGCGCATTATAACAGCACATGCTGACAGCAGAGGACAGCGTATTATAACAGCACATGCTGACAGCAGAGGACAGCGCATTATAACGGCACATGCTAACAGCAGAGGACAGCGCATTATAACAGCACATGCTGACAGCAGAGGACAGCGTATTATAACAGCACATGCTGACAGCAGAGGACAGCGCATTATAACGGCACATGCTGACAGCAGAGGACAGCGCATTATAACGGCACAGGCTGACAGCAGAGGACAGCGCATTATAACAGCACATGCTGACAGCAGAGGACAGCGCATTATAACAGCACATGCTGACAGCAGAGGACAGCGCATTATAACGGCACATGCTGACAGCAGAGGACAGCGCATTATAACGGCACATGCTGACAGCAGAGGACAGCGCATTATAGCAGCACATGCTGACAGCAGAGGACAGCGCATTATAACAGCACATGCTGACAGCACAGGACAGCGCATTATAACTGCTCATGCTGACAGCAGAGGACAGCGCATTATAACAGCTCATGCTGACAGCAGAGGACAGTGCATTATAACAGCACATGCTGAAAGCAGAGGACAGTGCATTATAACAGCACATGCTGAAAGCAGAGGACAGCGCATTATAACAGCTCATGCTGACAGCAGAGGACAGTGCATTATAACAGCACATGCTGACAGCAGAGGACAGTGCATTATAACAGCACATGCTGAAAGCAGAGGACAGTGCATTATAACAGCACATGCTGACAGCAGAGGACAGTGCATTATAACAGCACATGCTGACAGCAGAGGACAGCGCATTATAACAGCTCATGCTGACAGCAGAGGACAGCGCATTATAACAGCTCATGCTGACAGCAGAGGACAGCGCATTATAACAGCACATGCTGACAGCAGAGGACAGCGCATTATAACAGCACATGCTGACAGCAGAGGACAGCACACATGCTGACAGCAGAGGACAGCACATGCTGACAGCAGAGGACAGCACATGCTGACAGCAGAGGACAGCACATGCTGACAGCAGAGAGAATGAACTTGTCAATCAAACAGAGCTTCTTATTTTTCTCAAGTGCAGTCTACAGACAGTAGGGACTAGTAGTGTGAGATGAATAGAGAGATTTTCAGGGATTGGATAGAGAACACTATCCTGCCAACCCTAGATGACCGTCATGCTTGGTAATGGACAATATATCCTATCATAATGTTGTAGAGCAGCAAGATAAATGTTCCAGCATCAAGCACAAAAGACACAACCAAGACGTGGCTTGCAACGGAAAATGTTCCCTTTCACGACAAGCAGTTGGAATCACATTTGTTGGAGCTTGTGAAACAAAGAAGAAGACAAAGACATTTTTGTTTTTGGCAAAATAATTAGAGCAAGGTCACACTCTTCTTCGTTTCCTGCCTTACCATTCACACCTTACTCCACTAAAGCTTGTGTGGGCCAAGGTCACCACCTTTAAAATATATGCTAATAAAACTTGATACGTTTCTATTATATTCTATCCATGGAACCAGTTTCATTGCAGTCACGAATTCCCCATATCCGCTCCATCATCTGTCACGGCATTTTCCGAAATGCATTAGTAAGTTGTGTTAACAAGGTCGCTCCGTGCATGCCTTACTCGACTTCACAGGCGATGATTCCAAACCTATTTGGTACGTGACACCCTCTTATAGACAACACATTGAGTGCTGGAAGAAATGTGAAGAGCACGAGAAAGTGAAGGGCAGAGAAAGTGAAGGGCACGAGAAAGTGAAGGGCAGAGAAAGTGAAAGGCACGAGAAAGTGAAGGGCACGAGAAAGTGAAGGGCACGAGAAAGTGAAGGGCACGAGAAAGTGAAGAGCACGAGAAAGTGAAGGGCACGAGAAAGTGAAGAGCACGAGAAAGTGAAGGGCACGAGAAAGAGAAGGTAAATTGTAAATGAAAAATATATACTAGAATATTGTAAAGATAGAGGTGGGAACAGAGTGTCCTGTTTTGTATATTATTAGTAAATAGATTCTTTGGTCTACCTGATGAAAGCTTTAGCCGAAACGTAGTAGTTTGTCTTGTCTTTATGTTAGTTTAGCTTCTCCATACCATGTTATGTTTGTTTTGCAAGCTAGAGGTGGGAATAGTTGTCACACAGTGAGTGTAGATCGACACAATGGATAGTGCTGTAATGCTAGTTAGGCGATTGCCAAGATGGTTAGATAGAACATTTACTGTGGTCCTCGACATATTAGAAGAAGGATACTTTGTCAACAACGGTTTATTGTAAGTGAGACAAGATGTTTGTTCTTTATTGTATGCTTCAATGTTTTAAGGAGCTTACATTGTTGGCTTGATTATAAAAGATCAGCCGCCAACACTTGAAGTGTATCACAGTCTCGATGTCAGTACATCATTGTGTTAAATATGTGTGTTTTGTTAACTAAATGTGCAACACCCAGGTAGTGGAAGCGACATGGTGACGTTCTTCACGAGAATGAGTCCACTATATTAACCACTGCTTTGTTTTGATGCACTCAAGAGAGACAATCTATACATAGCTACTAATTCAAGAGGGTCCTCCTGAAACAAATCATGTATAGTCAAGATGGAGAGATGACCTTTGTCTTGATAATTAAACTATATTCAGAAGAAATGTTTTCTACATTAAGAAATGTCAAGTCAAATCGCAACTGTTAATTATATTGAGCCTGTAACGATAACCAGATCCTAATTTAATTGTCAAGTATGTCCTATCACCACAGTTCCACCGGATCACAGTCCTAAGACATTGTGATTTCAATGATAATATTAAAGAAATAGCTTCAAGTCATTGGTACAGCTGGTACTGCGGCGCCACTAGTAGAAAATAGTCCACCATTGCTGTCCGTGTGGCTACCCCCTCGGTGAGGGGAGACAAGAGTCATTGTTACCTGCCATGCATGTCGTAGGAGGCGACTACCAAGGTTTGGAGTCGGAGCCTGTGTAGTTGAATAGGACGTGCATGGAGCCATCTTGTCAACAGAATTTACTGATGCATTTTGGGAAATGTGACGAGTGGTTGAGCCGATTTATATATGGGGGATGACTGCGGTGAAACTGGTTCCATGGGATTGGATAGAATAGAATAGAATAGTTCACTAGTGCATAGAGAACGTAAAAAAAAAGGGGGGGGGGTTAGAATATACTGATAATGTCTGACTCTACAAGAAGCTCAGGTCTGGAGGAAAGCAGTGTAGGCACTGAGCTCATGACCTTCAGGGGAGGAGTGAGAGGGGGGTATTTAAGATAATTGGTTCTTTGAAATACACTTAAAGTAGACTCAAGGACGCTCATTCCTTCTCACAGAAAACACTAACAGTTCACGATGCTCACTGGTTATACGCTGGCATTGCTGTTGTGGACAATGGACGAGCGACCGGGCTAGGATTCTAAATTACCTCAGGAAGTCAGTATGAGTAAATGATTCAAGTAATAAATGCCAATCTACTACATTTAAAGAGAGTCGCGATAGCTCAGTGGATAGAGAACTGGACTACAAAGGACAAGAGGTCGGGTTCGATCCTGATCAACGGCTTCCAGGTTCACCCAGCCTTAAATGGGTACCGGATTTTTTTCTGGGTAAGTAAAGCGGCACAGGCGTAATACCGACCACATTACCCTATAAGTCATGTGCCGAAGGTCTATACAAATTATGATCGCTAACACATTCCCTATACGCCACTTGGCGTGACGGGAGATCTTTACTTGTTACTTTTACTACATTATAAATACTGCAAAAAACGTTTAGTCAAAAGAGATGACGTCAGTCAAAATTGATACGCGCGGAGCCAAAGAAGACGGGTAAAACAACACGAGGGTCGACAGTCGCAACAGGTTGAGGGGTATAGTGAGAATGGGCTATGATCCCTGCGTGAATTATCTGATGAGCAGTAAGGCTGAACTGTTGTCAACTAACTTTCTCAGCCCACCTTCCAGCTTACATGTGCCCAGCTTGTGACTTTCTCAGCCCACCTTCCAGCTTACATGTGTCCAGCTTGTGACTTTCTCAGCCCACCTTCCAGCTTACATGTGCCCGGCTTGTGACTTTCTCAGTTCACCTTCCAGCTTACATGTGCCCAGCTTGTGACTTTCTCAGCACACCTTCCAGCTTACATGTGCCCAGCTTGTGATTTTCTCAGCTTACATGTGCCCAGCTTGTGACATTCTCAGCACACCTTCAAGCTTACATGTGCCCAGCTTGTGACTTTCTCAACCCACCTTCCAGCTTACATGTGCCCTCTTGTGACTTTCTCAGCACACCTTCCAGCATACATGTGCCCAGCTTGTGACTTTCTCAGCCTACCTTCCAGCTTACATGTGCCCAGCTTGTGACTTTCTCAGCTCACCTTCCAGCTTACATGTGTCCAGCTTGTGACTTTCTGAGCCCACCTTCAAGCTTACATGTGCCCAGCTTGTGACTTTCTCAACCCACCCTCCAGCTTACATGTGCCCAGCTTGTGATTTTCTCAGCACACCTTCCAGCTTACATGTGCCCAGCTTGTGACTTTCTCAGCCTACCTTCCAGCTTACATGTGCCCAGCTTGTGATTTTCTCAGCCCACTTTCCAGCTTACATGTGCCCAGCTTGTGATTTTCACAGCTCACTTTCCAGCTTACATGTGTCCAGCTTGTGACTTTCTCAGCCCACCTTCCAGCTTACATGTGCCCAGCTTGTGACTTTCTCAGCCTACCTTCCAGCTTACATGTGCCCAGCTTGTGACTTTCTCAGCTCACCTTCCAGCTTACATGTGTCCAGCTTGTGACTTTCTGAGCCCACCTTCAAGCTTACATGTGCCCAGCTTGTGACTTTCTCAACCCACCCTCCAGCTTACATGTGCCCAGCTTGTGATTTTCTCAGCACACCTTCCAGCTTACATGTGCCCAGCTTGTGACTTTCTCAGCCTACCTTCCAGCTTACATGTGCCCAGCTTGTGATTTTCTCAGCCCACTTTCCAGCTTACATGTGCCCAGCTTGTGATTTTCACAGCTCACTTTCCAGCTTACATGTGTCCAGCTTGTGACTTTCTCAGCCCACCTCCAGCTTACATGTGCCCAGCTTGTGATTTTCTCAGCCCACCTTCCAGTTTGATGTACCCTCATCTCACTCTCTCTCTCTCTCTCTCTCTCTCTATATATATATATATATATATATATATATATATATATATATATATATATACTACTATAGTCCGTTCAGATTCGTTTGCCGAGATGTTATGATTTATAATTCAAAAAGTTCTTGATGATTTCACATGATTTTTGGCATACGGTGTTAAAATGTCCATGTCACGAGAACATATGTGTTACTCGATGTCTAGCTATAACGGTTTTCTTAAAGCGGCGAATTCCTTTGATCTTTGCCCATTTAACTATTATTTTGATCCTAATCAAAATGTTTTACAGTAATCTAGTGCAACGATGACCCATGGGCGTGTCCATAAAATTTTACTTGGTGGCAAGTATACAAATTTTAAATTATATATAGAACTTTTGTTCGTAGAGTCAATTTGATATAGTTCCATGCTCTTGGTGTGAGTTTCCCAAATGTTGTCGCTGCCTTTCAAATACGTGCATTTAGTTCCTCATCTAAGGAAAGTGTGGCTGTAATAGTGGATCCAAGATAGCTGAACTTCTGTACTGACTCAAGCAGGCTTCCATTCAAAGTAATGGTTGTTGGTTTGCTTATAACATATTTTTGATTGCTTGGGTGGTCTTGAACAATAAACTGTTTAACAAATCAACTAGGAAATTTTGCAAATCAAACTATTTATCTGTAGACTTAATCAGAGTAATGATCATTCAGAATCAGACGAGTCAAATAGGTCGATTACTGCTTTCGGCTGAACAAACAACAAACCATCCTTTTTCCAATATTCCTCTTCTTGTCGTAACACATGATCCTCACATTTTACCCAGTAGTCTTTATTTATATTTGATAGAGCCTGATTTGTAAGTGTCTCAACATCGCATAATTTGAAAGTTTTATTTGTATATGCTACGTGTCCTTTAACTTTTGCCCAAACTAGTTCTATAGGATTTAAGTGTGCATGATATGGAGGTAGTCTCAAACATCTATGGCCATGTTCTTGAATTAACTTGTCTATTTTAAATATCTTTGTACGTTGTGTCTGTTTTACAAGGCTAAGCAATTCGGGTTTCAAGTAGCTGTCGTTAACTTGTATGTGTTCTTTTATGAGCCACGTTTTGATTGCATCTTTTGTACTTGATGATGTTGGGATTCTATCTTCTACGTTAACTACGTTATGGTATGAAGCATTGTCCATTATCAGACAAGAAGGTCGATCTAATATTGGAAGGATACTTTTCTCGATCCAGTCTTTAAATATGTGCCCATTCATTTCGGAGTGGTAGTCTCTATTGTCTATGGATTTTGAAATGAAAACGAGATGAGCATTCTGCAACAACCCATTATGTCTGCTACCTGCATGTGCAACTATCAAACGTTGCCCTTTACTGCTTGGAACTGATCTTTTAATACTTCCATCTGCTAACTGCCATTCCTTTTCATTTGTATGATGAGCGTTGATCCAAGTTTCATCTAAATAAACAATATCATAATCATTTTCGCGCATTTCCTTCACTTCACGTAAATACTTGCTTCTAAGAGCTACTAGATGTGGCTTCTCACAAATAATGTTTTTTTCCACCAGCATACTTTCTAAAGGTGAAGCCTGCACTTCTTAATATTTTCCATAATGAAGTTTTTGATATTTCAATGTCGTTGTTAGTTTTCAGCCAAAGCTTCAACTTTCTAAGTGTCACTTCTTCGTTTATATCAAACATTCGACAGATTTCTCTTTTTACTAGGTCCTTATCAAAACTGTCTAACGTTTCTTTCCTTCCTTGCTTTCTTGCATTTGTTGGCAATAAATATCCGCTTCCTTTAACTATTCGATCAAATGAACGTTTACACAAACCTAAAATATGCATTGTTCTCTTCTCAGGGTTTGATAAAGAACAATAAAGATGTCCCTTTTTACGCTCTCTGCAGAAGTATTGATAAATCTTTATAGCAATGTTATGCTCAGTAAAATATTTTGCCTTTATATTCATTCTCACATAGACTTGCAGAAGATAATATGGATAGTGCCGCCTCCTTTCTGTAAATATTGAGATTTGCCTCTGAATTATGACTCGAACTCGAGTCTACGGCCGTGATTTTGACGTCACATAATTTCCGGTTTCGGCTAAAATGTCATTTTGTGCTAAACGGGAAATTTCATATGTAACATTTCTTTATAAAAATTTATAGTGGAAACATAACTATTTTAGGACGGTGCGCATTCAGCCGTGAAGGTCATGCCTATATGTTAAAGAATCAGCTGTGAGATGTAAGCATCTACATAATCCCGCCGGTGTTTATAATATCGATTAACTTTTTTTAAATATAGGTTAAATAAGGCATCTTTGAAACTGGATCACATTTCTTTGATAAAAAAATATTTTTATAGCGACATTAGTATTCTAAACCTAACTTCAAAAGATCAATGCAAATGAACAATAAGTTTTTGAAAAAAATAAATTAATGTCTAGGCAAACGAATCTGAACGGACTATAAATGACTACCTCCACCCCACGATTGGCCAATTATTCGTAAATAATATCTAAGACGTGTTGCAGTCTACATCATACAGGTGTAACAGGCTAATATTTTATACATAACTGACTACTATTATTACTACTACTGCTACTACTTCTACTACTGCTACTTTTAATACTACCACGACTACTAGTACTACTACTACTACCATTACCACAACTACCTCATTTTCACCACCCACCATATATATATATATATATATATATATATATATATATATATATATTTGATTATTTGGTTATGGAAGACCCCGGTATCACTGCAAACGAATTAAAATCTATAATTGCTCAACCGCCAGTGCCAGTGGAATCATCCGAATTACTAACTCATCTCCCAAACAAGAAAGGTAACTGTAGTCCCCATCATAGCAGTCTCAGCACACGCCAAAAGACATAAGGCGAAACCGCACAGAAAGTGAACACGGCCAACTGTTCCCTGTCATACGATATCATCATTCATCGTAAACAATTGGAATATCGGAACATGATCAAAACGGATGAAACACACAGCTCACGGTGTGCACAGAGCACTTAACTCAGTAGCTCCTGCAACAAGCCGGACTTGGAATATGAGGAAACTGCAACAAGAAATATATATATATATATTATAGTCTTCAATATCTTTCTTATTAAGATCCAAAGTCCCGCGGTACTGGTGCAATCAGATCAGGTCTACCAGCTCTTTCATCGCTATGGACTTCTCAGAGACCAGGACAGAAAATTGCCATTATTTCTTGAAGGTCCCAGATGTCACCTGATGAGATCAATAATTAGAAGATGATAATGAAATGTATGATGTAGTTGGTGATGTGAAATTCAGATAAGAAGCTCGGTAAGTGAATTAGTAACAGTGAATGATGTATTACGAACACAAGACGCATCCAAATAACTCACCAACGATGTAGTCGTAGGAAGGTCTCAACTTCTCTGCCAACCTTGGGGGCTTGGTTGTGTCCGGGAAAACCCAGTATCGAAGTGCAATGGCGGCTAGAACAACAAGACCAATGTTAACAGCTGTACTCATCCTGGAACCGTGGATCTATCAGATGTCGGGGTCAATGTGGATACGATGACTGGACGTTAAGTCACAGTATATGACCCGCAAAGTAAAGTCAATTTCTGACGAGCTGTCTAATAAAATATCTAATAATTGTAGTTCCTATACATGTGAATTATCTGTGAAATATATTTCTTTTAAAAGAACGTTTTTTTTTTTTTTTTTTGGTAAAGCGTCTTTGTTTTACCACAGACAGTCCTATCAGTCTAGTTATAATTCATGCTAAAAAAACACTACAAGGTTTAACTGTCCGTTTAAAATATTGAATCACTTGCAATAGTTTACGTGACTGTATCGGCATTCAGCTAATAAGCATTTAATTAGTTGTGAACCACGCAGACAAGAGATACGTTCAACCCTGAAACAATACACAGACTGGTCTACAAATGACTTGCTAAGTGAATAATGCGACTTCGTTACTGAATTTCTCTTCCTATTTCAGCGCTTACTTCAATTTGAGTAGCAGGGGCGAGTATATTTCGCTGGGTTCTCAACCAGTTGGTGAGACAATACTCAAGTTGTATGAAAGCATGATCTTGACACTACGCGGGCTTTCGTTACTTTACGTCAGCGTTTCCATTATATTGAGCCCCCTTTGATCCCATAGCCAAGCAACCGACAACCACCTTCAACAACAGCCAAACAACCGACAACCACCCTCAACAGCAGCCAAGCAACCGACAACCACCCACAACAGCAGCCAAGCAACCGACAACCACCCTCAACAGCAGCCAAACAACCGACAACCACCCTCAACAGCAGCCAAGCAACCGACAACCACCCTCAACAGCAGCCAAGTAACCGACAACCACCCTCAACAGCAGCCAAGCAACCGACAACCACCCTCAACAGCAGTCAAGCAACCGACAACCACCCTCAACAGCAGCCAAACAACCGACAACCACCCTCAACAACAGCCAAACAACCGACAACCACCCTCAACAGCAGCCAAGCAACCGACAACCACCCTCAACAGCAGCCAAGCAACCGACAACCACCCTCAACAGCAGCCAAACAACCGACAACCACCCTCAACAGCAGCCAAACAACCGACAACCACCCTCAACAGCAGCCAAGCAACCGACAACCACCCGCAACAGCAGCCAAGCAACGACAACCACCTTCAACAGCAGCCAAACAACCGACAACCACCTTCAACAGCAGCCAAGCAACCGACAACCACCTTCAACAGCAATCGACAACCACCTTCAACAGCAACCGACAACCACATTCAACAACAGCCAAGCAACCGACAACCACCTTCAACAGCAGTCAAGCAACCGACAACCACCCCTAACAGCAGCCAAGCAACCGACAACCACTTTCAACAGCAGCCAAACAACCGACAACCACCCTCAACAGCAGCCAAGCAACCGACAACCACCTTCAACAGCAGCCAAACAACAGACAACCACCTTCAACAGCAACCGACAACTACCTTCAACAGCAGCCAAACAACCGACAACCACCTTCAACAGCAGTCAAACAACAGACAACCACCTTCAACAGCAGCCAAACAACCGACAACCACCTTCAACAGCAACCGACAACCACCTTCAACAGCAACCAAACAACCGACAACCACCTTCAACAGCAGCCAAACAACCGACAACCACCTTCAACAGCAGCCAAACAACCGACAACCACCTTCAACAGCAACCGACAACCACCTTCAACAGCAGCCAAACAACCGACAACCACCTTCAACAGCAGCCAAACAACCGACAACCACCTTCAACAGCAACCGACAACCACATTCAACAGCAGCCAAGCAACCGACAACCACCCTCAACAGCAGCCAAGCAACCGACAACCACCTTCAACAGCAGCCAAACAACCGACAACCACCTTCAACAGCAATCGACAACCACCTTGAACAGCAACCGACAACCACATTCAACAACAGCCAAGCAACTGACAACCACCTTCAACAGCAGCCAAGCAACCGACAACCACCTTCAACAGCAGCCAAGCAACCGACAACCACCTTCAACAGCAGCCAAGCAACCGACAACCACCTTCAACAGCAGCCAAACAGCAGACAACCACCCTCAACAGCAGCCAAGCAACCGACAACCACCTTCAACAGCAGCCAAACAACAGACAACCACCTTCAACAGCAACCGACAACCACCTTCAACAGCAGCCAAACAACCGACAACCACCTTCAATAGTAGCCAAGCAACCGACAACCACCTTCAACAGCAGCCAAACAACCGACAACCACCTTCAACAGCAACCGACAACCACCTTCAACAGCAGCCAAACAACCGACAACCACCTTCAACAGCAGCCAAACAACCGACAACCACCTTCAACAGCAGCCAAACAACCGACAACCACCTTCAACAGCAGCCAAGCAACCGACAACCACCTTCAACTGCAGCCAAACAACCGACAACCACCTTCAACAGCAGCCAAGCAACCGACAACCACCTTCAACAGCAGCAAAGGAACCTGTGAACCCATTTTCCTTGCTTTTTTCTTCTCCCATATGCTTAACTATAAAGAAGTCAAGCCTGCCTTCCCTTTCTAATGTTTATAAAGCTTTAGGTGAAAATGTTGATAAGTTCATATTTTTCACAAAGACCAATGATCATTAGCTTTTACCGAGAGGCACATCGATCGCCCTATATATGATAACGAAATTGAAAGAGATAGCTACAGATGTTGAAAGAGACGAACCTATGTTTCATTGAACATATTAGTCATGTGACAAGGTGAAACCGAAATAATCAAAATATTTTAAAATCATAAATATTGATGGGAAATAACTAAGGATTATCAAAAGAATGTACTAGGAACAATCAAAGTAGATAACAAAATGGGAAAATATCAAGATAGAAAATGGGTTGTTCGAAAGGGATGTATTCTATCATCCAAACTCTTTTCTCTACACAGCAAAATCAGACAGACGGACCTTATACCGGGAATAACAATGGGACCGAGGGTGGGGGGAGGCGGGTAACTTGAACAACTTGAGATATGCTGATGATACTTTACAGATTGTAAGAGGCAATGAGAACTACAAGCATTACTATAAAATATTATTATTTCGACCATCTAAGGGTAGAATCCCCCTACAGAAAAGACAATCTGCTGCCTTGCAGGATGATTGGGGACAATCAAAAGCTAAGGAAAGCAAACCTGAAAAAATGCTGGCTGAAATCGGATGCACTGGGCCACTGACGCAGAATACAGTGCAACGTTTTAACGGGTGTTCAATCAGAGTGGATCTGGCAGACTCTAATTGTGATATTCGGACTGTGGGGGCGATCAACACACTTAACCTGACAGCTGACTTCATGTGAGAGTCTGGGGTCCTACTCTGATTGAGTCCTGATCGCAGAGAGAGAGAATGGTATATTATTATTTAAAGAAAGTGAGAAAATGTGACTCGGTTTAAATGAAATGAAAACAGAAGGTATAAAATTATCTCTAAAAATAAGACAAAGAATTCACATAAGAGCAATATATATGTAAATAGTAACATGTTTAGACAAGTAGATTGTTTTAGATATCTGGGAAGAGCGTTAACATGTGATGGAAGATGTCTTACTGGGGGTACAATGTAGAATCGCACAGGCCAATAATATTTGTAATAAAAATAGAAATGTTATACAAGTCCTTATCGCTGAAAGTTAGAAAGTCAGTTTTGCAGTATTAATTCGAACCAGTACTGCGTTATGGTTGCGAACTATGGAGAGTAAATAGAGAAAAAGAGCACGAGGACAGAATCAGTTGACTTGTGGATTTTTAAACGGATGTTTAAGATACGACAGACAGCCAAACAAGTTACAGAGAGAATTGACTATAAGAGGAAGATTATAAAAGAAATTAGGAAAAGCCATTCCTCTTTTGTGGGATATGTGCAAAGACGAAATAGATTGGAATATTTCATAACTGGAAAAATAAACGATAGAGGAGAGATAAAAGGGAAAAACGATGGATATTTGACGGTGTGTGACAGGAAATGATTAATGGTGGAACTTTTACTCAGCATACAAGTTCTAGAATTATGGAAGGATATAATATCCGACATCTCTCGGCATAGACCATAATTGAACGGAACATTCAATGGGTGATATGACCAGCATCACACAGTCAGTTTTACCCATTAAAACTGGTACCCATTTAGGCTGGGTGAACCAAGGATTCGTCTTTCAAGGTCCGACCTCCTGTCCTTAGTAATCCGGATCATTTCGAGGCTCCCTCTTTTTAAAATAGTAGACGTCTGAACAAAAATGTAAGTGTTTGATTCATTCATGATGACGTTTTATTGAGAAACCGTACCCAGATATCATTTAACGACCACACCGATGGTTGCTACCAACAGTTTGGAAACCGTGCCTTCAAGCACTTGACTGACAAATTATCACAACTGGCCAGGTCGTATTTCAGTTGCCAAAGTTCAACATTGGTTATACGATTATTGCAAACTCAATTTAATTAGTTCAATAAAACGCAAGATTGTAAAATGTTGCATCAGCGTTTTTTTGCTCGCAGCTATACTTCGTATAGTAGATCTAGATTATCTCCAATTCTGGACTAAAATCGTGATGTGTGTGCAGGCGAGGCCACTATTTGCGAAACGTGATGTAAAAGTTGCGCAGTAAAAAAAAGTAAAGTACCCTTGTCACGCCAAGTGGCGTATAGAGAATATGGTGTTAGTGACCATACATTTTACAGACCCTCGGCACATGATTTTTGGGGTAATGTGGTCGGTATTACGCCCGTGCCGCTTTACTTTCCCAGAAAAAAATCCGGTACCTATTAAAAGCTGGGTGAACCCGGAAGCCCTCAGTTGGGATAAAACCCTACTTCTTGTCCTTTATAGTCCAGTTCACTAACCACTGAGCTATCGCGGCTCCCAAAGTTGTGCAGTACAATATTTTAAATATTAAAACACCAAAGTATGTGCACTGCACTCTAAATTTCTTAAATTTAGCAGTCAATTGAACCCTTAATGGCTTAAATGCCACTGCACTTTTTGGCAGTTTATTTTCATTGGCTCTGCTTCACGATGAAAACACTTCAAAATACAAATAATAGTAATTTTACTTGCAAACCAGTTTATCATGCGCAATGGTAGAGTCATGTTGACTCACTGAAGGCCCAAAGATGTAATTTGTCATATGTTTGGGGAGCACTTCAAGGGATATCTCAAAATGATAGCTGATTACATGGAAATACAATGAAACTAAAGGCTAATAATCTTGTTAAATATGTAGACAGTGAAAGATAATCACTGGTAGTGGTGGTATTGGTGGTTGCAGTGGTAGTGGTAGTAGTGGTGGTGGTGATAGTGATAGTGGATGTGGTAGTGAAGGTGGTAGTAGTGGTGGTGGTGATCGTGATAGTGATAGTGGATGTAGTAGTGAAGGTGGTAGTAGTGGTGGTGGTGGTGGTAGTGGCGGTGGTGGTGATAGTGATAGTGGTGGTGGTGGTGGTGATAGTGATAGTGGTGGTAGTGGCGGTGGTGGTGATAGTGATAGTGGTGGTGGTGGTGGTGATAGTGATAGTGATATTGGTGGTGGTATATATATACTATAATATATATTTATATACTCGTATATATTTTTTTGTTGGCTTTTCTTGTACCTGCTGAAGGCTTTTTGTCCGAAACGTCGTTCTACTTTTGTTTTGTTTATCACTTACGTAAAGCTGTTACCATACCATTTTTTCCCCTTTTTTAGTGTTCATTATTATCATCAGCTGTACAGCAACTTGGCATTTGTCTACATCTTGATGCCTTGGTATGCCTGTACCCAAGCTATAAGGATAACAATGGCGAGTGAAGTCTGACCCATGCGTGAGGTAAGCAGAGGGAGAAATATGTCGATTTTAAACCCAAAAAATGGGGACTTGGTTGGACTTACGGTTTGACGAAACTGTTTGGTTCTCGGAGGACAATCATGGTAATTGGAATCGTTCACATTGAAATTAGATTCCACGGGCAGACTCCAACCATTCAGAGATGGCTGATCCATAGAAATAGCGTAGAAAAAGTATTCGGAAAGATTGTTTTCGGGGGAAAGAGATTTAGCTATAGGCGGATTGTGGGGGGGGGGGGATCTTAAAGGAAATACATGTTTATTTGGGAGATCAAGGCTAGGATTACACAGATTTCATAGAAGAAGATGCCGATACAAGTTATACACAGACGTCGTGTATGATTGTGTGCAAATAGAATGGAGCTATGTGGATTTAATTACAGAACATGGAGTATGTCATAACATAGGCAGTAGCCTTAAACATATACATAATTTGCACTAAAGATATATTTTGATAGATGTTCAGATTGCCAATACCAATTTTATGTGTAATTAGAGACATTTATGTCAACGCCGGATATTTATCCGTTAAGTTATGAAGTGTAACTAAATAAACAGGTTTACCAAACTTTTGTACGAGATCTAGACCACGCCTTGAGGCATCATATGAAGTTTTGAACACAGGTGTGATCATATGTAATTGCATATCCTCTGTTCTATCTATTGACCTTTCGAGCCGTAACCGGCCCATAGGGCGTAGACCAAGATACACCTTCTCCTATATGGATTTTTTTGTTCTAGCAGTTTTCTTTTAAAGATATTTTATCAAATCTCGCCATCTGTCTCTGTTCTGTGCAAGCAGTTCTATCTCATTGAGGGAGCCGACTCCTGCTGCTCTTGCCTCTCTCATCAATGTTCTTCTCAGTGTCTCCCTGGGTCTTCCTCTTTTTCTTTTACCTGTTGTTTCCCATATGAGGGCTTGCTTTGCTATTCGGTTATTATCTCTTCTCATCACATGTCCAACGTATGACCATCGTCTTTTCTTTATTACTGAAGATATTAGTGGTTGATTGGCGATTTCTCTAATTTCCTCATTTGTTTTGAATTCGTTCCATGCTATACCAAGTATTTTCCTTAGACATTTATTTTCGAATGCGTTCAACTTTGTTTCTATATCTCTTGTTGTTTTCCAGCTTTCACACGCATACGTAAGGGTTGATAGTACATTTGATTTGAATAGCCTAAGTTTTGTGTTTGTGCTGATAAGTTTTGATTTCCACAACTTTTCAAGGCTTCTGAAAGACATTGCTGCTTTAGCTATTCTGATTTTAATTTCTTTGCTCGTATCCCCTTCTCGATCAATGTGACTTCCAAGATAGATAAAGTGATCGATCTCTTCTACTGGATATCCTCTGTTGCGTGTACATAATTATGTACATCGTATCAGTCCGTGTTGCATGTGTGTGATGAATGTTATTAAAACGTGATATCGCATGTTGTTATCTGAGGTAAGTCGCGGAAGGCATTCATGTCGACAATATACAAATCATGTTGACGTATCTGAAAAGTGTCATCTTTCAGATATTTAGTATTGGACAGAATGGGCGTAAATTGCTGGAGTTATTTACATGGAAAAGCTATCCCGCTGGCGTGTTGAAGTGTTTCGATGGAGAGAGTAAGTGGGGTGATTCAAATCATAGAACACGTGCGGTACAGCAATCAACACACGGTTAAATCGTGCATGTACAACAGGCCTAAGATACACATGTGTTAACTGTGCACATGGTTATACTTTTGTTATATTACAAGAAGCCAATCAACACGGCAGATTCATGAGACAGGTCATATAAGAAATGATTTTTTATCATAAGTATACGGAAATGAGTAAAGACAATGGTGATACATAGACATCGATATAGCTTGAAAGAGGAATTTAGTAATTATAAACCAACATTAGAATGAGGATATGACAAGCGGTGATGTGACTTCAGGGGAGCCGTGTGGGCGTTTGTTTCAGTGGTGTAATATTTCAAAAAAAAAAAAAAAAAAAAAAAAAGATAAATAAAACTATTATAATAATTTATAAAAGTTAACATGTCTGGAAAGGTGATCCTTGTTTTGCCCCAGACGCTGGCAACCCACATATTAGTGTTGTCCTGGTCTCTGACAAACCATGCTACGTCACTGATGACAGTTAAAATCGTGAGCATGTCTGTCATATAACGGTGGAATATTTATAAACAAGTATACCTCTCAGGTGGGTTTTAGAATTTATAACTTAAACAAAAGATCGTGGGAGTTGTTCTCCTGTGGGCTGATAGGATCATTTATGTTAAAATGATGAACGATCTCGTGTATGATTAGTTCACTGGCGGAGACACAAGTACAACGTGGTCAGCCTACGAGATTCCATAAATAACTCTCTCTTTCCCTCTCTCTTTCTCTCTCTCTTTCTCTCTCTCTCATTTCTCTCTCTCTTTCTCTCTCTTTCTCTCTGTCTCTTTCTCTCTCTCTCTCTCTCTCTCTCTCTCTCTCTCTCTCTCTGCAATAATGATCAATGTAGAACATCACACAGTCTATCAATAATTATTCAATAAACAACAAATTATCGTTGTCCTCTTGATCTCTCTCTCTCTCTCTCTCTCTCTCTCTCTCTCTCTCTCTCTGCGATCAAGACTCAGTCATAGTAGGATTCCAGACTCGCTCATAAGTCAGCTGTCTGTTTAAGCGAATCTATTGCCCCATATAGTTTTTCTTCCAGGGAGGTGAGTGTGGACCACATTGCTCTTCTCGGGTCTGTGTACTGGGGGCAATCCTGTAGAACATGTTTTGTAGTCATATTGTCCAGTGTACAGTGGCATGGGCTGGCTGTACCTATTTTGAATTTGGTGAACATGTGATTTCTCATTCTATTGTGGCCAGTACGTAGGCGAAGTATGATGACTTGATCCCTCCTTGATAGTTGGTGGCATCCGTCACTCTCGTTATGCTTTGGGTGTTCTCGTTTCCATTTTTCATGAAAATGACCCTGACAATGGATTTGGCTTCATCATAACTGAGCGGATGGTTCTCTTGTGATAATCTCCCTCGCTCTTTAGCTAATTTATCTGCGCGTTCGTTCCCATGTATATTACAATGTGATGGTATCCACTGAATGACTACTCTCTGGAAGTTATTCCATAGTTGGTCCAGGGTTGTTCTCAAGGCATCTAGTTCATTGTTCTTGGGGATTTTTAGAGCTGATAATACTGACAGTACATCAGTCAGAATCACCAATTTATTGTGCATGTTATTTTTGTGTTGAGTAGCCAGTGTTGCAGCATCTCTGATGGCCTCAGTTTCTGCTTTAAAGTTGTTTGAGAATTTTCCAGTAGCTATTGACTTGGTGATCTCGTCCTGATTATTAAGCGTCAAGAACACACCTCCCTCTCAATTTCTGGAGGTATTTGTAGCAGAGCCATCTGTGTATATGTGGGACCAACAGTCCTGTGGGTAGGTATCGTGTATGTGTTTTTCTGCTACGTGTTTCCTTTCTGTGTCTGAGTTGGTGCCTTTTTTCATGATTCCTGTTATATTTTCCTTAGATTCTGGTATTGTATGCTTTCCGTGAGGAGACATATCAGATGGGCCCAAGGGTTTCGATATTGTTTGGCCAGTAGTTAGTTCATTAGCAATTGCAGCGAAGTTGCTCCTCTTTAGTCGTACAAGTCCGGAACCAGTTATTCTTTGGTGCATGGGGTGGCTAAGGAGCCTTCTATATTTCTCCGCTTGTTGCAATACTTTAGTGACCCGTCTGTCATCTAAGAGTTGTAAACCTGTTACTGTTTCTAGAGTCTTGATAGGTGAAGATTTCATAGCAGCAGTGATGATACGAGCAGCTTGGTTCTGTGTTCTGTTAATTTTGCTAAGGTGGGATTTGGAAGCCATAGCCCAGGCTGTGACTCCATACTCTAGAACTGGTCTGACTCTTTCTACGTATAGTCTTTTCAAAATATTGCTGTCTGCCTCCCAGTCCGTTCCTGCCAATTTCTTCATAATATTTGTTCGCTTTCTGGCTTTTTTCCTTGCTCTGTCTATCTGATTTTTCCAAGTCATTCTGAGATTCATGGTGACGCCAAAATATGTTGGGTTTTTGGTCAATAGGGAGTGTATGGTCTTTTATCTTCAAGTTTGCAGAGAGTGTGTTTCTTGATAGGCTGAAAATTGTATATGTAGTGTTTTTTTCGTTGATTGGTAAGAATCAGGTGTTCGTCCATTTTTCAAGTTTACCTAGGGCATCTTGCATCCTGGGTCCAGCCACCGACATACTTTCCTCGCGAGCACATAACGCCAGATCTTGCATCCTGGGTCCAGCCACCGACATACTTTCCTCGCGAGCCCATAACGCCAGATCATCTGCGTATATTGCTGAGTGTATTCTGGGTGGAATGTCCATTATGATGTCATTTATGAAAATTAAAAAGAGTGTTGGGGACAAGACTCCGATTTGTGGGACACCTTGTTCGATAGAGACCTTCTTAATTAGTTGACCTTGAGCTTGTACTCTGGCCGTTCTGTCCTGAAGGTATTGAGAGACCCAATTGAATAAACGTCTTGGATGCCAAGTCTAAAAAGCTTGTTCTTTAAACCCTCTCGTCAAACACTATCAAAAGCCTTCTCCATGCCGACCGACACTGCCAGTGTGTGTTTCTTTTCTTGTAGAGCATCCTCTATTTCCTGTGCAATGTAGGTGACCAGGTCTTCAGTTGATCTGTGCTGACGGAAGCCACTTTGTTGTGGTACGATTTGTTGTTTTGTCTCCAAATGCCACATAAGTCTTCTGTTAACCAGCCTTTCCATTAGCTTACTCAGGCAGCTCAGTAGGCTAATTGGTCTACAGCTACTTGGGTCTATTGGGTCTTTTCCACACTTGAGGATGGGCACCATAATAGCTTCATTCCAGATTGTCGGCACATGACCACTCTTCCAGTTAGCATTTATTACCCTTAGAAGCTGGCTCTTGGCTTTCTTTCCCAGATTTAGGAGCATTTCGTTGGAGATTCCATCTTTACCAGGGGAACTTTTGAGCTTCAATCCTTTGAGGGCAACATCTAATTCAGTTGAGGTAAAGATGGTCGTCTGATGCTCTTCTGGTGTTAAAGGCATGTGTTTTGCATCTTGGTTTTCCCGTCTTGCAGCTTTCTGTTTGTCTATTGGAATGTTTATTCTACTAATGTTTTTGTAAGTCTCTATCAGTAGATTTGCTGACCTTTTGCCTGTGAGGATGTTCTGATTGTGTGTTAATAATATTGGAGGTCGGCAGTTGTTTTCGTCGCTCAGAGCTTTCGCAAGTTTCCATAGTTTGTGACCATTTTTGTCTAGATTAAGGCTCTCTGTTTTATCTATCCAGCTCTGACTTGCTGATATCATGACCTCACGTCTGTATTTGGCCGAGGCTGCTTTGTAAGCAATGTTACTCTCTGTGCTGTGTGATGTTTCAGCAAGTTCTCTGGCAGAGTCCAGTTCCTCTTCTAGTCTTTGTATTTCCTTGCTCCAGTATGGCTTTTAGTTTCTGTTTGCTCCTCTAGGAATGGATCCTTTAGCAGCTCTCATGATTCAATTTGTTAACTGCTCTATCATATTATTGACCTTCTTTTCGTGGGTGTTGATAGGCGCAGTATATGCATCAGTGAGCCTGGCAAACTTTGCCCAATCTGCTTTATTATAGTTCCAGCGGGGAAGAGGTATTTGCAACTCCTGTTTGTGAGCAAGATTCACTGAAAGTTTGACTGGTCTATGGTCACTATCTCCAAGTTGGTTCAGCACTTTTCTGGTTATTTTGATAGATATGTCTCCAGTTGCAAATGCTAGGTCGGGAGTGGAAGTTGTTTTCCATCTTCTTGAGTAGAAGGTTGGGGGAGGGGGGGTGTCCTCCCTAGAGTTTATGAGGAATAGGTTGTTGTCTATTTCCCATTCTTCCACTTCTTCACCTCGAACATTGGACTCCTTATATCTCCATCTTTCAGAGTGGCTGTTAAAGTCTCCTACTACCAGACACTTTGATGGTGTTATTTCCATTGACTCCAGCTTCAGTAATTTGTCATTTGGACAGTATATATTAAATATCCTTATACTAGCGGAGTTAATGTATAGGTCTGTACCAATGATCTCTGCCTCTCCATTTGTGACTACATCTATCAGTTTTGCTGGGATGGAATTTTTAATAAGTATAAGAATTCCACCCTTGTGACCTTCAATGTCTTGTCTAAATGTTTGGTAGCCCCGATCTTAAATTTGTGCTGAGGATTAAGATGAGTTTCCTGGATGCAGACAACGTCTATCTCCTCCTCTGCTAGTCTGATTGTTAGAGCTTGTTTTTTGTGGTATATACCCTCCGCATTCCAGTGTATTATATTAAGCTGTTTCTTGAAGCTTTTCCGGTCAGCGGTGGTTTCTATCATAATTAGAGTCTGTTATATCCAGTCTGATTGATTACTTGTTAAAACGTTGCACTGTGTTCTGCGCCAGTGGCCCAGTGCATCCGATTTAAGCCAGCATTTTATTCAGGTTTGCTTTCCTTAGCCTTTGAATGTCCCCAATCTTCCTGCAAAGCAGCAGATTGTCTTTTCTGTAGGGGGATTCTGCCCTTGATGGCCAGCCCTCCCAGGCTTACGAGCACTATCTGCCCAAGCTTGATGTAGTAATTAGTTGGTGATTAGACCATCACCATCACACATCAAACAACAGACTATAAGACCCTCCTAACTATCACGAACTTCCGGGAGTCTCATCGATGCTGACAAGTCATGTTATGACAAGTATTTTAAACTAAAAGTTCTACCAGATATATACGAATATATGATGAAACATTTAATTTACTATTTTGACAGTTTGTGTCAAAGAAGGTATTGATCTCCTCCTGCGTTAATGGACGCATGGTTGTTTACTAATTTGGTTCATTTAAGACAACGTCCACAAGAGTCAGAGTGAAATGAATCTCCATTGTCGCCAACCTTCGATGCAGGGAGAAAGCACGACAAGATTGTGTTCTGAGCTTATACTCCAGGCATTGTGCTAGTAAAAGCTAAACTATAACGGCTACCGTTGAGAATGAACGAAATTCTGCAAATTCAGATCTTGGCCGTTGGGCTTTGTTCAAACGTAAACAAGCGTCCATCTTGGTGCGTCCATCTTGGTGCCGTCCACTTGATATAAGTTTTCTTCCAGAGCACAAAAGTGGTTGGCTACTGAGGTAAAGTATTCAGTTGTTTCACTACAGGCAAAAACTATAATGGGATTCAATAAGAGAACCGGCACACTACATCAACAATGTATCGTAGAGAAAGAAAATAATGGGTTTGTTTTTTTAATTGCGGAAACTAAAAGAAAAATTCTTAATTGAAAAAACTCACCTCCATCGCTGATGTTGTGACTGTCTGTTGATCATCTCTGAGCATTCAGTCATGTCAGTTCTACGTCATACAGTCATGTCAGTCCTACATCATTCAGTTATGTCAGTTCTACATCATTCAGTCATGTCAGTTCTACAGCATTCATTCATGTTAGTCCTACATCATTCAGTCATGTCAGTTCTACATCATTCAGTCATGTCAGTTCTACAGCATTCAGTCATGTTAGTCCTACATCATTCAGTCATGTCAGTTCTACATCATTCAGTCATGTCAGTTCTACAGCATTCAGTCATGTTAGTCCTACATCATTCAGTCATGTCAGTTCTACATCATTCAGTCATGTCAGTTCTACATCATTCAGTCATGTCAGTTCTACAGCATTCATTCATGTTAGTCCAACATCATTCAGTCATGTCAGTTCTACATCATTCAGTCATGTCAGTTCTACAGCATTCAGTTATGTCAGTTCTACAGCATTCAGTGATGTCAGTTCTACATCATTCAGTCATGTCAGTTCTACAGCATTCAGTCATGTTAGTCCTACATCATTCAGTCATTTCAGCCCTACATCATTCAGTCATGTCAGTTCTACAGCATTCAGTCATGTCAGCCCTACATCATTCAGTCATGTCAGCCCTACATCATTCAGTCATGTCAGTTCTACATCATTCAGTCATGTCAGTTCTACAGCATTCAGTCATGTTAGTCCTACATCATTCAGTCATGTCAGCCCTACATCATTCAGTCATGTCAGTTCTACATCATTCAGTCATGTCAGTTCTACAGAATTCAGTCATGTCAGTTCTACATCATTCAGTCATGTCAGTTCTACATCATTCAGTCATGTTAGTCCTACATCATTCAGTCGTGTCAGCCCTACATCATTCAGTCATATTAGTCCTACATCATTCAGTCATGTCAGTTCTACATCATTCAGTCATGTCAGTTCTACAGCATTCAGTCATGTTAGTCCTACATCATTCAGTCATGTCAGCCCTTCATCATTCAGTGATGTCAGTTCTACATCATTCAGTCATGTCAGCCCTACATCATTCAGTCATGTTAGTCCTACATCATTCAGTCATGTCAGTTCTACATCATTCAGTCATGTCAGTTCTACAGCATTCAGTCATGTTAGTCCTACATCATTCAGTCATGTCAGTTCTACATCATTCAGTCATGTCAGTTCTACAGCATTCAGTCATGTTAGTCCTACATCATTCAGTCATGTCAGTTCTACATCATTCAGTCATGTTAGTTCTACAGCATTCAGTCATGTCAGCCCTACATCATTCAGTCATGTTAGTCCTACATCATTCAGTCATGTCAGTTCTACATCATTCAGTCATGTCAGTTCTACAGCATTCAGTCATGTCAGCCCTACATCATTCAGTCATGTTAGTCTTACATTTTTCACACCCTAAGAATACAACTAATTGTTTCTCGTCAGCGATCATTTTTTGCTTTAGTTTAGTCGACAGATCAGTATTTGCTTTAGTTTAGTCGACAGGTCAGTTTTTGCTTTAGTTTAGTCGACAGATCAGTATTTGCTTTAGTTTAGTCGACAGATCAGTATTTGCTTTAGTTTAGTCGACAGGTCAGTTTTTGCTTTAATTTAGTCGACAGATTAGTTTTTGCTTTAGTTTAGTCGACAGGTCAGTTTTTGCTTTAGTTTAGTCGACAGATCAGTATTTGCTTTAGTTTAGTCGACAGGTCAGTATTTGCTTTAGTTTAGTCGACAGGTCAGTATTTGCTTTAGTTTAGTCGACAGATCATTTTTTGCTTTAGTTTAGTCGACAGATCAGTTTTTGCTTTAGTTTAGTCGACAGATCAGTATTTGCTTTAGTTTAGTCGACAGGTCAGTATTTGCTTTAGTTTAGTCGACAGGTCAGTATTTGCTTTAGTTTAGTCGACAGATTAATTTTTGCTTTAGTTTAGTCGACAGATTAATTTTTGCTTTAGTTTAGTCGACAGATCAGTTTTTGCTTTAGTTTAGTCGACAGATTAATTTTTGCTTTAGTTTAGTCGACAGATCAGTTTTTGCTTTAGTGTAATCGACAGATTAGTTTTTGCTTTAGTTTAGTCGACAGATCACTTTTTGCTTTAGTTTAGTCGACAGATCACTTTTTGCTTTAGTTTAGTCGACAGATCAGTTTTTGCTTTAGTTTAATCGACAGATTAGTTTTTGCTTTAGTTTAGTCGACAGATCACTTTTTGCTTTAGTTTAGTCGACAGATCACTTTTTGCTTTAGTTTAGTCGACAGATCAGTTTCATGTCACAAGGAACAACTTCACAGTTCTCAGAGCCACACCTCAACACGTTCACCAGTATGAAACACGTCTAACACAAGATAGCGAAATCACTAAAGACTGCTTCAGCTTATATGCACGAACTCGATACCACTGGCAAAGATTTTGACATTAACAAAGATTTAAACATTAGAAAGAACTGGCTTGTTAAACACCATTCTACAGCGGAAATTAAAATACTACGGCCATGCCAAAAGACACGGGCTGGAAAGAACAATAACGGAAGACATGGTTTCTGGGCGACGCGTTATGGGCAGACCAATAAGAAGATGGTTTCAAGACATCAAGACCTTGAACATGATAACAGAAGATGTGAGAGATCTGGCTAGAGACAGAGATCTTTCAGACGGTCTGTGGTGAATGTAACTTTCTGTGGGAGATCTGGCTAGAGACAGAATTTCAGACGGTCTGTGGTGAATGTAACTTTCTGTGGGAGATCTGGCTAGAGACAGAATTTCAGACGGTCTGTGGTGAATGTAACTTTCTGGAGGAGATCTAGCTAGAGACAGAATTTCAGACGGTCTGTGGTGAATGTAACTTTCTGTGGCAGATCTGGCTAGAGACAGAGATCTTTCAGACGGTTTGTAGTGAATGTAACTTTCTTTGGGAGATTTGGCTAGAGACAGAGATCTTTCAGACAGTCTGTGGTGGGTGTAACTTTCTGTGGGAGATTTGGCTAGAAACATAGATCTTTCAGACGGTCTGTGGTGAATGCAACTTTCTGTGGGAGCTCTCACTAGAGACAGAGATCTTTCAGACGGTCTGTGGTGAATGCAACTTTCTGTGGGAGCTCTCACTAGAGACAGAGATATTTCAGACGGTCTGTGGTGAATGCAACTTTCTGTGGGAGATCTCACTAGAGACAGAGATCTTTCAGACGGTCTGTGGTGAATGCAACTTTTTGTGGGAGATCTCACTAGAGACAGAGATCTTTCAGACGGTCTGTGGTGAATGCAACTTTCTGTGGGAGATCTTGCTAGAGACAGAGATCTTTCAGACGGTCTGTGGTGAATGCAACTTTCTTTGGGGAATCTTGCTAGAGACAGAGATCTTTCAGACGGTCTGTGGTGAATGCAACTTTCTGTGGGAGATCTTGCTAGAGACAGAGATCTTTCAGACGGTCTGTGGTGAATGCAACTTTCTGTGGGAGATCTTGCTAGAGACAGAGATCTTTCAGACGGTCTGTGGTGAATGCAACTTTCTGTGGGAGATCTTGCTAGAGACAGAGATCTTTCAGACGGTCTGTGGTGAATGCAACTTTCTGTGGGAGATCTTGCTAGAGACAGAGATCTTTCAGACGGTCTGTGGTGAATGCAACTTTTTGTGGGAGATCTTGCTAGAGACAGAGATCTTTCAGACGGTCTGTGGTGAAGGTAACTTTCTGCAAAGGACATGGGACTTGCTGAGGATGAGCATTAACTATGATGTGTTCGTATATTAATGGTTTATTGCACGATATCACACTGACTTGTGAACATGAGATACCCAGCGCACCAAACAGTAATGAGAACTGTGACTTCAGTGTGACGGGGTCATCTCTTCTGCGTCTTCTTGCTAATATATAACTAACAGTGTTGAATCATTTATACATGGCGATGATGCTGCATGAATGTGTGTTGTTTAGTAACTTAAAATGTAGGTCACTCTTCAAACAAATTATAATAGTCACGGCATTAAAATGGAGCAGAAACTGTCACTCGATTTTTATAAAACATAGAATCAGAAATAATAATGTATACATACACAGGCCTAAATTTACGAAGAGAATATATTCCTGTATCACTGACTATAAAAACTCACCAATAATAATTTAGCTAATTGTTAAATGTCATATTTGTGCCCGTGTGTTACCGGGGCTTCATTATGAGGGAAGTAAAGAATAGTGACACTGTGACCTTCCAGGCATGTCGTAAGAGGCGACTAAGGAGGTTGATCGATGGCTTGACAAGCTGTCATTGTAAAAAGTATTGTTAAGGAAACAGCGCCATATATTTTAGAGGCAGTGATCTCTGCAATATGTGCCATTTTGGCACGCAAGGTTTCTGTTTTTGAGGTTGTGGTTCTGCCCTATGTGCCATCTTCGGCTCGAAAGGACACTAGATAGATAGATATTTGTCTAGCCACCTGCTGTGGCGAAACAGGGACAGAACTTCAAGAAGGTACATTATGAACACTCATGCATTACAAGATTTCTGTCAAAGCTCCTGGACGAGTAAACTAGTACAACTACAGTAAATATTCGAGGACATTCCGTGTCGTTATTTGTCAACAGCGACAAATCATAAAATGTGCGTTTGCTTCTACAATTCATGGTTGACCTATTTTCTATGTCAATTTCCAAAATAAGAACGTTCCCTGCGTTTGGTGATAATATTCTATACCTGTTAACAATTCTCTATTTCTTTTTACAAGCATCAACACATTTAACTTTTTATCAAAATGTGCTCTTTATTATCTTTTTTGCTGTATGCATTCATCTGTTGTTGTTATAAGACTGTGACGCCCTCCGGCTCCATGCATCCTTTTATAACCTTTCTCTTCTTAGTTGAAAACAAAGCTCTGGATATGAAATGGTAAAGAAAGATCTGGCCCATATCCTATAGAGACCTTATCCCCGATGAGGAAGTGCGCAACAAATTCAAATGAAAGACTTATTGATAACAGTGCAAAGGACGAAAGTTGAAACCGTATGGTTACGTTATATTATGGATATACATGGATATGGTTACGTTACATTATGGATATACATGGATATAGTTACGTTACATTATGGATATGCATGGATATAGTTACGTTACATTATGGATATACATGGATATAGTTACGTTACATTATGGATATACATGGATATGGTTACGTTACATTATGGATACACATGGATATAGTTACGTTACATTATGGATATGCATGGATATAGTTACGTTACATTATGGATATACATGGATATAGTTACGTTACATTATGGATATACATGGATATGGTTACGTTACATTATGGATATACATGGATATAGTTACGTTACATTATGGATATACATGGATATAGTTACGTTACATTATGCATATACATGGATATAGTTACGTTACATTATGGATATACATGGATATGGTTACGTTACATTATGGATATACATAGATATGGTTACGTTACATTATTTACGGGTTTTGTTAACGCTATTGCTCTCTGCGCCTTAACAGGTAAAAGAAGACAAGGTAGACAGAGGAGGAGGTGGGGGAACAACAGTATATAATGGATAGGATAAATCATCTTCTCATCTCAGAAAGCAGTCTTTAATCGTGGATGTTGGGAAATGATTGCGAAGACATCGTCACATGTGTCCAAACGACGCATAAGGTTACGGGTCTAAAGATGAAGATGAAATGACGATTGGTCTAACTTGTTTCTGTTTCCATAACTGCCTGTTGTGCTGCACACTCCGCTTGTACCTATAGCCGGTCTAACGATCCTGTACGCTTGTTTCATCTCTATTTGTACTCTCCATCTCTCTTCCCTATCAGTACTCTCCATCTCTCTTCCCTATCAGTACTCTCCATCTCTCTTCCCTTTCAGTACTCTCCATCTCTCTTCCCTTTCAGTACTCTCCATCTCTCTTCCCTTTTAGTACTCCCCATCTCTCTTTCCTTTTAGTACTCCCCATCTCTCTTCCCTTTCAGTACTCTTCATCTCTCTTCCCTTTCAGTACTCTCCATCTCTCATCCCTTTCACTACTTTCCATCTCTCTTCCCTTTCAGTACTCTCCATCTCTCATCCCTTTCACTACTTTCCATCTCTCATCCCTTTCAGTACTCTCCATCTCTCATCCCTTTCAGTACTCTCCATCTCTCTTCCCTTTCAGTACTCTCCATCTCTCTTCTCTTTCAGTACTCTCCATCTCTCATCCCTTTCAGTACTCTCCATCTCTCTTCCCTTTCAGTACTCTCCATCTCTCTTCCCTTTTAGTACTCCCCATCTCTCTTTCCTTTTAGTACTCCCCATCTCTCTTCCCTTTCAGTACTCTTCATCTCTCTTCCCTTTCAGTACTCTCCATCTCTCATCCCTTTCACTACTTTCCATCTCTCTTCCCTTTCAGTACTCTCCATCTCTCATCCCTTTCACTACTTTCCATCTCTCTTCCCTTTCAGTACTCTCCATCTCTCATCCCTTTCAGTACTCTCCATCTCTCTTCCCTTTCAGTACTCTCCATCTCTCTTCCCTTTCAGTACTCTCCATCTCTCATCCCTTTCAGTACTCTCCATCTCTCATTCCTTTCACTACTTTACATCTCTCTTCCCTTTCAGTACTCTCCATCTCTCATCCCTTTCAGTACTCTCCATCTCTCTTTCCTTTCAGTACTCTCCATCTCTCATCCCTTTCAGTACTCTCCATCTCTCTTCCCTTTCAGTACTCTCCATCTCTCATCCCTTTCAGTACTCTCCATCTCTCATCCCTTTCAGTACTCTCCATCTCTCTTCCCTTTCAGTACTCTCCATCTCTCATCCCTTTCAGTACTCTCCATCTCTCTTCCCTTTCAGTACTCTCCATCTCTCATCCCTTTCAGTACTCTCCATCTCTCATCCCTTTCAGTACTCTCCATCTCTCTTCCCTTTCAGTATTCTCCATCTCTCATCCCCTTCAGTACTCTCCATCTCTCATCCCTTTCAGTACTCTCCATCTCTCTTCCCTTTCAGTAGTCCCCATCTCTCATCTCTTTCAGTACTCTCCATCTCTCTTCCCTTTCAGTACTCTCCATCTCTCTTCCCTTTCAGTACTCTCCATTTCTCATACTTCCGAAGTACTCAGAGCTTGTTGGTCTATTGTGATATCTGCCACAACTGACCTTGAACCCTGTTTAGTTCTAGGCCCTGTGTCCACATGAACTCCCAGAAAGGTTCTTCTCCGTGACGTCAGACAGAAATATTTAGTGACAGCCAACCTGTCCTATTTGCTTCCATCGCGATCTATTACATATAGGACGCAAGCTGTCAACAAATGTTGAAGCGAAACAGGCTGTGGCTATTAAAGCAATTGGGTAAAAAATATGACCAGACCTTGCTAGAAAACGAACCGTGGCTAAACGAGGGGGTGGTGTTTTACTTCTGAGCATTGGCAATTTTTTCAGATATCAGGAAGTGACGTAATAAAGGGAAGATCAGTTGCAAGATAATTAACAATCCGGCTTGGGAATAAGATGAACGTTGTGGTAGTTTTTTTTAAAATTTATACTTTTAGAGTTCAAAATGGGCGCAATTGAGAATCTAAAAGTTCTCGAAATTTTGATGAGAGCAACGATAAACATGGAGATGACGAGTAGAGACAGAAATAGAAAACTTCATCATTTAACAATGGCTCATTTCCTTGCAATGTCCGGACTTTTATTCATGAAAACAAAGAAAATACTTTCCAAGAACGTTTACCGTTGTGTTTACAGCTATAGTGCAACATACATTTGTCCTTCTGCCCGACACATCCGACTTCTTTTCGGTATATATTTTGATGTTTTATTTTGCAGAAGGTCCTGCTTTCCGGAATATTTCGAGATGAAGTAGAATCATGCTGAAACTGGTTTGCTGAAGCTATGGCTCACAGACTATTTTTAAATCAAAACTGGTTGGCTGAAGCTATGACTCACAGACTATTGTTAAATCAAAACTGGTTGGCTGAAGCTATGACTCACAGACTATTGTTAAATCAAAACTGGTTGCCTGAAGCTATGACTCACAGACTATTGTTAAATCAAAACTGGTTGCCTGAAGCTATGACTCACAGACTATTGTTAAATCAAAACTGGTTGGCTGAAGCTATGACTCACAGACTATTGTTAAATCAAAACTGGTTGGCTGAAGCTATGACTCACAGACTATTGTTAAATCAAAACTGGTTGGCTGAAGCTATGACTCACAGACTATTGTTAAATAAAAACTGGTTGGCTGAAGCTATGGCTCACAGACTATTGTTAAATCAAAACTGGTTGGCTGAAGCTATGACTCACAGACTATTGTTAAATCAAAACTGGTTGGCTGAAGCTATGACTCACAGACTATTGTTAAATCAAAACTGGTTGGCTGAAGCTATGACTCACAGACTATTGTTAAATAAAAACTGGTTGGCTGAAGCTATGGCTCACAGACTATTGTTAAATCAAAACTGGTTGGCTGAAGCTATGACTCACAGACTATTGTTAAATCAAAACTGGTTGGCTGAAGCTATGACTCACAGACTATTGTTAAATCAAAACTGGTTGACTGAAGCTATGACTCACAGACTATGGTTGAATCAATCGCGGCATCCTGGATAACATTCATTAAAAAAATGTTAATTAAAAATTCTAGTCAGTTAAATATAGTTTTTCAACATGTTTCAGTATTTTAATTATGTTCAAATGTAACATCGACAGAACTTGTATGCGTGTGCGCATGTGCGTGTTTGTGCGTGTCTCTGTGTGTGTGTGATAGGCCATTCAGCAGTTTAGTAATACATTAGTGACTTATGCTGGGAGCTTTTTTTTACTGCGCATTTTCTCTGGTGACTGAATCTGCCAATATTGGATAGACAGATATGACCTCAGAATGAACTAGATGTATTTGTCACCTTGCCTCATATCCTTTCCTCTACGCCTCTTGTCTTATGATATTGACATCAATCCTCGAATGTTGCTGTGCCATTGTTTGTTTGTTCTCCGTGTGCTAATATCAGACACCAGATTGTCCCTGTTGTTTTACGCTAGCAGAGAATTTTCTCAAAGAAGCTCTACAAACATCGTTATATCTCAGCTCCGGCCTTCCCTTTCGTCTCTTTCCGTCGCCAAATTCATCACAGAATAATTGTTTGGAAATAGGAATGTTGCCCATTTTCCTCGCTTGGTCCAACCACCCTAAACTCCGACTATAGATGTTTATATTTGTAAATTATTAAGAAATGAATGATTGAAACAAAGTTTGATCATGTACAAAGCAAGACTGGCATGCAATTATGCAAATAAAAGGAAACCAAGATCGCATGTAAATTGTGGAATATTTGAAGGTACAAAATACAGCCTTAAGTGGATAGCTGAATTTTAGATAGAATAGTACGGCCTGGCGTGATACTGACCACATCACTCATAGATTGTGCTCTTTATGGTTGAAAGTTATGGGCGCTGTTTGCTTACTAGGAAATGTGTACTAACACCTAATTCTACAAGAGTATGGGCACTAACATTATATTCCTAAAAAGAAATATATGTATAATATCATATTCCAATAGAAATAAGGGCACTAACATCATATTCCTAAAAAGAAATATATGTATATTATCATATTCCAACAGAAATATGAGCACTAACACCATATTTCAACAGAAAAATGAGCACTAATATCATATTGAAACAGAAATATGAGCACTAACACCATATTCCAACAGAAATATGACACTAATACCATATTCCAACAGAAATATGAGCACTAACACCATATTCCAACAGAAATATGAGTACTAACACCATATTCCAATAGAAATATGAGCACTAACACCATATTCCAACAGAAATATGAGCACTAACACCATATTCCAACAGAAATATTATACTATAGTCCGTTCAGATTCGTTTGCCTAGACATTAATTTATTTTTTTCAAAAACTTATTGTTCATTTGCATTGATCTTTTGAAGTTAGGTTTAGAATACTAATGTCGCTATAAAAATATTTTTTTATCAAAGAAATGTGATCCAGTTTCAAAGATGCCTTATTTAACCTATATTAAAAAAAAGTTAATCGATATTATAAACACCGGCGGGATTATGTAGATGCTTACATCTCACAGCTGATTCTTTAACATATAGGCATGACCTTCACGGCTGAATGCGCACCGTCCTAAAATAGTTATGTTTCCACTATAAATTTTTATAAAGAAATGTTACATATGAAATTTCCCGTTTAGCACAAAATGACATTTTAGCCGAAACCGGAAATTATGTGACGTCAAAATCACGGCCGTAGACTCGAGTTCGAGTCATAATTCAGAGGCAAATCTCAATATTTACAGAAAGGAGGCGGCACTATCCATATTATCTTCTGCAAGTCTATGTGAGAATGAATATAAAGGCAAAATATTTTACTGAGCATAACATTGCTATAAAGATTTATCAATACTTCTGCAGACAGCGTAAAAAGGGACATCTTTATTGTTCTTTATCAAACCCTGAGAAGAGAACAATGCATATTTTAGGTTTGTGTAAACGTTCATTTGATCGAATAGTTAAAGGAAGCGGATATTTATTGCCAACAAATGCAAGAAAGCAAGGAAGGAAAGAAACGTTAGACAGTTTTGATAAGGACCTAGTAAAAAGAGAAATCTGTCGAATGTTTGATATAAACGAAGAAGTGACACTTAGAAAGTTGAAGCTTTGGCTGAAAACTAACAACGACATTGAAATATCAAAAACTTCATTATGGAAAATATTAAGAAGTGCAGGCTTCACCTTTAGAAAGTATGCTGGTGGAAAAAACATTATTTGTGAGAAGCCACATCTAGTAGCTCTTAGAAGCAAGTATTTACGTGAAGTGAAGGAAATGCGCGAAAATTATTATGATATTGTTTATTTAGATGAAACTTGGATCAACGCTCATCATACAAATGAAAAGGAATGACAGTTAGCAGATGGAAGTATTAAAAGATCAGTACCAAGCAGTAAAGGGCAACGTTTGATAGTTGCACATGCAGGTAGCAGACATAATGGGTTGTTGCAGAATGCTCATCTCGTTTTCATTTCAAAATCCATAGACAATAGAGACTACCACTCCGAAATGAATGGGCACATATTTAAAGACTGGATCGAGAAAAGTATCCTTCCAATATTAAATCGACCTTCTTGTCTGATAATGGACAATGCTTCATACCATAACGTAGTTAACGTAGAAGATAGAATCCCAACATCATCAAGTACAAAAGATGCAATCAAAACGTGGCTCATAAAAGAACACATACAAGTTAACGACAGCTACTTGAAACCCGAATTGCTTAGCCTTGTAAAACAGACACAACGTACAAAGATATTTAAAATAGACAAGTTAATTCAAGAACATGGCCATAGATGTTTGAGACTACCTCCATATCATGCACACTTAAATCCTATAGAACTAGTTTGGGCAAAAGTTAAAGGACACGTAGCATATACAAATAAAACTTTCAAATTATGCGATGTTGAGACACTTACAAATCAGGCTCTATCAAATATAAATAAAGACTACTGGGTAAAATGTGAGGATCATGTGTTACGACAAGAAGAGGAATATTGGAAAAAGGATGGTTTGTTGTTTGTTCAGCCGAAAGCAGTAATCGACCTATTTGACTCGTCTGATTCTGAATGATCATTACTCTGATTAAGTCTACAGATAAATAGTTTGATTTGCAAAAGTTCCTAGTTGATTTGTTAAACAGTTTATTGTTCAAGACCACCCAAGCAATCAAAAATATGTTATAAGCAAACCAACAACCATTACTTTGAATGGAAGCCTGCTTGAGTCAGTACAGAAGTTCAGCTATCTTGGATCCACTATTACAGCCACACTTTCCTTAGATGAGGAACTAAATGTACGTATTTGAAAGGCAGCGACAACATTTGGGAAACTCACACCAAGAGCATGGAACTATATCAAATTGACTCTACGAACAAAAGTTCTATATATAATTTAAAATTTGTATACTTGCCACCAAGTAAAATTTTATGGACACGCCTATGGGTCATCGTTGCACTAGATTACTGTAAAACATTTTGATTAGGGTCAAAATAATAGTTACATGGGCAAAGACCAAAGGAATTCGCCGCTTTAAGAAAACCGTTATAGCTAGACATCGAGTAACACATATGTTCTCGTGACATGGACATTTTAACACCGTATGCCAAAATCATGTGAAATCATCAAGAACTTTTTGAATTATAAATCATAACATCTCGGCAAACGAATCTGAACGGACTATAATATCATATTCCAACAGAAATATGGGCACTAACACCATATTCCAACAGAAATATGAGCACTAACACCATATTCCAACAGAAATATGACACTAACACCATATTCCAACAGAAATATGAGCACTAACACCATATTCCAACAGAAATATGAGCACTAACATCATATTCCAACAGAAATATGAGCACTAATACCATATTCCAACAGAAATATGACACTAACACCATATTCCAACAGAAATATGAGCACTAACACCATATTCCAACAGAAATATGAGCACTAACACCATATTCCAACAGAAATATGAGACTAACACCATATTCCAACAGAAATATGAGCACTAACACCATATTCTAACAGAAATATGACACTAATATCATATTCCTACAAAAGTATGGCCACTATCATCATATTCCCCTTTTGCTTCTAGGCGTAGAGGCGCGATCGTTGTTGAAGATATAAACTTATAATCTTGAACACAATTAATATCAACCACTGTATTGGGAAGCCATGGGGTGATCTTGAAAGAATATTGGGAAACAGAACGACTTAGAGGTTGTTTGTTAAAGACCTATGCTCCACAGGGAGTTGGAAGGAAGAAGAGACTGCTGTAGAATATTGTTAGGAGACTTTAATTCGCATAAAATTGGAGGGGATTTACATCAACGAATTAAGGGCGTTCATTCGAGTTCAACGGGGTTCATGGAGTGTGACCACAGAATAAGACAAAGACTGTGCAGAAATTCCAAGCCAGGTGACTGAATCATGTTTTTGTCATTAAATAAGACGCTGCACTATTTGCTGACAAATTATTGCTACAAAATGCCTGCCATGATCGAACTATCATGAAAGTTTTTGTTATAATTGTCTTTCTTTCTTTCTTTCTTTCTTACTTACGTTCTTTCTTTCTTTTCTTTTTTTCTTTCTTTATTGTCTTTGGAAAGAGCGTGGGACGATTGACGAACTGCCGATGTTATTTATACGCCGTCCCCTAGTTTCAAGGAGCTGGTATACACTTGTGTATTGAATCAAGATTGGGACGCCTTCATTTTATTTATTTATTTTTTAAAATAGTTTTGTGTTAGTGGAATTTTGTGAAAGCTGATAATGATAGGTCGAGACATAATCCTAAAATGAAAACAAAGAAAACAATTATTGTAATGCCAACGACACGAAGGATATCGAAGAGATTAAACACAATGAAACGTTGTGGTTCTGGTTATCCTTTGTTTACGTCTGCTTCGAAAACAGTAACATGCAAACATTAACAAGAAAACAGTAACATGAAAAGATTAACTTTGAAAACAGTAACATGCAAACATTAACAAGAAAACAGTAACATGAAAAGATTAACTTTGAAAACAGTAACATGCAAACATTAACAAGAAAACAGTAACATGACAACAGTAAAAACTCTCCTTCTCTTCCTATGGGAAGTAATCCATGTTAGTGTAGAGATTATTGAAAAATGAAGTTGTCTCGCTTTATTGTGCTCAACTATAATCACAGCCAAAGTTTGACTCATCTCATGTTCATTTAACGGTAGGGCCAGTTTTTTTCATTTTTTTTTTCCGAGGATGAAATAGAAACTCAGGCCTATATACCTCGTGCGTGGTGACTGCTCTAGAGAAGACGCTTTTACTTTCCTCTCCTATATTATCACCTGACCCTCCACCAGCAGAGAGCGCCCTTTTTGTGTTGGCCTCTTTGAGAACTTCCTTATTGGTCTTTTTAGCTGTCCAGGGAACTTTCACATTCTTCTGAGAAATCCCATCTCTGTGGCCTCTAATCGTCTTTTCATTTGTTTGTCTATTGACCATGATTCGCTTCCATAGGTCAGAATTGGTTCTATATAGCACCGATGAACTCTCTTTCTCATTTTTATTGACATAGATTTGTTGCATAAGATATTTTTCATTTTCTGAAATGCTATTTTGGCCTGAGCTATTCTGCTTTTTATTTATGTGGTGCATCTCCCATCTGATGTTATTATTGTGCCCAAGTATTTGAAACGTTGTACTTGTTTCAGATTTGTCTCGTCTATTTTTATGCTGCATGGTGGTAATGATTGTTTCTTCGATATAACCATTTGAGAAAGATATGCAATCCATTTTTGTCAATGGAAATAATAAGAAATCTCGCGTTTAGAACAATACACAAGAAAATCGTTGAAAGCCACAAAACAATAGTCTTTTTTTTCAGAAGAAAGTTGAGAATACCATGAATATCTAATCATAGTAACGAAGATATTATAAACAAGTCAAAGCAACAACAAAATCTAATGTTGAACATCAGACAAATAAAAAGCATCCTCTGCAACAAGTCTATGTCAATAGAAGTGAGAAAGAGAATTCGTCGGTGTTATATAGAGCCAGACGATTAGAAGCCACAGAGATGGGATTTCTCAGAAGAATATTGAAAGTTCCCTAGACAGCTAAAAAGACCAATGAGGAAGTTCTCAAAGAGGCCAACACAAAAAAAGGAAGCTCTTAAAAAACATCAGAAAGAAGCAATCAACATTTTTCGGGCACATCATGAGAAGAGGAAAGTTGGAATACTTGGTTACAACTGGCAAAATAAAAGGAAAGAGAGATCGCGGGCGACAAAGAGAGAAAATACTGGATAGCTTGGTGTCATGGCATGGAAAACAGTCAACAACAGAACTGATACGATGCACTGTAGATAGAAGATTGTGGAGGGACATGATCACCTACGCCAACCGGTATGGCACATGATAATGATGATATAGAGCCAATTCAGACCTAATGTATGGAATCATAGACACTAGACAAACAAATAAATGAAAAGACGATTAGGCGCCACAGAGATGGGATTTCTCAGAAGAATGCTGAAAGTTCCCTGAACAGCTGAAAGAGACCAACGAGAACATTCTCAAAGAGGCCAACACAGAAGAAAGGGATCTCCTAAACATCAGAAAGAAACAATCGGCATTTTTTTGGCACATCGTGAGAAAAGGAAAATTGGAATACTTGGTTACAACTGGCAAAATACAGGAAAAAGGATATCGCGGAATACAAGAGAAAATATACTAGATAGCTTGGTTTTGTGGCACGAAACACAGTCAACAATAAAATAGATACGATGATTCGCCGTGAGCATAACAATGTGGAAGGACATGATCGTCTATGTCAACCGGTATGGCACATGATGATGATGATTATTATTCAAAAACAAACTCCTGAGTGGTTAGTGTGGTCGCTTCCTGATCATAAAAATGCAGGTAAAATCTCCAGGTGAGTTAAGGATCCTTTTTTCTGACCGACAAACCTCCGGGGTTCACCTAGCCTCTAAAAACTGCTACTAGAGACTTCTCGATAAAGTAAAGACGCACCGGGGTGGTGCCAACCACATCACCTAAAAATGAGCCGTTTGTCTGTGGACAACAACACCACTTTCCCATGCGCCTAGCAGGGCGCGGAGGCAACCTGTGCCAACTTACATAGTCTTAAAATGGGTTTTTTTTTGTTTTTTTTTTTTGTACCCCCCGTCACGCCAAGTGGCGTATAGGGAAATATGGTGTTAGTGACCCTATATTTTACAGACCTTCAGCACATGATTTTTGGGGTAATGTGGTCGGTATTACGCCCGTGCTGCTTTTTACTTTCCAGAAAAATCCGGTACCCATTTTAAGGCTGGGTGAACCCGGAGCCGTCGGTTGGGATCGAACCCTACCCTTGTCCGTAGTAGTCCAGTTCACTAACCACTGAGCTATCGCGGCTCCTACTAATTTTTAGGGAATTAGTAAAACCCAGGTGTCCTCGCCAGGATTACGAACCCCGGCTGTTGCCGTGGTAAGCCAACCGCCTATCGATTGCGCTAACCGGACACCCTCTTAAAATGGGTACTAGAGAATATTTGGGGGGGGGGGGGCGGTAGTGGCCGAGTGCTAACCAGATATTAAAAAAATATTTGGAATTTTCACTTTACGACACAATCTAGGTATGGAATCACAGAGTGACGGAGATATCTATCTATCTATCTATCTATCTGTCTGTCTGTCTGTCTGTCTGTCTGTCTGTCTGTCTGTCTGTCTGTCTGTCTGTCTGTCTGTCTGTCTGTCTGTCTGTCTGTCTACCTACCTACCTACCTACCTACCTACCTACCTACCTACCTGTCTGTCTGTCTGTCTGTCTGTCTGTCTGTCTGTCTATATATATATATATATATATATATATATATATATATAATGTAGTGAATTAACCACGGCATCAAACATATCACGGTACTCGGTAGTGTACTGGGTACAAATAATAATACATAAATATTATTATATGGGGAACTTCCGAGGCGATAATAGGGAATAATAGAACAAAGAAGTATGTGTTAGCACTCGGAAAAATTGACAGACAAACAACAATAGAAAAAAACGAAGAACAATATATGGTCCGAAGTGGGATCGAACTTCGGACCATATATTGTTCTTCGTTTTTTTCTATTGTTGTTTGTCTGTCAATTTTTCCGAGTGCTAACACATACTTCTTTGTTCTATTATTCCCTACTCGGTAGTGTAACTGTTTATCCAATGTTTCTTGAGATGTGCTTCACGATATAGTGAAGGTAGGTTGATACATCTAGTTAACAAGGACATACGACAAATATGTAATTTATACTGAGAGCAAACAGCGAGAGAACTCTACACACATTGATATAAAAAGAGGAGTAAGACAGGGATGCATCCTATCACAAAGCTTGTTCAATTTATACACTGAGCAAATCTTTAAAACATCACAGAGATGCCAGGCTAAACATTAATGGAAAGCTAATCAATAACCAAAGATATGCTGATGATACGGTACTACTAGCAGAAAATCCTAAAGATCTACAACAATTACTTGATGAAATAAACGTGACAAGCAAAAAAAGATGGATTACATATGAATATCAAAAAGATTAAAACTATAATCATAAACAAAGAAAATGCTCAAACCATATAATAAGTGGATATCAAAATTGAAGGAATAGACCAAGAGATAGTTCAGAACTACAACTACCTTGGACATACTACATGTATAACCAGTGATGGAAAATGTAAAACTGAAATAAACAAAAGAACAAAAGAATACTAACATCAAAACAAATAACACCAGGACTAAAACTAAGAATAGCAAAATGGTATATCTTCTCACCATTCTTATATGGTGCAGAAACATGGAAATTAGACAAGAAAACAGAACCGAGAATTGAAGCTTTTGAAATGTGGATTTATAGAAGATTAGGTAGAATTGGATGCAAAGAAAATAAAAGAAACGAAGAAGTCTTAAAACAACTAAAAATGAAAAGAGAACTACTAAACATAATTCAAACATGACAAATACGATTTTTTTGGCCATGGTAAAAAACACAACAGCCTACTAATCGTAATCTCGGAGGGGATATTACAAGAAAAAAAGTGGTATGGTGACAGCTTTACGTGGTAATGGACGAAACAAAAGTCGACGTTTCGGCCAAGTAGTCCTTCATCTGGACGAACAACAAACACAAAAATTATATATAACGATATATTAATAAATCTAACTACATGGCGATAATATTCTGGATACTAAAGAGAGGAAAAATAAAAAATTTGATATTGCTATTACCATCAGCCTTACAGCAGCTTCGCATCTCTACGCATCTTGGTGCATCTTGATGCCTTTACCTCTCAAGGTAAAACAGGCAGAGGCAGACCAAGACTAAGATGGATGAGTAACATCAAAAGATGGACAAATCAGCTTATGACAACCTGCACTATCAAAACAAGAGACAAAGAAGAATGGCGCTCCATGGTAGCCAACCTTCGTTGCGGAGATGGCACATGATAATAATGATGAGGTTGAAAACCTGCTTGACTTTCCCCACTCGACCCACCTGATAAAGGAATGAGTACGTGGCCCACACAGTTGTGGAACAGTAATCATAACGATAAAGACCACTGACCTCTTCACCTCCAAATATTGTGACCTAATTAGGTGAAATGTATTTCAATTCACGAAGCCAATCTTTCATGTGACATTGCATTTTCATTCAGCGTCTCTATTGTTGTCTTTTCTGCTTCTAATGTCCATGATTGACATTGCGAACAATGTGTAAACAAATGCTGTATTATAAAGTTGCCATATTTTATTTTGCAGCATTGACAAGGGACATAGAGTGTGAGTTTGTTGAGTCAAGCGAGAGTGGAGTGAGGTTGTTGAGTCAAGTGTGAGAGAGGGTGAGGTTGTTGAGTCAAGCGAGAGTGGGAGTAAGGTTGTTGAGTCAAGTGTGAGAGAGGGTGAGGTTGTTGAGTCAAGCGAGAGTGGGAGTGAGGTTGTTGAGTCAAGCGAGAGAGAGGGTGAGGTTGTTGAGCCAAGCGAGAGTGGGGCGAGGTTGTTGAGTCAAGCGAGAGTGGGAGTGAGGTTGTTGAGTCAAGCGAGAGTGGGAGTGAGGTTGTTAAGTCAAGCGAGAGTGGGAGTGAGGTTGTTGAGTCAAGCGAGAGAGAGGGTGAGGTTGTTGAGTCAAGCGAGAGTGGGAGTGAGGTTGTTAAGTCAAGCGAGAGTGGGAGTGAGGTTGTTGAGTCAAGCGAGAGTGGGAGTGAAGTTGTTGAGTCAAGTGTGAGAGAGGGTGAGGTTGTTGAGTCAAGTGTGAGAGAGGGTGAGGTTGTTGAGTCAAACGAGAGTGGAGTGAGGTTGTTGAGTCAAGGGAGAGTGGGAGTGAGGTTGTTGAGTCAACCGAGAGTGGGGGGGGGGAAGGTTGTTGAGTCAAGCGAGAGAGAGCGTGAGGTTGTTGAGCCAAGCGAGAGTGGGGGTGTGGTTGTTGAGTCAAGGGAGATTGGGAGTGAGGTTGTTGAGCCAAGCGAGAGTGGGAGTGTGGTTGTTGAGCCAAGCGAGAGTTGGAGTGAGGTTGTTGAGTTAAACGAGAGAGAGGGTGAGGTTGTTGAGTCAAACGAGAGAGAGGGTGAGGTTGTTGAGCCAAGCGAGAGTTGGGGTGAGGTTGTTGAGCCAAGCGAGAGTTGGAGTGAGGTTGTTGAGCCAAGCGAGAGTTGGAGTGAGGTTGTTGAGTCAAGCGAGAGTTGGGGTGAGGTTGTTGAGTCAAGCGAGAGTTGGAGTGAGGTTGTTGAGTCAAGCGAGAGAGAGGGTGAGGTTGTTGAGTCAAACGAGAGAGAGGGTGAGGTTGTTGAGCCAAGCGAGAGTTGGGGTGAGGTTGTTGAGCCAAGCGAGAGTTGGAGTGAGGTTGTTGAGTCAAGCGAGAGTTGGGGTGAGGTTGTTGAGTCAAGCGAGAGAGAGGTTGAGGTTGTTGAGTCAAACGACAGAGAGGGTGAGGTTGTTGGGCCAAGCGAGAGTTGGAGTGAGGTTGTTGAGTCAAACGAGAGTTGGAGTGAGGTTGTTGAGCCAAGCGAGAGTTGGAGTGAGGTTGTTGAGTCAAACGAGAGTGGGAGTGAGGTTGTTGAGTCAAACGAGAGAGAGTGTGAGGTTGTTGAGTCAAACGAGAGTTGGAGTGTGGTTGTTGAGTCAAACGAGAGAGAGTGTGAGGTTGTTGAGTCAAACGAGAGTTGGAGTGTGGTTGTTGAGTCAAACGAGAGTGGGAGTGTGGTTGTTGAGTCAAACGAGAGTTGGAGTGAGGTTGTTGAGTCAAACGAGAGAGAGTGTGAGGTTGTTGAGTCAAACGAGAGTTGGAGTGTGGTTGTTGAGTCAAACGAGAGTGGGAGTGTGGTTGTTGAGTCAAACGAGAGAGAGTGTGAGGTTGTTGAGTCAAACGAGAGTTGGGGTGAGGTTGTTGAGTCAAGCGAGAGTGGGAGTGTGGTTGTTGAGTCAAACGAGAGTTGGAGTGAGGTTGTTGAGTCAAACGAGAGAGAGTGTGAGGTTGTTGAGTCAAACGAGAGAGAGGGTGAGGTTGTTGAGCCAAGTGAGAGTTGGGGTGAGGTTGTTGAGTCAAGCGAGAGTTGGAGTGAGGTTGTTGAGTCAAACGAGAGAGAGTGTGAGGTTGTTGAGTCAAACGAAAGAGAGGGTGAAGTTGTTGGGCCAAGTGAGAGTTGGGGTGAGGTTGTTGAGTCAAGCGAGAGTTGGGGTGAGGTTGTTGAGTCAAGTGAGAGTTGGGGTGAGGTTGTTCGGCCAAGCGAGAGTTGGGGTGAGGTTGTTGAGTCAAGCGAGAGAGAGGGTGAGGTTGTTGAGTCAAGCGAGAGTTAGGGTGAGGTTGTTGAGCCAAGTGAAAGTTGGCGTGAGGTTGTTGAGTCAAGCGAAAGAGAAGTTGAGGTTGTTGAGTCAAGCGAAAGAGAAGGTGAGGTTGTTGAGTCAATCGAAAGAGAAGGTGAGGTTGTTGAGTCAAGCGAGAGTTGGGTTGAGGTTGTTGAGTCAAGCGAGAGAGAGGGTGAGGTTGTTGAGTCAAGCGAGAGTTAGGGTGAGGTTGTTGAGCCAAGTGAAAGTTGGCGTGAGGTTGTTGAGTCAAGCGAAAGAGAAGTTGAGGTTGTTGAGTCAAGCGAAAGAGAAGGTGAGGTTGTTGAGTCAAGCGAGAGTTGGGGTGAGGTTGTTGAGTCAAGCGAGAGAGAGGGTGTGGTTGTTGAGTCAAGCGAGAGTTGGGGTGAGGTTGTTGAGTCAAGCGAGAGAGAGTGTGTGGTTGTTGAGTCAAGCGAAAGAGAAGGTGAGGTTGTTGAGCCAAGTGAGAGTTGGGGTGAGGTTGTTGAGTCAAGCGAGAGAGAGGGTGAGGTTGTTGAGTCAAGCGAGAGTTAGGGTGAGGTTGTTGAGTCAAGCGAGAGAGAGGGTGAGGTTGTTGAGTCAAGCGAGAGAGAGGGTGAGGTTGTTGAGTCAAGCGAGAGTTAGGGTGAGGTTGTTGAGTCAAGCGAGAGTTAGGGTGAGGTTGTTGAGTCAAGCGAGAGAAAGGGTGAGGTTGTTGAGTCAAGCGAGAGTTGGGTGAGGTTGTTGAGTCAAGCGAAAGTTGGGGTGGGGTTGTTGAGTCAAGCGAGAGTTGGGGTGAGGTTGTTGAGTCAAGCGAGAGAGAGGGTGAGGTTGTTGAGCCAAGTGAGAGTTGGGGTGAGGTTGTTGAGTCAAGCGAGAGAGAGGGTGAGGTTGTTGAGCCAAGTGAGAGTTGGGGTGAGGTTGTTGAGTCAAGCGAGAGAGAGGGTAAGGTTGTTGAGCCAAGTGAGAGTTGGGGTGAGGTTGTTGAGTCAAGCGAGAGTTGGGTGAGTTTTGTTGAGTCAAACGAGAGTTGGGGGTGAGGTTGTTGAGGCAAACGAGAGTTTGGGGGTGAGGTTGTTGAGTCAAACGAGAGTTTGGGTGAGGTTTGTTGAGTCAAACGAGAGTTGGGGGTGAGGTTGTTGAGTCAAACGAGAGTTTGGGTGAGGTTGTTGAGTCAAACGAGAGTTTGGGTGAGGTTGTTGAGTCAAACGAGAGTTTGGGTGAGTTTGTTGAGTCAAACGAGAGTTGGGGTGAGGTTGTTGAGTCAAGCGAGAGTTGGGGTGAGGTTGTTGAGTCAAGCGAGAGTTGGGGTGAGGTTGTTGAGTTAAGCGAGAGTTGGGTGAGGTTTTTCAGTCAAGCGAGAGAGAGGGTGAGGTTGTTGAGTCATGCGAGAGTGGGGGGTGAGGTTGTTGAGCCAAGCGAGAGTTGGGGTGAGGTTGTTGAGTCAAGCGAGAGAGAGGGTGAGATTGTTGAGTCATGCGAGAGAGAGAGTGAGGTTGTTGAGCCAAGTGAGAGTTGGGGTGAGGTTGTTGAGTCATGCGAGAGAGAGAGAGAGTGAGGTTTTTGAGCCAAGTGAGAGTTGGGGTGAGGTTGTTGAGCCAAGCGAGAGTTGGGGTGAGGTTGTTGAACCAAGTGAGAGTTGGGGTGAGGTTGTTGAGCCAAGCGAGAGTTGGGGTGAGGTTGTTGAGTCAAGCGAGAGTTGGGGTGAGGTTGTTGAGCCAAGCGAGAGTTGGGGTGAGGTTGTTGAGTCAAGCGAGAGTTGGGTGAGGTTGTTGAGTCATGCGAGAGAGAGAGAGTGAGGTTGTTGAGCCAAGTGAGAGTTGGGGTGAGGTTGTTGAGTCATGCGAGAGAGAGAGAGTGAGGTTGTTGAGCCAAGTGAGAGTTGGGGTGAGGTTGTTGAGCCAAGCGAGAGTTGGGGTGAGGTTGTTGAACCAAGTGAGAGTTGGGGTGAGGTTGTTGAGCCAAGCGAGAGTTGGGGTGAGGTTGTTGAGTCAAGCGAGAGTTGGGGTGAGGTTGTTGAGCCAAGCGAGAGTTGGGGTGAGGTTGTTGAGCCAAGCGAGAGTTGGGGTGAGGTTGTTGAGCCAAGCGAGAGTTGGGGTGAGGTTGTTGAGCCAAGAGAGAGAGAGAGAGAGTGAGGTTGTTGAGCCAAGTGAGAGTTGGGGTGAGGTTGTTGAGCCAAGTGAAAGTTGGGGTGAGGTTGTTGAGCCAAGCGAGAGTTGGGGTGAGGTTGTTGAGCCAAGCGAGAGTTGGGGTGAGGTTGTTCAGTCAAGCGAGAGAGAGAGAGTGAGGTTGTTGAGCCAAGTGAGAGTTGGGGTGAGGTTGTTGAGCAAGTGAGAGTTGGGGTGAGGTTGTTGAGCCAAGCGAGAGTTGGGGTGAGGTTGTTGAGCCAAGCGAGAGTTGGGGTGAGGTTGTTGAGTCAAGCGAGAGAGAGAGAGATTGAGGTTGTTGAGCCAAGCGAGAGTTGGGGTGAGGTTGTTGAGCCAAGTGAGAGTTGGGGTGAGGTTGTTCAGACAAGCGAGAGGGAGGGTAAGGTTGTTGAGCCAAGCGAGAGAAAAGGTGAGGTTGTTGAGCCAAGTGAGAGTTGGGGTGAGGTTGTTCAGACAAGCGAGAGGGAGGGTAAGGTTTTTGAGTCAAGCGAGAGTTGGGGTGAGGTTGTTGAGCCAAGCGAGAGATGGGGTGAGCTTGTTGAGTTAAGGGACAGATAGCGTGCGTTTGTTGAGTCAAAGGACAGAGAATATGTGCTTGTTGAGTTAAGGTACAGAAAGAGTGAGTTTGTTCAGTCAAGGGACAGAGAGTGTGAGTTTGTTGAGTCAAGGGACAAAGAGTGTGAGTTTGTTGAGTCAAGGGACAAAGAGGGTGAGTTTGCTGAGTCAAGGGAAAGAGAGTGTGAGTTTGTTGAGTCAAGGGACATAGAGTGTGAATTTGTTGAGTCAGCGGACAGAGAGTGTGAGTTTGTTGAGTCAAGGGACAGAGAGTGTGAGTTTGTTGAGTCAGGGGATAGAGAGGGTGAGGTTGTTGAGTCAAGCGAGAGAGGGTGAGGTTGTTGAGTCAAGCGAAGAGAAAGGGTGAGGTTATCGAGTCAAGCGAGAGAGGGGGTGAGTATGTTGAGTCAAGGGACAGAGATTGTGAGTTTGTTGAGTCAAGGGAAAAAGAGGGTGAGTTTGTTAAGTCAAGCGAGAGTTGGGGTGAGGTTGTTGAGCCAAGCGAGAGTTGGGGTGAGGTGTTGAGTCAAGCGAGAGTTGGGGTGAGGTTGTTGAGTCAAGCGAGAGTTGGGGTGAGGTTGTTGAGTCAAGCGAGAGTTGGGGTGAGGTTGTTGAGTCAAGCGAGAGTTGGGGTGAGGTTGTTGAGTCAAGCGAGAGTTGGGGTGAGGTTGTTGAGTCAAGCGAGAGTTGGGGTGAGGTTGTTGAGTCATGCGAGAGTTGGGGTGAGGTTGTTGAGTCAAGCGAGAGTTGGGGTGAGGTTGTTGAGTGAAGCGAGAGTTGGGGTGAGGTTGTTGAGTCAAGCGAGAGTTGGGGTGAGGTTGTTGAGTCAAGCGAGAGTTGGGGTGAGGTTGTTGAGTCAAGCGAGAGTTGGGGTGAGGTTGTTGAGTCAAGCGAGAGTTGGGGTGAGGTTGTTGAGTCAAGCGAGAGTTGGGGTGAGGTTGTTGAGTCAAGCGAGAGTTGGGGTGAGGTTGTTGAGTCAAGCGAGAGTTGGGGTGAGGTTGTTGAGTCAAACGAGAGAGAGAGTGTGAGGTTCTTGAGCCAAGCGAGATAGAGGGTAAAGCTGTTGAGTCAAGTGAGAGATAGGGTGAGGTTGTTGAGCCAAGCGAGAGTTGGGTGAGGTTGTTGAGTCAAGCGAGAGTTGGGGTGAGGTTGTTGAGTCAAGGGACAGAGAGTGTGAGTTTGTTGAGTCAGGAGACAGAGAGTGTGAGTTTGTTGAGTCAAGCGACAGAGAGTGTTAGTTTGTTGAGTCAAGGGACAGAGAGTGTGAGTTTGTTGAGTCAAGGGACAAAGAGGGTGAGTTTGCTGAGTCAAGGGAAAGAGAGTGTGAGTTTGTTGAGTCAAGGGACATAGAGTGTGAGTTTGTTGAGTCAGGGGATAGAGAGGGTGAGGTTGTTGAGTCAAGCGAGAGAGGGGGAGGTTGTTGAGTCAAGCGAAGAGAAAGGGTGAGGTTATCGAGTCAAGCGAGAGAGGGGGTGAGTATGTTGAGTCAAGGGACAGAGATTGTGAGTTTGTTGAGTCAAGGGAAAAAGACGGTGAGTTTGTTAAGTCAACGGAAGGAGAGTGGGGAATTTCTAGAGTCAAGGCAGCGAGAGGTGGTGAGTTTGTTAAGTCAAGGGACAGAGAGTGTGAGTTTTTTTTTTTAATCAAGGAACAGAGAGTGTGAGTGTGTTGGGTCAAGGGACAGAGAGTGTGAGTGTGTTGGGTCAAGAGACAGAGGGGATACGTTTGTTGAGTCATGGACAAAGCGGGTGAGTGTTTTGTGCGTGCGAGCGTACGTGTGTGTGTTTGTGTGTGTATGTATGAGAGTGGACGGAGAGGATGAGGTGAGTTTGGTGAATTGTGGCCGGCAATTTGGTGCAGCACTGCTTGCGTTAGAAAGCAATTTATCTTCATTAAAATGTACAGTCATCAACGTTTGTTCCTGCAAATAGTTTCTGCACCACCTCCATACTCTTAACAATAAATAACACAGTCACGGATAAAAATAAATTGTCCTCTTATAAGTGTCTCACGTTGTTTTCTCACACCTCGACTATCTCAATTATTAAACCCATAAATCAATTCTTCACATGAAGCACTTGTGTATCTCAAACTAGCTTGAGAAAGTCACTTCTGGTCATGTTTCTAATGTTCATTATCACACATCGCACACCAGGTATCTATTATCACACATCGTACACCAGGTATCTATTATCACACATCATCGTACACCAGGTATTGTATATCCAACCATTTTTATCACGGCTTTTTTTATTCCCACATATGATTGTTAATCTGCAGTCTAAATGTGTTGCTTGTTCACCTTACAGTAACGATTGTCAGTCTTACACTCAAAATGGGCATGAACTGAACTTACGTTGTCTGTGTCGTGCTGTACACAGTGAGCCCATATTGTAAACCTTCAGGTCCCACGCAAGTGATTTCGGTTCACAATTTTGTTAGCACAGAATTTATCTTGCCTACTTGATCCCACGAAACTTGACAAAAGAAGCTTTTCTGTTTCCATAACAACCGCCAAGGAGGTGGGTTAGGATCTTTCTCTGGTCAGTGGAGAGCGGGAGATTTTTGTGTATGGGTAAACTCTGTAGTTAGAAAAAATAATAAATAAAGAGCCTCGGCATACCAAGTAGCGTAAGGGGAAGATAGTATTAATAATCATAATATTACAGACCTTCGGCACATGGTTTCTTGGGGGGGGGGGGGGTAATATGGTTAATATTTTTCTTTTCCATTTAAAAAATCCGGTACCCATTTAAGGCTGGGTGAACCAGGAAGCCGTCGCTCAGGCTTGAGGTCGACCTGCAGTGCTGCTCATGAACTCTGTTGAGTCAAACTAAATGGAATAATTTTGAACAATTGGATAGATTAAAATACGTAGGATCAGTAAAACATCAGATGGCAGGTCCAGTGCAGAAGTTAGAAACAGAATAGGACAGGCAAAGAGAGAATTTCATGGAAGGATAAATGTCCTATGTAACAAATGATTGTCAATTAACGTTAGGAAACGTGTCCTAAAGTGATACATCAAATATGTTTTATTATATGAAAGCGAATCGTTAACGATAAGTAAGACAACACAAAGAACATAACATGCAACTGAGATGTGGTTTATTAAAAGAATGCTAAGAATTCCGTGGATAGCAACAATGACAGATGAAGAAAGTTTATAACGAAATGAAAAAGCTAGAAATATAAAAATAATAAGTAAAAAACAACCTCCATTTATTGGACCCGGCATGCGAAATGAAGGTATTGAGAATACTGTAAACAACAGGTAGAATGAATGGAAAGAAGAGCAGAGGAACACAAAGGGAAACAATATTGAACAGCATATCAAAATGGCATAACAAAAGATCATAGACTAAAATTATGACATGTATGAAGGACCAAATGATGTGGAGAGAGATGATCGCCTACGCCAACCAGCATGGTACCAGATGATGATGATGATGATGATGCTGATAAAACTTAAGTTACTGACCGCTTATTTTGAATTACCTACATTGAAGAACATATTCGTGTGCTAGTGTGAACCTAGGCATCAGAAACCAGGAGTCAGTAAACTGACAACATGCATCTTAATTGTCTTATGGTGAGTGGATGGTAAGGGGCGTCTGGCCTCGTTCATGAAGCGTCTTGTCAAAAGCCAACTATTAGTAGTTGACTACTCATGGAAGTGAGTATGGAGTATGCCAGTTTGCTTCAAGGATCCTAGGGGTTACAGGATGAGTAAGGGAAGGAAGGAATGGACAAAACTTACAAAACTAAAACAATCACTTTTATATGCCTTAATTTGATAGAAATAAAACATCCACTTTTATATGCCTTAATTTGATAGAAAAAAAACATCCACTTTTATATGCCTTAATTTGATAGAAATAAAACTACCACTTTTATATACCTTAATTTGATAGAAATAAAACATCCACTTTTATATGCCTTAATTTGATAGAAATAAAACATCCACTTTTATATACCTTAATTTGATAGAAATAAAACTACCACTTTTATATGCCCTAATATGATAGAAATAAAACTACCACTTTTATATGCCCTAATTAATATGATAGAAATAAAACATCCACTTTTATATGCCTAATATGATAGAAATAAAACATCCACTTTTATATGCCCTAATATGATAGAAATAAAACATCCACTTTTATATGCCCTAATATGATAGAAATAAAACATCCACTTTTATATGCCCTAATATGATAGAAATAAAACCTTGGAATGTGTTTGAGAACTAGATAGGCCATTTCTACAATCAGCGTCACGTTGCCATGACAACAGAAAAACGACTAATAAGATGACGTTCTATCTCTTTATTGAAACAGATAGAAGTAGAGCATATAGAAAGCAGCCTTATTTGAGCCTACTTGGAATTACTGCGCTGGGTCTTTATATAAAAACTAGGACACAATTGTAAGATGTATTATTAACTGCAAAATACTGTTTTTTTTTCTTAAATTTAAAATGTAAATAACTAAGACATTATAATATGACTATAGTTATGTCAATTTAGAACAATAATTGAAGAAACTATTTTACATAGCGTAAATTGCAGTGATTATGTTCAAATTAGCAGGTTAAAGGTCAAGCTGGAAGTCCGGTCTCTCGTCATAGCCTCCTTATTGTCCACCGCTGGTACACGCATTGTTAATTGTTGTTGAAGTGACAACACAGCACACTAGGCAATCCGGTGGGTGAGCAGGTCGCTTTCTGTCGGAATGTGTGCACACTGGTAGTTTTAGTAGCTCGCTGACTATACATATATGAGCACATCTAGATGTAAGTTGTCGGCTGTCGTTAATATTTACATTCGAATCTGCATGTCAAATCGTTGCGGTGTCAAACACAATCATTTATAGCCGTGCCGACTTACAACTTATATTCAGTTGTTGAGGTCTTTCAAAGAAAGCTGAAGTAGGATCTTGATCAGCTATTGTTCAGTTCTTGACATTAAACAATTAGCTATGAATCGTTGACCATCTATCAACGGTCCGACATCTTCGGTTCACAATTTGATTTACTTTTTTTTCATAGACTAATTGTAGACAGATTTGCTCTAAAACTAAAACATCGCGATATAAACGATTTTTACGAACTCTTTTACCGGAAAGAACGTTAAACTCTAGTTTGTCTCGAACCCGTATGACCCTCCCCTCGCCCCCACGACCAGCATCTGATAACTAGTTACGCCACTGTTGAACTAAACCAAACATTTGTGTTTTGTTTACATTTTGTTGCATATTTCTGACATAAGAAATAGACAGTCTTGCTGGTTTTATTGGAGCTTTTTACAGACATGTTCCACATAACGGGAAAACACACACAGGCATACACACACAGGCATACAGACACACACAATGCAGAGGCATACACACACCCAGAGAGAGAAGTGGGTAGAACATTCAACTGAAATGTTCTCTTCTATTTTTGAAACAAGCTACTCCTACGTTCCTGTTGTACCTTTGATAGCTTCTCTCCTTCTTCCGTCAATACACTTTATTTATGTTCATTTTTTCAATAATTATTATCTAACATGTGAATCATGGACAATAGGACAACAGACAAAAAAATCAGTGTAGGCTGTAGAAATGTGACTTCACAGAAGAATGTTGAGAATACCATGGACAGCTAAGAAGAGTAATTAAAATGTTCTGAAAGAGGCCAAAGCATAAACAGCTAGTTTCAAATATTAGGAAGAAGCAATCATCATTTTTTTTTGCCATGTAATGAGAAGGGAACAGCTGGAATATATTGTAACAACTGGGAAAATATGGGACGAAGAGATAGAGAGAAGAGAAAAGATACCAGACAGCTTAAGAGAATGGCTTTGCAGAAGGTCAACAACGGAAATGATAAATAATTGTCGAGATCGAAAGTTGTGAAGAGACATGATCACCTAAGCCAGCAAGCCCGGTACTTGATGTTTATCCAACACACCTATTCCCTTTTCGTTGCTCCAACTCTACGAACTTACCGTGTTGTTTTCAAGAAAGACAAGCACCTTCCATTCTTCCCTTTTCTTGTCAATCAGTGATTCTTAAACTGGCGGCCAACACTACCTGAACTATTTAGTGCTGGCTAAAATGTCAAACCTGGTCACTTTCGACGAGCGTAAAATATAGCTTATCACCAGTGACATGCGATGTCCGAGAAAAGCGCTTGGAGTGACAAGGAAAGACAGAATCAGAAATAATATTATAGGAGATAGAGTAGGCAATGAATCAATTATAATCTTCACACAGAAACAACAAATAAACTGGGTTTTTTTCATCTAGAAAGTATGCCATGTGATTCCTCACCAAACAAAGAATATATTAAAAGCGGATAAGAGAGAAGAGCAAGAGGCAGACCCAGAGTAAGATGGTGAGACAACATTAAAGAAACGCGACAACAACATTAATTGGCAATAATTGAAGTTACCAAAAGAGCCAGAACCAGAACTTGATATTCCCCTTCACACCCGAACGGGTACAAGAGGAAGTGCAAACAGAGAAAGATCGTCACGATCACTGCCTGTAGCCAGATAGCGATGCTTCTACCACACTGTACATGAGAAATGTACATATCATTGGTCACATCTTGATATCACGCTCACAACAATCTAACACAGTGACCTCTGGGCAGTCTTTTCAGGGTTACATGTTTCTCAGCTCCACTTCCGGGTGATGGTTGCCACCTCTGGGGGGAGGGGGGGGGGCCGCACGTTATCTTC